>CM053786.1:92716919-93064419 GCA_028749045.1 Cupressus sempervirens
ATGCACTTTTTCAAATTGACATATTAATTAGATTATTTCAATTAAATAATCTAATTGGCTCTGTTAACCCAAATTAAATTAGGTGATTCCAATTGAATTGGAATCCAACTACGAAAAATTAGTCAGCAATAAAATAAAGATTAAATCAAATAAGTAAAATAACTCTAACCCATTAAACATTATTTAATTTAATATTTTTCATGACCATTGGAGAATTATAAATGCACAAACACACTCACAAGTCTAATCACATAATGCATTATGAATTTGGATTTACCAATTATCGATGGATTAAAATGGCATTAAAAATATATCACCCATATGGGGAATATATTGGCTCAGCATGAAAGGTCTAATCACTAACTACATGTGCCACAACTAGGGATATAAGTCCTACACAATAAAAAAACATAATCGAGTGTAGATGCATAGTAATAATAGTCAAAGGGACAATTATGTGAAATCACGTAATTAAAGAATATAATTAATTCTATTTAAATAATCATTCAAACAACCCATTTTGCATAAATTACTGAAATGAGCAAGGTACTTATCAATAGCACTATAACCAATGAATCCAACATTGACAATTCATTTCTAATTATTAAAGCATTTAATAATAGAATTAATAATAGTTGGTAAAAAACATAAAATGGAACTTAAAATACATCAGTGAACATGACCAAATACATGACTAGCCACTACTACAAGAACCTAGTAAGGTGTAGCAGGATAATAATAAATAGTATAATCTTTGTACATATCTCAGGCGATTCATGGGATAACATCATGATACCACATCAATCTTTGTAACCACTAGCACAAACCTTAGTTAAACCATATAGCACATCATAATCTCATAAATCAGCCATAAGAATAATCAATCCAACTGAAACAATAACCTAAATCTAATCACCCTCAAGGGTATAGACCACTCATGATCCCAATCATGATCACTCACAAAGAAAGATCATCAAGGTTGCATCGATCAGGATGACTTACATAAATTGAATGGGAGAGGCACTACACATTTAATGTAATTCTTTCTTTTTACAAGGACATATGTTGCATGTAGGCATTAGATCATATTTCTCTTGTAGGTAAACTTCATCAACACTAGAGCTTCTTCATTATCAAGGATATCATGTCACCTTATTTCCTTCCTATGGATGAATAAGGGTTTTTAGATAGATGATGTATGTAGTCCTTTGATAGGTCTTTATGATGCAGGCGCATCTCATCACTAAATCATTTCAAAGGTCCAAGATTCTCCATATATTTTAAATGGTCAATTTTAATAATTTAGGATTATGTCTTAGTGGATAGAATTAGGTGTTTTATTAAATAAATGTTATAGTTTTAGTCGGATATGTTAGAGAGTTAGAGGAAAGGGTTAATGATGTTAGTGTCGGTTTTAGAAAGGATAAAATTAGTAATAGAAATGCCATGTGGTCAATAATTAAAAGAATCTCATCAGAAAGTTGGTGGCAATTTTAAGAGTGTTCATAATGACGAAAAAATGGCCATGGAATAAAAGAAACCGTTTCATATTCCTTCTATTTGGAGGAAAGTCAATTTTTTTAAAAAAGCCAATCCTATTCTTAGTAGTTACAAGAATATCCATGATTGCTGCATGGCATTGATGATTCCTATTCTTAGCAATTACAAGATTATCCATGATTGCTGCATGGTATTGATGGTAAAGCATCTTTCAGATTCCTATTCTTAGCAGTTACAAGAATATCCATGATTGCTACATGGTATTGATGGTAAAGCATCTTTCAGATTCCTATTCTTAGATGGAAAAGAAAACATTTTTATTACTACTGGACAGCAAGGCCAGTCAGACTTTGGTTATTAAAAAGCCAATCTTCTATGTAAAAAAGGATTCAAACTTGGGGAGGAATGTGAAGTTTTATGTCTCTTTTGGTCTCCTGTGTTTTTTTTTTAAAGATTATGGTTCTATTGTTATGCTTCATATATTTCTCGTGGCAATCAGTTTAAGGAATAACAATTGCAAAAAAATGTACTCTGATGTGGGGTCAATATGTCAAGTTTGAAGCATTGGATTTCTCTCAAATTTTTATATTTTGTTTAAAACCTAGTTATGCCAAATATCAACGGTTGGATTGAGTAAATCTTTTTTGGTTCGAAAGTTATTCATGTCTGAGTGCGGATCTATCCGAAGGCAGCAAGAAGATATTTTGGGGGATTTTATTTTCAAAGTTTTGTTTATTGAATCTGATTTTAGTGTGTGATCCTGAAGGTTGTAGATGCCCCTTGAAGAAACTCAGTTGAGTGACTGATTCCTCCTGAGTTTTCCAAGGCGTGGCTTTGCATCATTTTTGGTATCAGAGCTTAGCAAAAGGTTTGGAAAAAAGTAGTTGTGTATATGTTTGTGTGATTGTGAAAGATTGAGAGAAATAGTCTGAGAAGAAGTCCAGGAGACTAGATAAGAATAAAATAACCTAGCTGAGGAATGATGGGAGAAGAAGAAGTAGCTTTATTGTATCTTTTTAGAAGGTATTGGCAGAGAAAGGATTCTAAACAGAAGGAGATAGAGGAAAAGAAGAAAAGAGAGAAAGAAGAAAGGAGAAAACAAAGAGAAGAGCTAAGCAAGATAGAAGAGGAGATAAACAATTTGAGAAGGAGACTTGAGGAGAATGACGCTAAGTTGAAAGAGAATAAATCTAAGTTGAAAGAAGTGCAGCAAGAACACAAAGTACAGCAACAAGAAGTGCATCAAGTATTTGTTGAGATAGCAGTAACAAGACAAGCCCTATTGGATTTGAATGCAAACAATCTATTGTTGGAACAGTAACATGTCCTTTGAAAATAGAGAAGAGTACAATGTTGGAAGGTACTCCTATGAAAAATATTTTGGAGGCTGAGGATATGAAGGAAGAAGTGATTCAAAGCACACAGGTAGAGGATGAAGAGTTAGATCAAGAAGAGGAAAACAATCCATTAGAAGGGCATAGACCGCAGGTGAATGTTAGTGTAGAGACTAAGAGTGAACACCAGGAGGTTGTTGTTGAACCTTGTGATGAAAAGGTTCTTGCAGATGAAGAAGAGTTGGTGATAGGTGTGGTTGTAGACAATATTTGCCCAGATGATGGAGATGTTGACACAAATGATTAGAAAGGAAAAGATGTAGTGCAAAGATCAGATGCTGAAGAGAAGACTACTGATGACAAGAATGAAGTATTTGTTGATCATTATGATGCTCTAGAGATATACAAACGAGAAGCAGATGTTGGTATGATAATTTGGTATTTTTATGCAGGTGATACGAGGTTGTTAAATATATTTGTTCCAAGATTCGACACAGGTACCATGGAAGGTATTCATTCTACAGTTTGGAATCAGAATGTTCTGGCAAGCGGCATCAATTCCATCATTCTTATGGTAACATTATTGCTTACATACAATTGGAAACTCTGGAAAAAGATTGCAGCAATTCAATGGGACTTGAATTTTTCTGTCCCCGGGAGTATGATGCAGGCGCATCTCATCACTAAATCATTTCAAAGGTCCAAGATTCTCCATATATTTTAAATGGTCAATTTTAATAATTTAGGATTATGTCTTAGTGGATAGAATTAGGTGTTTTATTAAATAAATGTTATAGTTTTAGTCGGATATGTTAGAGAGTTAGAGGAAAGGGTTAATGATGTTAGTGTCGATTTTAGAAAGGATAAAATTAGTAATAGAAATGCCATGTGGTCAATAATTAAAAGAATCTCATACGAAAGTTGGTGGCAATTTTAAGAGTGTTCATAATGACGAAAAAATGGCTATGGAATAATAGAAACCGTTTCATATTCCTTCTATTTGGAGGAAAGTCAGTTTTCTTTAAAAAGACAATCCTATTCTTAGCAGTTGCAAGAATATCCATGATTGTTGCATGGCATTGATGATTCCTATTCTTAGTAGTTACAAGAATATCCATGATTGCTGCATGGTATTGATGGTAAAGCATCTTTTAGATTCCTATTCTTAGCAGTTACAAGAATATCCATGATTGTTGCATGGTATTGATGGTAAAACATCTTTCAGATTCCTATTCTTAGATGGAAAAGAAAACGTTTTTATTACTACTGGACAGCAAGGCCAGTCAGACTTTGGTTATTAAAAAGCCAATCTTTTATGTAAAAAAGGATTTGAACTTGGGGAGGAATGTGAAGTTTTATGTCTCTTTTGGTCTCCTGTGTTTTTTTTTTTTAAGATTATGGTTCTACTGTTATGCTTCATATATTTCTCATGGCAATCAGTTTAGGGAATAACAATTGCAGAAAAAAGTACTCTGATGCGGTGTCAATATCTCAGGTTTGAACGGTTGGATTTCTCTCAAATTTTTATATGTTGTTTGAAACCTAGTTACGCCAAATATCAATGGTTGGATCGAGTAAATATGTTCTGGTTCGAAAGTTATTCATGTCTGAGTGCGGGTTTATCTGAAGGCAGCAAGAAGATATTTCGGGGGATTTTATTTTCAAAGTTTTTTTTATTGAATCTGATTTTAGTGTGTGATCCTGAAGGTTGTAGATGCCCCTTGAAGCAACACAGTTGAGTGACTGATTCCTCCTGAGTTTTCCAAGGTGTGGCTCTGCATCACTTTAGTCCTCTATCCATGCATCCTCTTTCTCTTTCTCTCTTTTGGACGGGAGTTTTATCCTTTCCTCCCCTTTATGAGAGATTTCTTTCATTACATTCACATCTTGCTCGTAGGTACCTAACAAGGGCTAGTAGTTGGGAACCATCTTGCATTGTGCGATTAAGTACATTCCCCTAAGTTCAACTTAAAAGGGAAAGGGGGAAGGCCTATTGGTGTAGCTAAATATTCCTAATTCTACCTTTTCTAAGCTTACCTAGGATAATGCATCACCTAGTAGTATGTGAATGAGAAACCTCGGATTTTACACCTTATCTAAACTTGGTGTAGGAAAAATTTCACTTTAGGTGTTGATAGTTCTTATCACATTTCACTTTATGCATTGACTTTACATTTAATTCACATATCACATTATCATCCTTCAAATCTTACACATACTTCATTGCGTAATAGAGTGTGATCCATCATTAGGGGATATGTTATTCTACCTTATGTGGGTGATAACTTATCTACTCGTTATCATGGCCTCTTATTGTCTTTCTCATATGAAAGGCCAACCATATACATTTTATAAATATCTATTAGCAATAATAACATTCAAGATTGCATCTTGTTGTAATTTTCTTGTCATTCATGTGTGGAAGTTAGATCTTGGTCTTTCATTTGATCTTAGCAATATTGTAGAGTCAAAAAAAACTCTAAGATGATCACATATGATAATGCCTCATGATCAATGTTTCAAGTACTGATAAATGAATGAGCCAAAGGTCACAAATAAGCACCACCTTAGCCTTTGCCTCAATGAAGGAAAAAGGTAAAAAGAAACTTAAATAAGGTTTTCCATGGATAGATTTGATTCAAGGCCTACTTATTATAACTTAATAATTAGTGTGAATTTAAAGGGTATCATATGCATAAACTATCCAATCAAACAAAAATAAATCTTTCTAATGAGACACATTAGATAATATTATTGAACTATAAGATTGATATGTAGTATTGTCTCTAAAAACATTACTTGTGAAACACCTTGCGTACACCTTCTATAGATATGTGTGTATTTAAGTGTGATTTTGGATGGTACTCTATGCACTAAATATTTAATTAAATAAAAAAAATTCTCAATTAATGATACATTAAAAAAAAATTAGTGGTGTCTCAATTAAAGACATACCTTATGAAATATCTTGGGTACACACTTCTAGGGACATTTATCTAGGGGTGTTGTTTATCCTTGTCAAATTGAGCTATCAATTGTAGTTACAATGGAATCAAATATTAAGGCCATTTAAAATGGGAAAAAATGTTCATAGGTTGAGGGATGAATAGGGTATCACAATAAATGATAGAAAAAGAAGAAAAATCCTATTTTTTAAAGCAAACATTGAAAAAGATACACAATAGAAACCATAATAGAACTAATATAATAAGTTATATTTATTTTTCTATTTAATATTTAATATGACCTTGCTCCTAATTATATCTAATGTAATTTGTTTAAATGAATAAACATTATGATTATTGTATCATCAATATAAATGAAATATCCTTTAAAAAAAATATTGTTTACCATCCTTTTTAAATTTCAAGACATTAACTATTGATACCAAATACAATTTCAAAGCTAATATATATATTTTGGGAAAATAAACCATTTTACTATATTTCACATAAAATTAAATTTATATTTAAATAATATAAATGGACACATGAAGGTGGACATTATCTAAAATAAATGATAGACAATAAATAATATTCCACCAAACTAAAACTCAAGGGCATGTCAATGTAGCACTCATAATGTACTATTTTTAAAATTATTTATTAGTTAAAAATTTAAAATAAACAATAAAAATATAAAGAGTGTGACAATTTTTAATTAATTAATAATTATAATAACTGGAATATTTTTCTATACAAGACAATACAAGTAATAAAACTTAAGAAAATATTTTGGCACAATTTATATATTATTAAGATATGTAATGGCAAGGTTAGGTTTTAATTAAGGAAACATATATAAATAGATAACAATGTCGAAAGATTTCTATTGCGAACTGAGGAGACATATGAGGAGAAGGAGTTGTTCGACTTTTTAGGCTTCGAAAAAAAGATTCCGGATCAATATATTCATAGTTCAAGATTGGCAGCCATTAAGAAACAAAGGAGGGAACTCGGCATCAAACCTGTCCAAATCAAATAAACTCAAACCAATATTTTAAGCTTTGGACTTCAAGGTGAAACACTTAAACCTATTTTTTATTTTTTATTTTTTTAAAGCAAAGTAGAAAAAATTTGTGAAATTAGAAGGCCTTGCCCGAACTAAGAAAACCAATGAATGCAGGCAACACCTCAAGATAGATATGAAGAATGTTCATTTAACAAACCCTACCCAAAAGTATCATAGGAGAAGAAATGCCCAAAAAAGAACCAAACTTGATGGTAAGGCTAACCCTAATCAAGACAACAGTTCTGGCCAAGTCACAAATGACGGACATGTCATTACAAAAGATGGGCATAATGATAACACTATTACAAATGATGGAGATACCATTACTAAAGATGGGCAGAATGATGATAGCACTCTTCAAGAATCAAAGTTTCTAAAAACCCTACCAAATCTGTTTGAAAAACCTAAACCTGAAAGTCCACCTGTTGGATTTATATTCTTATGTAATAGAAGAACAATGCCGCAATGCTTTCAATATGGTGTGTTTGCATTGCCTCAATCAAAGTTTAAAAAGGTACAAAAAATTGTCCCAGGAACAAAATTGTTCCTTTTTGATGTAGATTCAAGAGAGCTGCATGGAATCTTTGAAGCAACTTCACAAGGTGGTAAGAATCTACAACCTATGGCCTTTTGCAGATCTCTTCCTTCTCAGGTGAGATTTGACATATGTAGGGAATGCAAGCCTATAGTTGAGAAGGAATTTAGAAATGTCATTGAAGAAAACTACTTTACTAGGAACAAGTTCAAAAACAATTTAAACTCACAACAGGTTCTGGATCTCCTGAAATTATTTGGTTACAATGAAAATCAAGAAAGTTGTTTGTTGGTAGAAGAAAGTAGATTTGAGAAAGTTGTGAATATCAGCAAGGGAAATCAAACATCTGTAGTTAATGATGATCAACAAGGGAATACTGAAGCATCTACAGTTGATTGGAGATATCATATCAATGAACAAAATCATTAGGCATCCGAGGACTCAACTGAAATATATAATCATAATCAGGGGATGACTTCTACAGTTGAGAATTTAGAGACGTGTGATTATTCATATACAAGTGGGTGCGTATATGAAGGGAAACATCTTTATGAAGATAAAGTTTCATGGGGCTGCTCAGAGTCTACTGAGTATCAGATAAACATGGAATGTAGTGGAAATATAAGCACTTGTAGGGATTTTGTAGTAGAGAATCATCTTTCTAACTCAAGCCCTCACAAGGAAGTGGAAGTGTCATTGAGTAGCAAGAACTTTTCTGCAGGTGAACAAAAATTGGAACAGCCCATCAGCTGTAGCATATGCTCTTCTCAGGATCATCACTGTATATTTCTCCCTCCAAAAGAGGAGAATTGTCCAGGAAAGAAACATACTGGTTATTTCAACCATATTCAAAAGAAGAGAAAATCAGAAGATAATCTTTATGATTCTTGTCTGTGGAAAGAAGAAAGAGCTTCAATGAGTAGTTCAAACATTTCTCAGCACCAACTATATATGGAAGACACCAGCAGAATTAGGTCTCCTGAGTCTAGTACTCTGAAGAAGATAGTGACAGATGATTGTGGAAATAGGAAAAAATATCAGAAGTTGGGAGGAGAAAGTTGTGATAAAAGGCTTGATTGGTCCCCCATCAGGACCAATCCTCAAATTTACAGGTGGGCATCTCCCTATATCAGTCGCCTCTCTCAATTTGCCTACCCCTCCAAACTGGAACAACTTAAGTTTTAATAACAACCTTTTCTTTTGTATATAAATTCTAATAACAACCTTGCCAATCTCACAAAGTTTGAATTTCTTTTTATCAGTTATTTGGGTAAAGGATGGGAAAGTCTCCATCCCTTAGACTTTTTCCTTTTCTCTGTAAACTCAGATTTATTTATTTATTTTGATAGAATTCTCTGATATAACCTCTGTTACTTTTGTAATTTCTTCAAGATCTATATCATCAACCATTCTTTAAATTAAATATCATAGTTGAAGCAGTTGGAAATTATACAAATGTGTCGATCGTTTGCAATCAATTAGAGGACTGATGATTGGAATAATCAAAACTAATTATAGAAATTTAAGAAATTTAAAATAATACTTAGTTGTAAAAGTGATTGCAGGTAAATAATGTACTAATATCCTGATTATTGCAAATAATATAGTTAGGTGCTATCCTTATTTTTTTAATTATGATTTCATTTATTTTCAGAAATAACTGTTACTATTTGTTGTTTTATTGATGCATCTATATCAACACAAATTAAGTTGTTGGAATATTCTTCGAAGAGGTTAAATTTCAACGAAAGGAATATAAAATTTTCAAAAAGTATTTCCAAAATACATATATGTATTGTGATATTGCTATCAAGATTTAACTGTGTGATTTTGAGTCAAACTCATTGACCCATGTTTCATGATTAGTGATTTAACATGAATCCATCTCTCATGAGAATAAATGGAGCACTTAGCACACATTGGATCTATGTGATGCTCACAGGGGTGAAGCACAGGGACTTCCCGGGAGGTCACCCATCCTAGTACTACTCCAGTCTAAGCACGCTTAACCAAACTGGAGTAGTACAGGGATGAGTGACCTCCCATGCTTCACCCTTGTGAGCATCACGTAGATCCAATGAGTGCTAAGTCCTCCATTTATTCTCACGAGAGATGGATTCATGTTAAATCACTAATCATGAAACATAGGTCAATGAGTTTGACTCAAAATCACACAATTAAATCCTAATAGCAATATCACAATTTGACTTGCTATAGAGATTATTTCCTACATATGTGTATTGTTCATTCAATCTGACAAAAATATCAGCAATATCAACAAAATCAAAATACAGAATTCTTGTGTTGTTGTATGTGCTATGATTGCACATGTTTCAAGTAAAGGTCACACATATTTAACCCTAGTATTTTGTGCCAAGCTCCTAATGCCTCCTGAAGGTTCACAGTTTCCTAAGCCTATAAAGAGATATGAACAGAAGCTTTAAAAAACTGAAATTATGTTTGTACAAGTACATCAAAAATGATTTGATATTTTGATAAAAACAACTTTCTCTTTGACTGCTTATGATATTGGTAATAATATTCAATATTGATTTTTTTGAGGTTAAGAGCATATTGGTGATCATGGTTTTCATTGTACTTCTGTTTAGCGAGGCTTATAATATTCAGTACAGATCTTAGTTTCTAAAGTTTAATTATTTCTTGTGTTAGGTCATTTTCACATTTATAGAACTGATATGTATGATCCTAAATATAAAATTTCTAATATTTGTGTATGTGAATTTGACTTTAATATTAATTATTTGTTGTTCTAAAATAGTAAAATCTTGAATATAAGAATTGAAATTTTAAGATTCTTTTTCAACTTTCTACATCTAAATTTAGACAATCTTAAATAGATCATAAGAACAAACTAATAATCTTCATCTTAGAATTAAATGTACAAAATTAGTACAAAGATAAATATAAATCAAACAACAAGCCAGTTCAAAAACCAAAACAAATGCTATTGAATTAGATCACACCTTATTTATATATTAATTCTACTTCACGAGTACAATTATTTAGAAGAATTTTTTACTCTTAAGAAATTTCTATTTTCCAAAAACGTGAAGGAGAAAGTGATGACAAGCTTCTTGTCCAACAATGTCTGAAGTAAAAGAGAAAAGAGGTCTACTGAATTGGCCACGAGGCAATCCCCATTATCAAACCTTGCTGTAAAAGTCACGGATAACAGTGAAGAAGAAAGTATTTACCCTGCTTAAGAGACGGAACAGAAACAAATATTTTAGGGTCTCTAGACTATAATTGTTACATGACCAAGTTAAAACCTTCCCGCAAAGACTGCCTACATTTTAGCTGCTGACCATTCTGCATTCATGTTATATGAAGCAATCTAGAAATAATACATTCTCCATAGTTTATATGATACTTTATTCATTTGTTTGGCAGACTTAGGCCCCTGTGATTCAATCATGTCAAACAGACAAAGATTGAATTGTATTGTGAGATTCATGATAACTGTAAGAGATTTCTCGTCTCTGATTTTGATAAATTGCTTGAGATGTTCAGGAAATTGGAGAGAAATATATGAAACCGTGAGATAGTAATGAATGGGACAGAGGAAGGATATTATAGTCTGAAACCGTGTTCTTCTACATCTATTGTATCTTTTCTTATCATAGATTTAGCATTGAATAAAAACCTCGTGTAGACACAAAAATCATAAAAATTCACACAAGTTTTTTCCTTCGAATTGTAAAAGATATGTAGGAATGACCTCGCTTTGTTTTGCATGATAAAATGACTGAGAAAGCTAATGAAACTTTACAAGCTAGAAATAAAATGTGTATTTGAACTGAAATAAAATATTGCTATAGTCAAAATTGTTATCCATAAGTAAAGTGGGATAATCTTCAATTCCTATAAAATTAACATCAAGTTCAAAGAAAAAAATTAACATCAAGTTCAAAGAAAAATAGATAGGGTCAAAAGCATTGACACCTTACTAAATAGAACAGAAAAACACTAAAATGGCTAATTAGCAATATTGAAATCAGGAAAATAAAAGCATGTTGCGAAATATTAAAAAAAAATCAGCAACCACCAAACCCACAAAAAGCACACGAACAAGCTACAACCAAAAACAGTTAACTAACAAAATTGAACCAACCACACTAGTGAGCACTAACCTGCAACCAGTGCATGAATCACACCAAACCAACAAATACCATCCACAACTAAAACCTGTCATCATTAACAACCAAACACCAAGCACCTGAAACATACTATTTCAAGGTAAAGCGATAGAAGACCAAATGACTACTTCCACAACTCCTTAAGCTAGTCTAGGAAGGATTACTTGGGGAGATACAAGGACATGACCTCACTCGTCCTTTTAGAAGCCTGCCCTCCTCTTTACTCTGGACCTCCTCACTCCTTTTTCTCTTCACTTTTCTATCTTCCAACTGAAATTTAAGACCGCAAATATTATCCTCCATCTTTCCCTAATCAAGAAGAATTGGAAGGGGAAGCTTCAAGAACACAGACAAAAAGTGATGCGTAGAGGAAAAAAGTTGAAAGAAATCCATATAACTCTCATACCCCAAAGGTTGAGGGAACGAACCCATCTTGGATAGAAGGACCACCAAAATGTGTATTCCTTGAGCTTGGAGATACCCATTCATCCTTCAAAGATGTATACTTTGAGACTCACTTCATCCTTCTTCTATTTGATAGGGATTAGTTTCTTCATCATTTAATGTACTTCTTTCTTTTTACAGGGAGACATGTTTCATGTAGACATTAGATCATCTTTTCTTTGTAAGTACACTTCATAAAAATTGGAGGTTTTTCATTACGAGGGATATCTTGTCTCCTTATTTACTTCCTACCGAGGGATAAGTGTTTGTATATATATGATGTATTTAGTCGTTTCGTGGGTCTTTAGTCTTTTGTCTATGAATCCTTTTTTTATCTCTCTTTAGGAGGGATGTTTTACCCCATGTGGGTTTTCCACTTTTTCTCCTCATTATGAGAGATTTATTGTATTACATTTCTATCTTCTTTGTGGGTACCTAACATGGGATAGTGGTCAGTAGCCGTCTTGCATTGTGAGTTTAAGTATATTCCCTTATGTTTATCTTAAGGGGGTAAGGGGGAAGGGGTGTTGGTGTAGCTAAATATTTAGGTAATTATAGATTATTTAAGTTTATTTGGGTTAATGTGACTATTGGAAATATGGTCAGATAGATGTCTTAATGGCTGTCATTTATGGAAACATGCATTCAATATTTCATTTATGCATTTACATATAGAAAATTGTCTAAGTGTTCGACAATTTGTAGCAGCACAATGAACAAATGTTAAGTGTATGGAGGACTCATTGAGAGTTAGTTCTTGCATAATTAAGGACAACTTCATGATAGTATCACGATGACCTATGCATAGTACAATGCGAGTTATGACTTAAATACTAGTGTGGTATTTAGCAGTGCAGAAAAAAACATAACAATGAATTGGATTATATGGGCTTAGGAATTATTTTGGTTACAAAATAATTACTAAGTTATGATGAACCCACTATGTGGACATTATTATGTCAAGCATCTGAACACATGAAGGCCAACTAAGCATAATTTAGTGAATATGTGAAGTATAAATAAAGATCTTATCTTGGAAAGATCATTGTGCTATCTATGATAGAAGAGAAAGTGTTAAGTAATATGTGAGCCTTATGTGATGTGAATTCTAATGTATGATCAGAACAAGTGTGAAGTACAATAGACAACAAGTATTGTATGCATATCTATTAGATTTCGAAGAATTGAATTGTATTATTGCATGTTAGGGTAGAGGGCTCTTCTTGCATACATTGTATTTGTTCTACCAACTCCTAATAGGGTTGAGACTTCTAACAAGGCCTAGTCTCCTAATAGGGACTCAAGACACTATATGTACTTCATCAAATCCTAACATGGTCAATATCCTTAATAGGATCCTATGATTTAGTGAATTAGCTAGTGGGTATCATCTCCACAGGGTTTACCCTTGGCCAGGATTTTCCTTGTTAACAAATAATGGTGTTATGAGTTATCTATGTGCATGGTTATATTTACTATTCAACATTGATGGTTTACTTCCATATGCAAGTTATAAGGTAATTAATAATATTTAGTTGTGAGTTCTATTTCTAATCGTAACACCTAGTAGTATGCTGAGGCACCACAATCTTTTGTAGCCTATTTGTATTTCGTGTAGGATAAATTACACTTATGGTGGTGATAGTTCTTATCACATTCCACTTTATGTATTGGCTCTACCAAAACAAGGGTTTAAAATTCAAATTAAAAGTAGGTGCAAAATATAGAAAGATCTAGAATAGTAGTCCAAGTTTTGTGAAGCATAACTTTTGAACTAAGACTTCAATTAATGATCTATTTACTCCATCAGAAAACTCTTTGAGTGTTATATAGTTTATAAAATCACCAATTGTCATTTCCCATTTTTGGGGGCCATATGAGGTCATTTAGTACTTCAAATTGGACTTTGTTGATTTTGCAAGGCATTTTTGGAAACTCAAAAATGTAATAAATCTCAAAAGTGGAAAATTTTTGACTTGAAATTTTTTCTACATTGCCTAAAATTTGAATTACCACCTTCCCTTGAACTCACACACTCCAATTCTTTATAATCATGACTATCCCATTAGATAACTCATTTTTCTATATTTTTACATTGGCCTAAAATTTTGAAAATTGACCTAGAAAAAATAGTAGTGGAAATATTAGAGTTGGAATCTCTAAATTTCCCAAAAGGGTATCCATAAATGAAAAATATATATCAAATAGAAACTATCACTAGATACATTTTTAGGTGATGTAAGATTTCTTTGAGATTGTTGGATGCTCCTGCATCCCACATCCATATTGATTTCTCAATCACTCATTATGCTCAATTTTGTGATATATTATTATTATTTTTAAATAGTGCTATGCTCAAATTTGTGATATATTATTTTCTTAAAAGAGGTGCTAATTCAATAGTGAATTTTTATGTTATGAGGGAAGAAGATTTGAATTCAATATCACATAAGTGTCAACAATATAATCTTTTCTTTTAACTTAAGTGTCCTTTCACTAAAGTATGTATTTTAACATCTTCCTTTTGGAGCATAAATTAGTTGTCAATCAAAGTTAATAAAAAAATACAAAATGTAGATATCTTTTAAATTAAAAAATAATCAAAATGCAATGGCTTCTTAAAATAGTCACCTCTTGCTTGTTAACCAAGCTACACTTAGCATGATTTCACTACCTATGTGAAGTTGAGGTTCAAGTAGAAGATTTATAAAATGTCAACACTACGATTGTGCAATGAGATTTGAGGTTATCATGTATTCTCTTTCTTATTCCTTTCCTTGTACAATGAAGGTTTAACAAAATATTAAATCAATTGGAAAATTTAATGTATTTCAACTTAACTTGTTTGTAATTTGTCTTGATCACTTGACTTAGAAATTTACCAAATTTTAAATTTTGGGGTTCAATATCCTTTTTCCAATCTTGAATGTTCAAAACTCTTATCAAGTGACATTAAAATCCATTTTTTTCCCTTTTGACACAAAGCCACCAATAACAAATGAGTTTCACCAAACTTACACATCTAAAATGATTGTTAGCATTTGGATTAATAAGTGTATAAAAAATTCATATATGTTTAAGTAAATATTGGTCTTTAGTTGTGTCTTATGCTAGAAAAAAATTACATATTCTCATGGTATCTTCATGTTAGACTCAATGTTAGCTAGTACTATTTTTTATTTTCATTTTCACAACTATATTTAGATAACATATGTTGTTATCTAAAAGGAGATGTCATGTATAAAGTTTCACTTGATCTTAACTTTGAATCCATGTTCTCTCTTTCAAAAGTCCTTTCCACAAGTGACCATATTCTTTCAAGTTCCTCTTGTAGTAGTTTCCATCATGATGTTGTGCAAATAATATTCATAAAAAGTCACTCAAAAAATTCAAAACCAGCTAAGAAAACTGCAACATATTTAAGTCTATGGATACATTTGACTAAAACCCTATTCAAAAAATTTACTAATGTGCAATCCTCAATTTTAACTAGGCAAACATCTAATTTTTTAATAAATCGTCAAAGTATATTTCTCAAATTGTCTCCAATTTGATTTGAAGCAACTCTAATATGTCTCCAATCAAAGCCTCAAATTCTATTACAAAAATACTCAAAATAAGAGATAAATATATAATTTGACCTTCTAAATAAATAAGGATTATATTTCTTATCGTCAAATATAAAGATAATTCGTGATATTGCTTTTAGCAAGATTATTTAGACATAGTAAAATATAATAGTAAAAACTGAATAAAAGTTTATAATAATAATCATAATAAACATTTACAGGCCAAATATCTTAATAAAATCATTTTTATAACATAATTTTTTTGGTGCAGCAATCTTTATATAAATATTTAATTGATGATTTAATTTTTTATAATCATAATGATAAACTCATAAATAACTTAATTGAAAATTATGCTGGCGTCAAATCAACGATGAATATTTTAAAACAATTAGCAAATGCAACATTAAAAAAACCTGTTTTTTCATAAGATAAGAGTTTGTTAAGATCTATATTTAGAATCAGTAAACTTGTATGGAATCTATTCATTTTTGTCCCCCATGTGCAAAGTGTGCTGCAAATCCTGATCCACATTCTATCTCACACAAATTTCTCCCCCAAAAGTTCTTTTAACTCTCGCATTATTCATACAAATGAATTAAGGTACTCATCAACAGTTGTGTATTCAACATCTGGGTACAACCGAGTTGCTTCCACTCCATCAGATCCAATTTCAAAATTGGTTTGATCGCCTTTTACATACAAACTGTGAAAGCTTGCTATTCTGATTTTGCTTGGAAATGGTGTCTCTACATCATCAACCCAATTTGCAGTTGTAAAACATTTCCCATGATATCAGAAGCCAATTCAACTAATAGAAAAAACAAATCAAACCATTATCAAAGCACTGGAGCATTGTCTGTAAGTAGTTTCCAATATAAGGATCAACATTTACACTTTTTAACTTTCGGTGTTTTTCTCCAAGTGTTAAAAGAAGGGTTCTTTTCTTTACAGGATTTTTCTCAAATTTTAGGGGATGGGGGAAGAGGGATATTATTGGTCAAAAGATTAAATTCATCTGAGTATATGTAATTTAAAAGAAACAGAAACAAAATTGAATTATAAAATCTAACCTTCAATTAATTTAAGAACCTTCTCCTCGGATAAATACTCTTTTACAAGTGTCTTCCCAATTTTCTTCTCCCACAGGTCAACAAGTTCATTGAATGAAAGTGTATTTGCGGGAAGCCTCAAGTATAGGATCTTATTCAGGGTTCTAGGATCATCCACTGCCTTTATTGTATACGCTCCAATGTCTTCCTCTTTCACATATATACCTGAATTCTCACGAGAAAGATGAATTGGCATAACAGAAAATAAATACCTTATTCAAAGTCCTTGCTTCGCTTAATGAAAATAAATAATATTAATTTTTTGATAATAAGTAGTTTATACCTTTAGTATTTCCATCTCCATAAATCACAACCTTATCTCTTGGAGGGGTCATGCGGTCAAGCTGCACAAAGTTTGGAAGAAAGTAGCCTGCAAAACAGTTGGAAGCAACATATGTATATGGAATACCTTCTGCTTCAATAGCCCGCCTCAGTTTGATCCTCAAATCATACATGCTTTTTATGGGCTCTACTGCATGGGTTCTATCAACATCCATCCCAAACTCTGATGGGAAAAACCTCTGCAAGAACCAATAAAGAAGCAGAATATATTGAATTTTATGTATAAATTTCGTGATTATTAATAAATAAGAAATATTTTATTATGGCAAGTTAAATTGTAATATCATTAATAGGATTAATCTGTGTAGTTTTTGAGTCAAAATCATTGATCCGTATTTCATAAATAGTGGTTCACAAGAATCTATTTGACATGAGAAGAAACTGAATATTTGAGAATCACTGAGTGTGTTTATTCTCATAAAAGATGGGTCCTTGTGAACCAATGAGTGTTAAGTGTTCCATTCTTTCTCATTCAGATTGAACTCTTATGAACAACTATTTATGAAGCATGAATAAATGACTTTGTCAAAAAAATCATGAATTTGCTGAAGGCCTTGTGTTGGAGGCTCCTCCTCCAAGCTTTGGTTCCTCCTTTCTGATTTCGTCTTCCATTATTTGGCTGTTGTACGGACTTTTCTTGTTTAAAGAAGGCTCCTTATGGGTGAGTGGCTTTTTTGTGTTTGGTAGTAGAAGCCATATTGGCCTAAGAGATTTTATTATGGCTACCTTTCCTATTTTAGTTATTTTTATTGCTGTTGATTTTGGGTTTTCCTATGTTACTTTTGCATTTGATCCTGAAGGATTAGTGGTTCTTCTACATCTCTCTTCCAATAGGTTTAGTGGTTCTTCTACATCTCTGTTCCTATGGGTTGAATGGGTAGTTCGGATTTTGCCCCATCCTACATTGGTTGGGATGGAGGGAAAGGTTGGACGTTTATCCTGGGATCTCTTTGTGCTTCTTTAGGTTATTGCAGTTGTGTCTAGTCCCAGATTGGACCTTTCACGACTCTGTTTTATTGATGGCAGATCTTAGGGTGGTTAGACCCACCTATCTTTGAGAGATTGAGGCATTAGTTTTTGGTTGTGGCGGGCTATAGTCATTTTTTATGCTTCTTTTACCCTTTTATCTTCCCCTTCCTCTCTCTTAATCCTATTCTCTTATTCTCTTATGGGCCTTGTTAGTTCTTTGTTGAAATCTCCCACATGAGGCTTTTGTTGAGGTGGGGTTTTCTCTTGCTGTTTCGATGCATATTTGGCTCTTTGGGCTCTGTTTTTCCATTTTCATGTGGTTTATCCAGGTGATAATGAAGTAGATATCAGCTGTTGTAATGAGATTATGGTTGTTTAAAAGGGTATTTTCTCAGTTGGTCCTTCTGGAGGCCAGTGGAAATCTGGGTTCTAGCTTTCCTTCTAGATGGTATTCTAGTTCCTAAAATTTCTACTTTCTATACAATTCATTGTACTCTTGTGATCAGTGGGTTATTGAGTGCCTTCAAAAAAGCTAGTTGGTTTGTGGGTCTCTGCGGCCTCTATCCATTTTGAACATTGTCTATATTCAATGGGGTCTATTGGAAAAAGTTTTTGGGAGGCCTTTCAAAAAAGCCATTGTTAATTGGTTTTCATTTCTTTGTACTTTTGGGTTCAATGGGTTTTTGGGCACCTTTCAAAATCAGATGTTTTTAAAGATTTGTGTCTCCTAAGTATGTTGGAGATTTACATCTTTTCATGGTGGCTCTACTGCTAAATGGGTTTGGGAAGCCTTTCAAAACCCATTGTCACTTTAGGTTCTTTGGCTACTCAGTTTCCAGTGGAAGTTGGTTTGGGGTTCCTTCTTAAACCACTCTGTTTGAAATATGTAATCTTTGTGAAGATCAAAGATCTTTATTACCATCAGTTTTTGCTCTGTTCAAAAGCTTTTTCTTCTGAGTTCCTCCCTTTTCTTTTTCTTTCTAAATTTTGTACTGGTTCGAACCCCTTTCCATTAAATCAACCTGAATAATAACATAATTCTCAATTATTATTAAGAATGATAATTCTAAGCTCATATTAATGCTATATAAATTGTACCTTGATGTTCCCAAGTTCTTTTATAGCCTTGATCAGATTAAACTGCTCTGCTGTCAGATCTGTGCTAATGGTGGATATGACCACATCCACCAGCTTGATTGCTGCTATTAGGCTTCCATAATCCTCTATAGATCCCTGTATATGGGTATTCAGGAAAATCCCGTTTAATTGATAAAAAGGCTTTTCAGATGCCAAACTAAAATAAAACTTTCAAAATTACGGAATGGTGATAATAAATGAAACAGATCGCTTTTGTATATGGGTATTCAGGAAAATCCCATTTAATTGATAAAAAGACTTTTCAGATGCCAAACTAAAAAAGACTTTCAAAATTACGGAACGGGGAATGAAATAGATCGCTTTTGTATTCTAGCTGGGTATTGATGAAAAGTTCAGCTGACTGATAAGGATAGTCATTCTGGGATTCTGAAAAGTAAAATGGTAATATCTGGGTCAAAAAAGGATTTCTGATCTGTGGAATGTTGATCTAAAATGAAATAGCTTAAGGGTTTGGCGAATTCTAATTCACAAGTGCGTCGAGAAAGAAACCAAGTAAAAGCAATAAAAGAATAAACAATTATCAGAAGAAATCGACGACTTACATGGAGTATAGTTGCTTCAGAGGATTTAAAGGAATCGAGCAACTGAGCCTTCTCTGGTTGGAAAACTGTGGATTTCCTCACGAGGAGGAAAGTTGGATGACCCTGAGCAAGGCTAGCTTTGGTTACATGACGACCTATATAACCTGTTCCTCCTATTATAAGAATTTTGCTGCTCCCCATTTTCACCTGAGCTGTTTCGCGGGTGGCCAAGCTCTTCTAACAAACATTAAACATAGTCATTCATCTCCATCTTTCCTTCAAGAAATGTAGATGATGAAATCATTAGTGAGAATCTTAATCCTAAGACATCATCAGTGGTTCAAATCTATCAATTTAATAATTCAACGTAGGCTTATATTCTACAAATAAAATAGTCTGTGGGCTTTGGCTGAGGGTTTACAATGTCAAGAAAAGATCGTTTTGTTCAAATGTGTTAGTTCAACAAATTAATAATAAATGTCTACAACCTACAAGCACAATACTATAGGGGTAATTGATAGCACAATACTATAGGGGTAATTGATTGTTGGAATAAGTTCTAGTTTATGATTATTAAATTTTGGATTTAGTTGAACTTTTAGTCATGAATAGCGTCCTTTTTATTTAAAAAATTATAGAGATACTAGAAATTTTAAGTGAGAAGAAAAATTGGAATGTAGAATTGAAATTAATAATAAGAAATATATTAATCAATCCTTATTTTTTCAAATAAGAATAATTTCTCCAATTTCAAAGCATGATATAGTCAGAATAATGTAAATAGATCTTTTGTTCCATTTTTCAACAAAATGACATGTTTTAACTACACAACAAATCGCTCGAGCGATGGAGTCTCTGAGAAGCGTTGGCTGTCGGCTGGGCTAGGATTTTTCCCCTAGCCTGTTCTTGGTGTTTGATCTTTACTATTTTTCTGTTTTGTTTGGATTGTTAGCTACTGGACATAATTTGCGTCGGTGTTTTTGGAGATCTTCTGCAGTCAATTTTGGATTGGGGGTTTTATTGTTTGCATGGCAGGGCTTGCGATTTCTTCTCCGTTGGTGAGAACAGATGGTTCTTCTCCAACTATGCATGCAATGTGATCTGAATCGTTTTATTCAGGGGAGAGCTCCAAGCTGAAAAAGGTTAATGGTTGTCTTCCGCGTAGCCATGATCGTCGTGTTCTGGTTATTCCTCCAACGGCTGTAATGGAGGACATTGATTATTGGACCAAGCATGCTTTGATATGCAAATTTCTTGGAATCCGGATTTCCCTATCCGCTCTTGAGGCATGGATCCGCCGCTCTTGGCAGGTGGAAGGCGATATGGAGATTATGTTGGCAGGGAATAGTTTTTTTTTTGTTGTATTCTCTTGCATGTCTGATCGTGATCGTGTTTTTGAAGGAGGCCCTTATTTCTACAACAATGTGGGGTTATTTGTCAAACCTTGGCATTCAGGGTTTAATTCTGCTGAGGATCTCCCTTCAACAGTGCCAATTTGGGTTCGCTTGCCTCGTCTTCCCTTGAAATTTTGGCGTGAAGACATCCTTCGACAAATTGTTGCTTTGTTGGGGAAGCCAGCTGCGATCGCACATCAAACCCTCGATAAAAAGGTTATTTCTTTTGCTAGAATTTGTGTTGAAATTAATTTGAATAACCCATTACCAGATTCTTTGGAAATTTGTCTGGGGGATTCTTCTTGGGTGCAGCAGTTAGATTATGAATCCCTCCCTTTCCGTTGCCGGATTTGTCATGAGTATGGTCATTTACTGCGGCAGTGCCCCCGTAACTCGAGTTTCAAAGGAGTGGATCGGTCTACAGCTGGAAATGCTGGTGGTTTGGCAGATACTACAGCGAAAGGACAATCTCAAATGGTTAATACTACCAAGGGGATGAATCCACAAGATGCTATAGGTAAGGGTAAGGCTCCAATGCAGGATAAGGATGGATTTACCCCTGTTCGTCCTCGAGCTAAGGGACGTGGTCAAAAGAGGCCTTTAAAAGAAAGATTATCTGATTCAGGTTTTAACCGTTTTGAGGTGCTGGATAGTATGGTTCTAGAGGAGGGTATTCCTCCTCCTATCTCTTCTGATCCAGCTTGCCCAGATGAGAGATCTGTTCTTAATGATGCTTGTGAGGCATCTCAAGTTGTAGTATATCAGAATTATGAGGTTCCTGTAGCTCCTGTGACAGCGGCTCTGGTGACTCCTGCAGTGTTGGAAGATGATGATGTTGTTTTGGCTGACTTGGTTAAGGATGTGCTACCATCAGGTAAGGGCAAGAGATCTCCTCTCCCCTTGGGGTTGCTGCCTCGACCCTTTAAGCGGGCTTCTTCTTCTCCCCCTCTAAGGAGTGGGCGCAAAACAAACCAAGAGAAGATTAAACTCACAGGAGATATATTGATTGAGTCTGGTTCAGTGAAACCTTTGGATTCTCATTTTTCCAAATCTACCCAATAATGATTATTCTCTCATGTAATGTAAGGGGGTTGAATAGCATCCCTAGACAAAAAGCTATTCATAACTTGGTGGTTGATCATAGTCCTGATGTTTTTTGTATCCAAGAGACTAAGCTCTCTGTGGAGTCTATGGTCCAACATGCCTCTAGTATTTGGTCTCGTGGCCAATGCCAGTGTGTTTGGGCAACAGGCAGTGCTGGTGGTTTAGCTATATTTTGGGATCCTCAAAAAATTTCTCCTCTTGGCTGGATGTCTTCTCGCTCAGCTCTCTCTATGGTAGCTTCTGCTCTAGACTCGGGAGAGGTAATCATGGTTACTAATGTGTATGCACCTGTTGATCTTGTGGGAAAGGAGGAACTTTGGGAACATATTCAATATGTTAGAAATTGTCATCCTTATCATCCTTGGGTGTTAGCAGGGGACTTCAATTCAGTTTTAAGTCTGGAAGAGAAGCATGGTGGTTTGGCTAGATTGGGGCCTTCTTCTACTCTTCTTCGGCAACACATATCTCTTTTGCATCTCTCTGATGTTAAGCCTTCTAATGGCCTCTATACCTAGAATAATCGCAGGACTGGTGTTGCTGCTATCTCAGAATGCTTGGATAGATTTCTTGTTTCTTGCTTCTGGCTTAGTGGCACCCTTACTATCTCTTTAGAAATCCTTGATTGGAGGGGTTCAGATCATTGGCCAATCAAATTTTCCGCTATAGGGGCTTATGTTATAAAGCATCCTCCTTTTAAGTTCCAGTTGATGTGGCTTCGTGACTCCTCTCTTCATGATTTTATTTTTCGTTGGTGGAAAGATGGTGCCCCTGCATATGGTACTGCAATGTTCTCATTTTCTAAAAGGCTTCAATATGTTAAAAGGCAGCTCAAGATATGGAATACGGAATGCTTTGGGAATCTTCACTTTATGAAGAGGCTTGCTCAAGAAAATCTTGATGTCATCACAAGGGAGATTAGAGATCGAGGTTTCTCGGAGGATCTTGGCCAGGCTGAATCCCTTGCTTCTAGAGCTCTAGAAGAATGGGAACTTCGAGAGGAAATTTTTTGGAAGCAAAAGGCTCAAGTTGATTGGCTCCAGGAAGGTGATCGAAACACTGCCTTTTTCCATAAAATAGTGCAATCTCGCCGGAATCAGAGCACTATCTCTTCTTTGGTTAATTCTCAAGGTATCCAACTAAATTCCTTGCCAGCGTTGTTTCAGGAGGCTATTTCATACTTCTCTACCCTCTTCTCTGAGGACTCTCCTCCTGCTGATAATGAAGAAAATATTATTTTGTCCTGTATTCCTTCCCTTATCACTCAGGAAATGAATGATTATCTCATGTGTCCTATCTCTTTGGAAGAGCTGGAGGCGGTGGTCTTTGGCATGCGTAAGGGGAAGGCTCCTGGTCCTAATGGTTTTCCAGTTGAATTGTTTCAGGAATTTTGGGACATCATTAATCATGATTTGTTGGAGGTGGTTAAAGAATCCTATGCTAGCAAGCAGATGCTTCGAGCTTTGAACTCTACATTCTTGACTCTTATTCCTTAGAGAGAGGGTGCTAATCAATTGGAGTTTTTTAGACCAATTGCCTTATGTAATGTGGTCTACAAAGTTATTACTAAGTTGATTGCTGAGAGACTGAAAAGGTGGCTTCCCATTATTATCTCAGAAGAACAAGGTGGTTTTGTTGTTGGAAGACAAATTTTGGATGGGGTGGTTATTACTACTAAGGCTATTTACTCTATGGCTACTTCCAGGGAGAGAGCCATGTTTGTTAAGCTGGATATGGCTAAGGCCTACGATAGAGTTAAATGGAGCTTCCTAAGGAGTATTCTTCTTTCTTTTGGATTTAGCTCTGACTGGGTGAGTTGGATTATGAGTTGCGTTACTTTTGCCTCTTTTTCTATTCTTATTAATGGTCAACCTTCACAACTATTTGGTGCTTCTAGAGGCCTCCGCCAGGGTGACCCTCTCTCCCCATATCTATTCATCGTCATGGCTGAAGGCTTGGGCAGATTCATTAAGCATCAGGTGTCCCAGAATTCTATTCAAGGCTGGCGGTGGGGTAATGGCTTACCTTCTCTTTCCCATCTTCAATTTGTTGATGATTCTGCTCTTGCCGGTCTTGCTAGGATCAAGGAAGCTGAAGCCTTTCAACATGCTTTGGACATTTATTTGGCAGCTTCAGGCTAGAAAGTTAATGAGCACAAATCTTTCATTTACTTTTTTAACACTCCTGATTCTATTCATCACAGGATTGTTGGTATCCTACAGTTTCAGATAGGTTCACTTCCTTTGACTTATCTTGGCATTCCTATTACTGTTTCCAGGCAGCCATGTCTCTTCTGGCAAAATTTGATTTCCAAGCTTCAGGATAAGGTAAATCATTGGACTCATAGATGGCTTTCTACTGCTGCCCGGGTTACTCTTCTTCAAGCTGTTATCCAAGCTCTTCCTACTTATAGAAGCATGGTTCATGTTGCACCTATTTACTTTCTCAAGGAGTTTGATGCTCTTTCTCGACAATTCCTTTGGAGTGGTAATTTGCATAGTACTAAATGGAGCTTGGTTAATTGGGCAACTGTTTGTAGGCCTAAAAAGGAGGGTGGTCTTGGTCTTTGTTCTGCTCTATTGAGTAGACAAGCTTTGGTTGCTAAACTTTATTGGCGATGGTGCTCTGGACAGCATCAACTTTGGGCTCGTATTATCACTCATAAATATTTTCATGGTGCTGATCCTTGCTTTGTTTCTGCACTTCCTCTTGAAGGTTGTAGCTCAATGGTTTGGCATACTTTGAAGATAGGTGCAATGTTGGTGAAGAGGGGTCTGTTCTGGATATGTAAAGGAGGTTCTTAGGCTTTGTTTTGGTCTGATGCTTGGGATGGATTCCCTTCCATTTTATCCATATACCCTCATCTTCAGCCTCTTTGTGACTCTTTTCTTGCCGCTGGATGGGATAAAGTGGCTCATTACAAGTCTCCTTATCAATTGGGACCTATTGTTGGTTATAGATGGAAGCATTCCTCTGATTGGCCTCCTAGAGGTACAGACATGGATCGTCAGGAGCTTTCTCAAATTTTGGCCTCTAGAGAGTGTTCCTCTTTGCTTGGTCCAAATGTATTGGCTTGGGGCGGTACCTTGTCTGGTAAATATCATGTCTCTGCTGGGTATCAGGAGATAACTAGACAATTATTTGGGGATGCTGAGGTCCCTTGGTGGAAGCAAGTCTGGAATAAAGTTTCTTGGTCCGAGTGCAATTTTTCATGTGGCTAGTGGCTCTCAACTGTTGTCTTACCTGGGATAATCTTTGTAAACGTGGATTTCAGGGCCCCTCTTATTGTGTTTTGTGTGGTAATGGAGAGGAGTCTGTCTCCCATCTGTTCTTCCATTGCTCCTATTCTACTCAGATATGGCACCTTTGGTGGAGCGCTTGGGGTTGCTCTTGTCGGCATGCTTCCTCTTTGCCTGAGTTCTGGGCTCGCTTGGGTAGTGCTCCCTCCAAGTCTTCTTCTCTCCATGCTGCTTGGATTGCTAGCCCATCTTTCATGCTTTGGCATATCTAGTTGGAGAGGAATCGTCACATATTCCAAGATGTTCAGCTTGGCATTTTGCATCTTTGGTGGAAAATATCACATTCTCTCCAGGAAACTATTCTTGTGAAGTGTGAGCTTGATGGGGGTATGGATCCGGTTGATCTTGCTATCTGTAATCGCCACAATTTTCATCTGCAGGATGGGGTTGCGGCTCATAGGTTTCCTTCTATGTCCAGGCAGCTTCACCATCAGAGGAAGGGTCGGGTTAACTGGGATGGGCACTAAACTCCTCCTCCCTATGGAGTTCTGAAAATTAACACTGATGGTTCTTCTCGTGGGAATCCTGGTCCGGTTGGTATTGGCGGAGTAGCTCGTTGTAGTTCTAGGAATGTTAAATTTTTCTTCTCAATTCATAAGGGTGATTATACTAACAATCTCATGGAAGCTCAGGCTATTTTATATGCTATGGAACAGTGTTGCTTGTGGGGATGGAGTAAGATTATTTGTGAGTCTGATTCCCAGGTGGTGGTGAACATGCTTTCTTCGCAAGAGCTTGAGGATGTTAGTTGGCAGCTGGCCACTGTTGTTAAGTAGATTCTTTTCTTCTCTTTCTCTTTTCAGTTCATTAGGTTCAAGTATATTCCGTGAGAATGGAATAGACCTGCTGATTGTTTAGCCAAATGGGCTTCTTGTCATGATCCGGGTTGGAATATTAGGGATAGGGGGCAACTATCCTTTGAGATGGTGCAAGAATTTGATGATCTTGTTGCTCAGGATCGAGCTCTTTGTTGAACTCTCCTTGTTGTATTCCTTTCTGTCTTAATAAATTTTTACCCCTCTTTTTGCATTTTTCAACAAAATAATACATCAAGTGAATAAATTTGGTCTAGAAGGTATGAAAATTCAGAAAAAAAACAAGACACGTCACAAGTCACATATAAAGTAGATATTCAACTATTAAAATACCAAAACCTGTAGTTAATTACTTCTATGAAGATCCTAATAAAGATAAAATTAAACAGGAGTAAAGAAAGTTAATATAGAGTTTAATATTCAGGAGCAAAGAGAGTTAATAGCTCAGAGGCCGAGCGAAAGGTCTTAGGTTTGATTTCTTGTCGATCCAAGAAAATATATACCTCATGGGATGAGACGTTAGAAATAATGTCTTTTAAAGGAGTGCTGCTACTCAGTGGATGAGTGGCCTGCAAGACTAGATTTGCGCAGCTGATCAATGAGAAAATTAGAAATACATTGCACCTTGATAGTTCCAACTTCTTTATTGGTCTGGATTAGATTGAATCGCTCTGCTGTCAGTTTTGTACTGATGGCAGAGTTGACTGGTCACCTTCTTAATTTCCTCTACAAGGCTTGAGCAATTTTCCATTGATCTCTGCAAGTTGGTATTGAAAAAATGACGTTTAACAACGAATTATAACATTATGAAAACTTCAAGAAGAGAAAGTCAACACAAATCAATGTCTAAAACAAAAAAAAAAAATCTGAGTTGCAAGAAGATAATATAAATTATTAAATCAAGTTCAATTGTAATCGAATTGAATTGAGACATTGATATGAAGTAACAGAGTTCTAATAGGATTCGAAAATATTTGACCCACAATGGTGAATAACATGATGAAATTCTTGGTTAAATGGTAATACTGAACAATAGTCCAGTTGAATTGAATTTCGACATCAATAAGTAAGATGGCACAATAAGATTGAACAACAGAGAATTCATAGCAAGACATTCAAGCCATTTAGCACTTCAAGGACATGGTGGCAAGATGTTGTATGGTAGGACATGGAGCGGTCTTCATTATAAAATGCCTTGCTCTATTAGATTGGAGGTCTCTTGTGGCGATGATGAGTATGAAGATGCAGAGTGTATTATCAGATACATGTATGATGATAATTGGAGTGCCTTGGTAGCTCAAGGATTAGAAGACGAGGAGAAAGTCGAGCCAAAGAGTGATGAGGAGGAAGAAGCCAAGGAAGAAGAGCAGATAGAAGAGGAAGATGAGGAGGATGAAGTGGAAGTCAAATTAGAAAATATTAAAGAGAAGATGCCGAAGAAGAAGAGGCAGCTAAGTATGAGGAAGACGAAGAGCAAGATCAAGAGGATACTGTTGTGAGGTTTCCAAACCATCGCTCCAAAATTTTTGGGGACCCCCTTTTTTGGGTGGGCCTTGGCAATTTTCATGGGTGTTGTAAGTCTTTGTTTTCCTTAGCAAAATTTGGAGTTGTCTAAAGATTTTTGATTTGAAAATTTTACACCTTGGATGCCTTCGGGTCAAGAGGGATTTGATTTGTTTTTCATCCTGTACTAATTTGATTTTCTGGAACATGTAATTTTATCCTTAGGCCAAACAAATTTCAAAAACAACATTTTTCTGTGGTTAGAACAATATTCAACAAGATAAATTTGGAAATTTCACACTTAAACGAATTTTGCAAATTCAATTTAATTGTATAAACTTGAGCATTTTCAAAAATGAATTTTTTTAGATTTAATAGTTTTGGAAAATCTTGATTTTTTTGGTGAAAAGGAAATTTTGTGATAGTAAAATTGAAATTGGAAAATCGATTTTGAGCCCCAGGAAAAGGTTTAATTTGGTTAGAAAATTGAAATTGTTTGCAAAATTAAAATTGAATTAAATTGCAAAATCACATTTATTTTGGTTGAAATATTGACTAGAAGATTTTAAAATGTTAGAGGAAATTGGTAAATTGGAATTAAAAATTGATTTTAGCTTGCTAAATTAAATTTTAATAATATTTTAATTGCCAAAACGTTATTAAATGAAAATTTTGACATCCCCTAGGCTTTTCTTGTTTTATTTTGCAATTTTTGATCAAAACTAGCAGTTAAATGGGCTAATTTTACTATGGGTAAAATAAATTTTGGCGCCCATTTAAATCTAGGCTATTAATAAAGTACTAATTTAATTTTTCTTTCCTTCAGGGCAAGTCGGTCAGCTTGGAGACTCAAAAAAATTTGGTGTAAGAGGAGCTCCCCCCCCTCTTATCTCCTCATTCCATCTTTCTCTTCTTCATGTTTTGGGTGAATTTCTACCCTTGGTGAGGTAGAAATAAGCTAGATTCCATCGATAAAAAGAAGGTTGGAGATTGATAAGTGTAGTCCATATCATTTGGAACGGAGGAGCAAAAATAAGTGTTTAGGATGGTAGATGTTAGTACAAGCAAGAACCCAAAGTAAATGAACATAAAAGAAGACAAGGAAGACATGATGCATAAGATCACCTTCTTCTTGAAAGTGAAGTGAATAAGTGATACCAATATTGATATAGTGAACATGATACAGTTGAAGGACATATTGAAAGAAGGATAATCCCCAATGATAAAGAAGATCTACAAGAGAAGAATTGTATGCATGGTGGCTTTCCCTCCTACCTTGCTTTTTTATGAACTAGTAATGGAGTGTGCATCCCAGTTTGATTTTGTTACTAAGTCCATCATTTTTTATGAAGGGAAGAGAGTGTTAGCCAACATTAGTGGACAAGTGGTCGAAGAAGCATTTAATATTTTCGAGTACAAAGGCATGACAGTGGTAATGATGGATCAGGCAGGTAAGTTATTTCAGGATAATCAAGAGGCTTACTTCATTCATCTAAAGTAGAATTGGCTACATGAAGGCAAGAAGGGAGTAACCAAGTTATCAAAGCTCCCTAGGTTAGATTTCAAACTGGAGCACAATGCTCTTATTGTGCTTCTCAACTAAATCATGGGCATAGCTCAAAATATGCAATTTGAGAACTAGATTACTTCTTTATTGATGAAATTGAGAGTGGAAAGAGAAAATTTGATTGGGCAAGAATCATAAGTGAAAATCTAGAGTCGTAACTTAGCGCAATGAAAAATCAAAAGAAATTCTATATGGGATCCTTTCTTTTCTATCTAATTGCGAGACTATATGAAAATTCTATAGTTAAGGCCCTAGGAGTGATTGGCACTGGGTCAGGGCAATGTTTGGTGCATGAGTGCTATCCATAGCATTATTTGCACAACACCATAGGTTATAAGATGTTTTATGACACCTTTTCCATAAAGACGATAAGGATATTGCAAGGGACACATGCTAAGAGGCTCTCAATGGAAGCATAAATAAAAGTTAAGAAGTATGGGAGTTGGTTCATCCAATTTCCACAATTTACATATATTAGAGTAGTAGGAAGTATAGTTTGTCCCAAGAGACTTCCAAGGTACCCACCTGATAAGATAGTTTTGATGGAGTTGCCTAGGAAACTTGAGCATTATGACAAAATGATGAAACTTAAAGGTGAGACATGGATTACCTTCTCATTTGGAATAGGCAATGATACTTGCCCCAATCTTGTTGCCTTTGCAGCTCTAGAGAAAGAGTTAGAATGGTACCATCTCGGATGGTATAGAGAAAGACAAGGATTTGATCTTAATGGTCTTATCAAGGCATCTCATGGAAATACATTCAAACATGTTCCTACTATAGAAGATTTCTAGGCCAATGCATGGGATGACTTTCATGTAAGGAAGCTAGCTTTCTCAAAGATGTTAGTAAGCATGATGAGGGCAATCAGATGGAGAGGCCTTGATATTCCCAATCAACTAGAAGATGATGAAAATGTGCTAAGAGAATATTATGATATAGTAGATGCAAGAATAGAATTGGGTCTAGTGGATTGGGATGATCATCAAGATCCTTCCTTGGAGGCAATTACAAGGACAATTAATCTACACATTGATTCATGGTACAATGGGAAGCTAAGAAAATTGCAAAGTCAGAGGGTACACCTTACTTATGAGAAGATGAAACCAAAGGAAGAAGGTCTAGCAGAGTCAATCATATAGAAAGGTGAGGGTACTAGCCAACAATAAAGAATAGTTAAGAGCAAGAAGAGGAGTTTAGAGGTTGAGAAAAGTAAAGAGCATCAAGAACCTCCAGCGAAGAAATAGAATTCAACACCATCAAGGGAGAGCATAATTGAGGGTAGAAGCCAAGAAGTTAATACAAGTGAATAAGGGGCTCCGGTAGGGGTGAGCTCTAATTCAGAATCAACTGGTTATAGTGATAGTACTGAGTACTCTCCTCTCTCAGAGAACCAACACAGACATGATGTGATAGTCACTAGTGAAGAAGATAGACCAATTGATATTAAGGAAATGAGCCAGGCACCCTGGGCCATTAGTGATGCTTCACTAGTCGAACCAAATCCATATTTGGGGAGATGCACTGCACCACTATGGTTAATGAAAATGCTCATGCCAAGAGGTAAAGTAGTGGCTACTTGAATAGTTGAATATATCCAAGGGTTAGTGGAAAAAGGTGATAGCAAGAACTAGAAAAGAAATTACAAAAATGATGGCAAGGGTAATTAGGAGCGACAATGAGGATCACTGAAAAGTTTAGATTGCTATACCAAAGGTTAGCAAGGTAGTGGATGAGATTGTAGCTTAGGAATATGAGATACTAGAGAATAACTCGGGAATAATCACAGATGACATGGAATGTGAAGAGATCTAGGAAGGCATGGTTTCAATTAGAGAAAGGTTGAGGAAGGAAAATGAAAGGATTTTAAAGTTGGAGGCCAAAAATAGGTATTGGAGAGATTTCCAACCTATCCAATAGTTGCATCAGGCAGCCCTTCCTCAGGATAGTTAGAGTATCAGAGAAGAGATATTAGCTTAGTTACATGAAGTCAGGGATTAGATCTATGATACAATCCAAGATGGGTGAAATTTATTTCCTTCCTTTGTCTCGATATTCTAGTCATTAGTGGTTATTAGAGATAAATTTACAGCATTTGAAGGGGAGTGGAAGGATTACCTTCTAGTCAAGGACTTAGCCATTCTCAAGCTATAGGCATTTATTGAGCTACCAAATAAGTATTTGGAAAGAGCCAAGTTGATAGATGAAGGAGGATTGAGTCTAGTGGAGTCTTTGTTTGTTGCTTTGACCATTAGATTGAGAGTGCTTGAAGAAATACATAATGAGATTGCATAGCACAACCCTAGTGTTAACACTCCCATTTCAACCATGATGAGCAATGTTGGGGATATGCTTGATTTTGAAGATATCAGAGAGGATAACATCAATGAGATAGAGTTTAGATCAAGAATGGATGAGTTGGGAAGGTTGCCATCAAGAAGAAACATTTGGGCACCCTTGCCTCCCTCAATGCCTTTGTTGGATATGCAAAAGAATATGAGAAGGATCATGAGAAAATATTGCAAACAATGAGCAACATGATGAATTCAGTTGAGGTCAAGATGAAACATACACTTTGCCCTCCCATGAAGGAAGTCAACGACAAGCTAGCCAAGTTCATTTCTTTGGCTAAAAGGATGAAAGAAAGGGGTAGAACTATAGTAGAATATCATTTGATATAAGACCAAGTGGAAAATTCTCCTTCTTCTTGGGTAGGATAGGTCTCTAATTTTGATTGGCTACCATTTTGGTGCCTTCTCATTGGTTGCCACTTTTTTTTTTTTTCATCGTTCCATTAATGAGGTGTTGTCTTTTCATTGGCCGATGGGGTGGAAACCCTAATTAGGGTTTTTAGGATCCAATCTAGATCATTGATTTTTCCTCTTAATCTCTACCATTGGTTCTAATTTTGGTCTTTATATAAGGCCATTTGCTCTCATTTATAAAGGGTTGAAGAATTTTTTTGCTAAGATAGTACCAAAATTGCTTCTTTTTATCATTGTTGTGACTTGCATGGTGATTATGAACATTTGGTGTTATTGCATAGTTTCTACTTCCAAAGTTAGAGTTAATTTTATTGAAGTTGTTAAAGTAGATTTCATTTTGAGAAAGTTGTTAAGTAAGAGTAAGAGAGGATGGATAGTTGTATGGTAATATTAGTGGATGTTTGATAGGGATCTACAACTAGGCCACTAGCATCTTAACTTAGCTTGTTAGGAAGCCTTGCATGGTAAACTAGTCTTTTCCCTTGAATCATTGCATATATGAAGGTAGAGCTATTAGTTAGCTTTTATTAGATTCAATCACCATCCATTTACTAATCTTTCCATTCATAGGAGTAGGAGTAGAGCATCAAGTAGTTCAATAGTTGGAGTACAATCTTAGAAAGTTAGAAAAGGAGAAATACCATTGGTAAACACACCCCCATCATCACCACCATCAACATTATCTAGCACTCGTATATTTTATAAACTCGTCATCATAACCATCACACAAAAAAATTCAAGTCATCCTTGAATGAATAATGTAAGGCTGCCTACGTGATTACTAGCAAATCATATCGATATAACTAAGTTAGTATCCACAGGTGTAAGGAATATTGGAGTTTTTCTCATGTCTTCATGAGTATTTACTTTCCAAGAAAGGGATTAAGTATTTGATATTCCATATCAAGTATTTAATTGCTATATGTTATGTAGTGGTACAAAACTGACATCAATAGATACATGTGGCTCTTCTTCTCTTATAGCAACAGTTAACAGACATGCTCTCCACTATGTTAGGATAAACCACAGACAGAAATAAAAACTACATGCAAATATAACCAATAACAGAAAATAATAGATCACACAAAAAATGAACACAAGGCACCAAGATTTAACGTGGTTCACCAAATCCTTGGGCTACATCCACCAAACAACAAGTCCAATCTTATTACAATCCAGTGATTACAACCTGATTACAATCTATAATCCCTTATAGCTCAATACCACCACAAGAACCAATTTCGAATCACAACATAATGAAAAATACCCAACCCTAAAACCCTTTTATACAAGTATTAAACCGCTTTAGGGTTATAACATGTCGGCCATAATTAGCCATAACTTTAGTGGCGAATCTATGAATGGTGAATAGTACCAAAACAATTGGCGAATAGTACCAATTTTTTTTTTTTTGGGGTGATGCCCCAAACCCCACTAATTATGAAGTATGTACAATAGGGTGAACCCACAATAATGGGTTCCACTTTAGTGGGACGAAGACACTTGGAAAAAATGGCAAATTTTCGCATCTCAATTTCTCATACATTCGCGTGAACAACCGCAACATGTTCACGTGAACATGTACATAGCCTGTGTTCACGCGAACATAACAAGACATGTTTGCGTGAACATACATTGACCAAATTTTTTGGTGCCTTAAAACATCTTTTTCACTTTCCAAAATTCATATTTACGGCGAGCACTATTGATTTAGGGTTCGGGTGAACGTGTGGCTTGAGCAACTTCTGTCCACATCATCCTCTCATTTTCGTTCTCATTTTCATTATCGGGTATGTCAAAATAATATTAATTTAATGTTTTCAACATTTTTGAATTATTTTTTTATATTATCAAAATAGATTTTAATGTTTTCAATGCATTTTTTGTGTGTTTTTAAAACATATTTGAATGTTATTTACGTTTTTAATAGTTTTGAAAACATATTTGAATGTTATTTATGTTTTTAATAGTTTATAAAACATATCTAAATGTTAATTTAATATTTTTATTGTTTATTTATATTAATTTAGAAAACAGAAAAATATTATCTATAAAACATTAGAAAATATTAGAAAAAATAGTAAAAAATATATAATATAAAATTTAGGAAAAACATTAGAAAACAAATTTAGAAAAAACATTACGAAAACATTAGAGAATTTTTAATTTAATATAAAATTTATAAAAAAAAATTACAAAAACATTAGAAAATTTATAATTTAATATAAAATTTAGAAAACAAATAGTTAAAAATTAGAATATTTAAAAAAATTTGAAAATTTAGAAAAAACATTTAAAAAAATTAGAAAATTTAGAAAAAAAATATTGCAAAAATATTACAAAATTTAGAAAAAAAAATTACAAAAATATTAGAAAATTTATAATTTTATATAAATTTTTTAAAACATATTAAAAAATAAATTTAAAAAAGCATTAGAAAAAATATTAGAAAATTTATAATTTAATATAAAATTTAGAAAACAATTTTTTTTAAAAAATGGCAAAAATATTAGAAAATTTAAAATTTAATATAAAATTTAGAAAATAAATTTAGAAAAAACATTACAAAAATATTAGAAAATTTATAATTTAATATAAATTTAAAAAAAAAAAATTAGAAAAAACATTAGGAAAACATTAGAAAATTTATAATAATATAAATTTTAGAAAACAAATTTTAAAAAATATTAGAAAATTTATAGTTTTCAAATATTTTGAAAATAAATTTATAAAAACAATAGAAAAAATATTTTTTTTAAAATTAGAAAAACATTACAAAATTTTATATAACATATATATATATATATATATATAATTTAGAAAAACAATAGAAAAAATAATTTTTAAAAAATTAGAAAAACATTACAAAATTTTAGAAAACATATATATATATATATATATATATATATATATATATATATATATATATATATATATATATATATATATATATATATATATATATATATATATATATATATATATATATATATATATATATATATATATATATATATATATGTTAAATGTAAATATGTCAAATTCACTTTAATGTCTTAATCTTAGAAGTTTAATTAAATGACATATCTTAAGGATCTAGATCTTGAATTGTACATGTAAAAATATAGACTAAAATGTATAATTTTTTATTTTGAACATAGATGTATATGTATATTTGTTCATGGTTAAAAGTAGATGTATGTACACATTTTTAATAAATTCACATTTTTATATGTATAATTTGTGTATATGTTAACTATTGATCTTAATTTATCTTATAACTAAGTGTAATTAACTATATTTAATAACACATGTCTTAAGGAGAGATCCTAAATTATACATAAGAATGTAGATTAAAATGTATATTTTATTTCATAAATGTACATGTAAATATGTTCATGTGGTAGATATAGATGTACATACATATGTTTTCAATATTCATGTTTAAATGTACATATATTATTATTTTTAATGTCTTAATAATTAGAAATATATAATTAACTATATAATTCAATGACATGTCTTAAGGGGAGATCCTAAATTATACATATATAAGAATGTAGATTAATTTGCATTTCTACCTATATGAATATAACATATATGTACATCCAAACCCTAACCCTAACCTAACCAAACCCTAACCCTAACCATTGTCCAAACCCTAACCCTAACCTTGACCTTAAAATTTAATTTCTAAACCCAATATTATAAATGATAATAAATACCCTAAATCATAATCTTGAACCAAATCATAAACTTCATATGCTAAGTTCCCTTATCCTAAATTCTTAACCATGGACTTTAATATTAACCCCTAAATTTAATGCTAGAAATTATGTAAGTTCGTGTAAACCCTAACAGTGTCATAAGTTCTTAAATATTACCCTAAAATTGAGCCTAATTACACTAAAACCCTATTTGAAAACCTAATTGAAGCCTAACTTACATAAAATTAAAACAAGTTGACCCTAATCCTAAATTGTTAAAAATTACATTTGAGATACATGCACATACATTCAAACACATGTACATACATGAAGTATGACCCTTGTTTTAAATGATATATATGTAACCCATTTTGAAACCTAAACCTCAAAACATTATCTTTTTTTTTTAAAAAAAGGGGTAAAAATTTATTCAAATAAAACCAGATTACAGAAGGCCTCAGGCCCAACCAACCAAAACACCAACCCAAAACCAATTACATTCTATCCTTTTCCACTAATTGCTCAAAAGTCCCAGCAAGATCAGCAAGAAGATCATCCCTAACAACAATATCCCAACCATCACCTTTCTCTGATACCCATTTTGCCAAGACATTAGCCACTCCATTCCATTCCCTAGGAATATGACAGAAAGAGATCCCATCCACAAAGCTACTCAAGTGGAGAATCTCTCTAAAAATAGAGGCAATTTTCTAGCTAGATTCATCCACTCTCCGATTATTTATCATATCCACAACAATATGATGGTCAGACTCACACACCATTCTCCTCCAACCAAGAGAACAAGCCTGCTCCATAGCCACCTTAATGGCCAAAGCCTCCATCACGTTATTGGATTGAACTCCTTTGTGAATAGAGAATATGAAAATAACATTGCCATATGCATCTCTCCCAATCCCCCCCACTCTAGCCAGTCCAGGATTCCCACGGGAGGAGCCATCAGTGTTAATCTTTAGGACTACATCAGGAGGAAGACTCCATCTCCCCACTCTACAAAATTTCCTCTTTCATGGCTGAGATCTCTTACTGCTACTAGTTCCAAATCCTTTATCCAATAATCCTAAATTCCTGACAATACAAGAATCACCAGGATCCACCGGCTCTGACATATCACATTTAGCACAGATAGTCTCTTGAAGCCTGGTTAGGATCAACTGCCATAGTTTAGTGGCTCCCAAGCTAAAATTACAGAAGATCCGATGGTTACGCTCCAACCAAAGATTTCATAGAATGAAAGAAGGTCCAATAGCCCAGGCCACCTGAAGGAATTAAGTTTTCGTAGGGGGTCTGCCAAGGCTATCCCAAAATTCAATAAGAGATTCAACATGAATATAGCTATGGCACCACGCCTCCACCACTTATGCCAGATCTCTCTAGAGAGAGGACATAAGAAGAAAACATGAGAAACATCTTCCCCATCCAACATACATAGGGGACAGAAAGAGGATCCCTGAAACCCTCTTTGCTGGGGATTATCCCAAGTAAGACACTTATTTTGCACAACCAACCATAGAAAAAAATTACATTTTGGCCAAGAAAATTTATTCCAAACCTTCCTCCACCAGGGAACCACCTAAACTACATTACATTGGCTATCCAACCAAGCATATCCCTGGGCCACACTGAACTTACCTTTTGGGCAAGGACCCCAAGCCAGGATGTCTTTGTCTTTAGAAGAGCTGCAAAGCCTAGTAGAGAGAAGATGCGCCAGTTCAACCCGAATCTCTGAGGAGCCCCCTATGGGACAAATCTGTGGATCCTTCCAACTGGCCACCTCCATCAATCCACACTTTCGAATAGTCTTGAAGTGAGCTACTGTGGTCCAACCTACAGAAGAAAAAACCTAAAACAGAGGCAAAAGGTGGGGAAAATTGGAGAGAATAGGAAGGTGGCCATCCCAAGAGTCCTGCCAGAATAACACACTTGACCCCTCATTACAGATCCAGAAAAGGCCATCCTTGATAAGAGGAGCACCCCTTTTAAGGCTGTCCCAAATAAAGGACCCCTTACCATCAAGCTCAAGTCTAGGAATATCCTCGACCTCCACTCCTAAGAAATACTTATGGGTCAGAATCTTGGCCCAATCTTGATCTTGATTCTTGCACCATCTCCAGTATAACTTTGCAACAAGAGCTTTGACACCGAGAGCCATACATTTAAGGCCTAGACCCCCAAAAAAATTTAGGCAAACAAATCGTGTCCCAGTTGACTAAGCTCTATTTAGAGGATTGGAGATTGCCTGACCAAAGGAATTGTCATGACAAAGCATCAAAATCTTTCAAAACTCCCACGGGAGGTGTTTGCACTAAACACCTATAAATAGGAAGAGCCTGAATCATAGTCTTGAGCAAGGTAACCCTCCCAGTAGATGAGAGCCACCTATGAGTCTAGTGACTCACTCTACTAATAATATTAATCAAGAATTTCAAACCTTGAAACATTATCATTTAAGAGTAATATAAATAATCTATTAGGTACCCTTTAATTGAATTGTCTAATAATACCCCCCAAAATATAATAAAATCTTAGAATAAAAAATTAACTCTAACCATAACAAAACTCTCAACTTTAAAGTTATCTTATACTTATATGAAAATTAATCTAGGTCTGGATGTGTTATAGATTATCTAGGTCCATGATGTGTGATGTACGTTTAATTACATGTGTATAATTTTTAATGTTAAAAATAAAAAAGTATGTACAACAAGAAATTTAGCTCTTCATACATTTTTACAGATATGGCTTCACACGATATGCTTGATGCGGCTTCTAGTGCGACACCTGATGTAGTTCCTACTGTGGCTCCTATTACGGTACAGGTTGATGCAGTTCTTGTTGCAGCACTTGATGCAGTTCCCGATATGGCTCCTCGTGTACCTTGACGTAGGGCTCATTGTGCAACTCATGTTCTAGCTCCTGGTGCGGCTCATGTTCTAGGTCAGGCTAAACCTACAACTCCTACTAGAGGTCCTATTGCACCACCTCCACGAATCGATATCAATGCATTATTTTCATTTTCAGAGCATGAGGTTGCTAGACTGCAACACTCTATATTGACCTCTGATGATGGTCTTTATAGAGACATATGTACTATGATATGTAGGAGTTTACATGATTTGATAGCTAGGTTTAGAGGTCACCATTCATTTACTCCTGCCATATGAGCTTCCATATTTAGGGAGCTTAGGGATGAGGTTTTAGGAGATGCATCATTCGATGACATCAAGAGGGTAGCCCCCAAAGACGTCATCTGGAGAGAGCTATTTCCAACTTATGAAGGGACACAGGGTAGGGTGAGAGGCTATAGAGTCACACGATGCAGAGACCCTATTATTGCTAGCATGATCTATCCATGATTTTTAGCTTCATATGGTTGTTATCGTAATAATGATTGAATACCCCTTTATTTTGCACAACAATTGTATGCTGAGTTTCGTATAGGGCTCAACATCAACTACCTGGATATTCTTGATTATTATGGATAGGGGCATGGTCAAATCGCAAATCATGACCAGTACCACAGTGTAGATCATGTGCCACCTGCAGATCTTAGAATGTTTCTTGGACCGAGGATGCCTCCTATCATTCCTACACATGCGCCTATTGCAGATAGGAAGCAATTGACACTATTGGGCACACTGCATCTGTAGCAGCTAGTATCACATCAGATTCTATTGGTCGTTATCTTCATAGTCGACGTCCTCATCCACTTGGTCGACCATCTTCACAGGCATCTAGTAGTACTTCAGGTGCCTCCTCTAATGATGCATATAGAGCTGCTGGGCTACCACTGCCAAGCGATATTCGTGGTCTTTCAGGACAACAGATACATATGGATATGGCCCACTATATTTTTTGGAGGATATATTGCACTTTATTAGCTATATTTTTGATACACAGAGGATTCTAGTACATGTGGTGATGGATGTTGTTAGACAACATCAGAGCTCCAACACAGTTCCATAGACACAGGCCGCCACATCAATGATAGATGATACACCTGTGCGTACCTCACAGCATTTGGCACCAGACTCACGACACTCTACAGATGACTCGAGCATATGAGTTGGAGATGTCCATATCATAGCTGAGGGCCTTGATGATTTTGGTGACCAATTGCGAGGCCTATCTGAGATTAATACTAGTTCGACCTTGGGTCTTTCATCATGCATGGACCTGTTATTTAGACCTGGTAGCACTGATTCTACACCAGATATACCCAACCAATTACATAGTCCACTTCACTCAGATTTACTAGTAGTTGGACATGGAGTTTCAGGCTCAGGTGCATTAGTAGATGATATGATGGAGTCTATTGATCATCCTCCACCTCCAGAGACCCTGGTACAGATATAATTTATTTTGAATTTTAAATATATATGAAATTAAAAAAATATGTTCAGTTATTGAAAAATTTATTTCAGATATATATGTAGATATTTAATTTAATCTATAACTCATAATAAATCATGTACGCACAGGTCGCTGAGCACATGGTTACACATACTATTGGTTCAGGGCATCATATACATGAGAGAGATGATTCTATTGAGGCACTTGGTAGTGCTCAAGTACTTGAGTTTTAAATAGTTTGTTTAAAGTTATTTTAATATTTTGAAAACTAGATATATATCTATATATATGCAAATTTGTATTTAATTTGAATGTATATTTACATGATGCACGTATGTATATATATGTTTTAAAGATAAAAATCTAACACATGTATGTATATATGTATATATATTTGCAGGGCTTGGTTGATGCACCTCGGTGAGAGGATGTATAGGATACTTGATTAGAGGGTTGTTCTGTTCCTATGCATCTTGAGGGTTCCTTCTAGTAGTAGATCAGATTTATATTTTTTTGATGCATATATATTGGACCCTAAAACTACCAAGTGTGCCCTAAAACTACCAACTGCACCCATGAAGTGTGCAGTTGGTAAAACAGGGTTGTAGTTGATAAAAGAGGTCAAAACTTGATAATTAAGATGTGGGTATGCAAGATATGAGTGTTTTTGATATTTTTAAGTGTTTAGGGATGTTATGCAATATGAGGAAATGTTAAATGACCTAGGGTTTTGATATGAAAAGTAAAAATGTCCTAGGGATGTTATGCAAGTGCAAATGCAAGGTGCCATTTTGAAGGTATGCAAGATGAAGATTATGATGTGCAAAATGAAGGTTAGGGTTATGTTTTGGACTTGGTAAGGATGTTAAAGGTAGGTGTACACAAAGTGGACTATGAAATGGATGGTTTCCTAGGGTTGATAATGACGTTTAGGCTATGCAAAATGAGGATAGGTGATCAAGAAGACAAGTTGGTTGATGGACAATTTGATAGGGTTTGATAGTGAAAATGATGCTAGGGTTTGAAAAATGCAATATGAGGGGGATATACCACTAGGGTAAGTCAAAAATGAAATTTAGGAATTTATGATTATGCTAATGATAGCTCGGTATACATAAGGTTTTTTGAACTTAGGTGAAATCTTTACAAGGTATTAACCTAAGAGTTTAACGTGATGACAATAGACTTTGGATCTTGACCAAAAAAATGACAAAAAAGGATAAGATCAAAATGAAAAAGCCAAATCTACCTTGACATAGGTAGCAATTGGGAAGCTGGGCTGAAACTAAGAAAATTCTAAGAGCTATGTTTTCCAAATTTTTTGTTGAAAAATGGGTCAAACTTTACCAGTGCCTCTATAGAGAGATCCATAAAGGCCCAAATGCTGAAACCTTAGCCTTAAGCTTTTGAGTCACCTATGGAGGTATGCCAAAAAATTAACATAATTCAACTTACGATTTAGGAGATCTAGGTACCCGAAGTTAGCCTAAACAACTACTAGGTCTCTTTCCCAAATTGGTGTCATTGTTGGTGAATGGATTGATAGGCTCCATGAAAGGACTGAGATTGTTTTGGCATAGTCATTTGCATTGTTTTTTATCTCAATAAAAATAGCTTTTCACATTTCTAACAAAATAAAAGTTTATTGTTTAAATGCATTATTCATCTTCTCCTATTTTAAAATATATTATTTAATATATATTTAACCAAAAAAAAGGTATCTATGTAAATATGTATATGTATCATTATTACTATTTAATATAATTATACCTAATCTATTTAATCTATTATTAATTTTTACTTGAAAATAATAAATAAAATATATTACTCTTAAAATACATCTAAAATAAAAACATGTCTTATAATATATTTTTTCTTATTCAAACATAAATATTTTCTTATTATGTTGATATTCACTCAAAAGGAGATTGAAATTTGAAATATTAGTAATATAACAATGTTGTAAAAGCTTCAAAAACAATTGAAAGTCTTAAATATAAATTTATTCAATTAAATAGGTTGCATTAATTCTTATGTTTATATAAATTGCATTCATGTTTATATGTTGCATTAATAATTTAATGTAAAAATAATTTACAATTAAAATGTATACTTATTAATTATATAATAATGAATGTAAATATTTACAATAGTTATATATAGATCACTACTCCAAATGATAATTAAAAGATAATATAGATAAAAAAATTGTCATCTAACAAACTTAAACTTGTAATATTAAATGATTCATAGTAACATATTTTTAAATTTAAATATATAATTATTGGATATGTTATAATTGACATAAAGAAAAAATAATAATTAGAGAGAGAGAGAGAGAGAGAGAGAGAGAGAGAGAGAGAGAGAGATGTGGTTTGGTAGGGTGGGGGGTGGAAAGGAGATAGAAAGAGAGAATATGCAAAGGGAAGAGAAAGAGAGAGTAAGGGATTGAGAAGAAGAGGGATATGGAGATGAAAGGAAGAGATAAACAAAGATAGTGAGAATGAAATATATAACTAAGAGAAGGTAGAGAGGGAGATATAGGGATAGAGATGGATAAAGGGAGAGATGGAGAAGAAATATGGATATAGAGGAGAGGTGTATGTGGAGAAGAAAAGGGATAGGTGATGAGAGAAGTGAAAGGGGTAGACAGAGATGGAGGGATGAATATAAAAATGAGACACAAGTAAATAGTGTTTGTGTGTGTGTGGGAGAGGGAGAGAGCAGTGAGGGAGAGACACATTCAAGGAGATAATTTGAAATGAATGCTCAAAATGATGTGGAGGACATCTGAAATGATGGTTAAAGTAGTCAAGATGAGGGTTGGCTATGCAAAGATGCAAGATGGAAGATGCAAAGTGATAATTTTTGAGGTGAAATGCAAAGGATGCAAGCTTAAATGCTAATGATTGCAATGTGAATATGAGGGATACTAAAAAGGTGCTATATGAAGTCTATATGATGCAAGTATGAGGCTCAAACTATGAAGAATGCAAGTGGATGCTATGCAAGAGTGAAATCTATGTTTTTCCAAGCATGTTTAGGAGCACAAGTTGCCATGTTTTCCAAGGTTTGAATGTATTGAACCAAAGTTTGTGATGTTTTGACAATGTTTTGACAATGTTTGATATTTTGACAAGGTTTTGCAAGTTTCCAAGGTGTAAATTTGAATGGTGGCTTTTATCTTGATTATGTTTTACACACACACAGGACATATTAAGACAAGAATAGCTGTTGTTAAAAGTGAATAGTCACACCACAACCTAGGCTTTAGGACTGTATCCACTAAATTCCTACTTGAACCAAAGTTCAACCACGCTTATCTAGAGCAGGCTACTTAGGACCTTGGCACCACAGGCTCCCCCTTACAGTGCACTCACTTCTTGAGGATACCAAGATCTGCTTCCCAAGGGGCATGACTTCCCAAAGGACTGTTGTCTCTACTAAGGACCGCGAGAATGTAGGATGTCTTCACAGGCATGGGTGACCCCTTGAGCTAGTGGATAGAAAGGATGTTGGCCACTAATACATGGTTTTTAGTAAGGGTATTTCATTCAGAAAGTGAGTGATAAAATTCCTCAGAAGGTCTCCCAGCTCGAGAATCGGGGTTTGATGCACCACAAGGGTACTGGAGGAGAGCTATCACTCAGCAATACTGTCGACATGACTTTCACCATAATCGAGTTTTATACAGCAGCTGGAACGTTGACCTGGCTTTTGGCCTGTTACTACTCTGAGGTCATCCCCTGGCATACCCAATATCGAGTATCTTGGTCCAAGGCAGGCCTCCTATAGAAGTTACATAGATTTCTCTTACACCCAAGATCCATGAATGGCGAGGGGAGAGGATACGTCCAATGCAACTCCTAGGGATTTAAACACTATAAACACGCTAGGCAGAAAATAAAAAGTTCATTTTAAGCACCAAACGAAGTGTTATTTAATCTAATAAATCCACACACATGGTTTTGACAAACACATAATGGTCTTCGACAATGTCCTGCAAAGCAAACATTAGTAGTTTACAGTTATGATCATGTCTTCATCCCACAATTGCCACATGCTGCAAGGAGACCATTAGTAACACAAAATCATCTAATCTATGTTCTAAAAGGAAATGAAAACCTTAGATTATTTCTTTATAGAAATTGAGAATTCATAAAGAGTTATGGCACATTTATTTTTATTGAATGAATTTGATTTGAAAATAAAATTAAATATTTTTCATTAATTCAAGTTATAAATTAAAAAATTCAATTAAATGTAATTGCCGAGATAATTAAAGTGAGATAAGTAAAACTAACATGTAACCACACTTTAAAAGTATCTAGTTTGAATCTATTTAACTTCAATGTATCATTTAAACAACTTCACTAATGAAAGAAAGAAAGAAATAATTTAGATGTTCAATTTTTTTTAACAAATTCAATATTTAAAAAAATGAAAAAATCAATAAGAATATACATTTCTTAACACCATGAATGTGTTACTAATTTTTAATTTGACTACAATGCATCCGTTAAACAACTTCATTAATGAAAGAAAGAAATAAATAATTTAGATATACAATTTTTTTTTTCAATTTGTGAACGAAGATAGGAAATATTGATGAAAGTGTGAACGAAGATAGTAAGAACATTAATTTGTATATATTGAGAAATCTCTCACCTACCTTCGATTTATCTATGGACAAAATTCATGGCAAAGACAGGCTTGCAATGCACTATCAGGTTGATGCCAAATATGAAGATTGATGGCACAAAATGACATCTATGATGGAAATTTGCAATCAATGATTGAAACGTGAGACATGGTGGTTTTTGTTTCACGGATAGAATGATGTTTCATGCATGTAGACGCAGGTCCCATTTTTTATTCTTTTTGGTTTTTTTGACTGTTCGCACGAACACGAAAAATTTAGACATGTTCGCACGAACATGCTCACTTAATTTTCCAACCATCGTGAAATTGCAATGGGCATGTTCACCTAAACATGTGTTCGCGCGAACACTATGTTCAAGAAAACACCCAAAATTAAGAAAATTTCAACCCATTTTTCATAATTTTTTAAATTTTTTGCTCTTTTGACTCCCATAATTGTAGGAGAATGATCTCCTACTACAAAATAAAAAATGTCAAAATGTGTTGCTTGGAGCAAGCTTTCTAATGACTATAATTTTAATACATATTTTAGTCATTAAGACTTTCAAATATATGTTTAACTCATTATAGGTTCATTACTGGTTCATTACTGATTGAACATCAACAGACTTCGACACCTCAAGAAAATTAGTAAATTAGGTCAATTTAAAAAAAAAAAAAAATGTAGGCACTAGCTTATTAAGATACCTTACTATTCAAAAAAAAAATTAGGTTTATGATAAATTGACTTCAAATTATCTGTGTCAAATGGAATGTATGTTTGAATTATGATTCATGTCACTTCAAAACTTCATAAACTATACAATATTCAACAAAAATAAATCAAACGAAATAAAGACACTAGATATTGATGTTACAAATGCAACGCCGAAAGAATTACTTCATTATCATTTCTAGAAAAAAAGTTATGTGTGTCAAACGGACTGTCACTCTTTAAAATATTGAATTTTATTATGAACCACTTTTTGGAGGAGATAAAATAAATTGACATAAATATTTTTTTTTTAGATTAAAAAATATAGTTACAAAGTAGGAACAAAGTATTCAAAATCACTAGTTTATGTTGTCTTGAAATTATTTATAGTTTTGGAGATATAGTCACTTGAACATGACGTTTGTTGGCAAAATATTGATTTCAGTGTCAAAATTGGTCAAAAAGTGGAACCCATTATTGTGGAATCACCCAATACTTTCCTGATTAGTCACCACAATCTAACAATCTCCCACTTGGGGACTGATTAGGCTTGAAACTAAACAAAAAGCTCCTACTTGGAGACTGATCCTGTAGCAATACCACTACCACATGGGGCTCCCACTGGATCAAACCACCATGGACTCTGCTGATCTTTTATTCATGTTCAGTCTAAAAGACCAACCAAAGCTGAAGAGGAGTTCAACTTCTCCCTTGTTACAACCTTTGTCAACATATCTGCTAGATTGTCATTGGTATGTATCTTCTCCAGCTTTAACTATCCATCTTCCAAAACTGACCGAATGAAATGGTACTGCAACTGTATGTGTTTGGTCTTAGAATGCAGAGTTGAATTCTTAGCAAGATGAATGACACTCTGACTATCTATGAACAAATAATTATCCTTCTAAGGATGTTCCAATTCTTCTAAGAAGAACTGAAGCCATATCATCTCCTTGGCTGCCTCTGTAGCAGCAACATACTCTGCCTCTGTAGTGGATAGAGCATTAATCTTTTGTAACCTAGAAACCCAACTCACAGCTGCCCCACCAATAGTAAAGACATAACTTGTAGTACTCCGCCTGGTATCAATATCCCCTGCCAAATTTGAGTCAACATAGCCCTGTAAATCAGTAGTAGAGCCCCCAAAGTGTAAACACTTATTGGATGTTCCTCTCAAATATCGGAGAATCCACTTGACAACATTCCAATGCTCAAAACCTGGATGACTCATATACCTGCTAATGACTCCCATTGCATGTGTAATTTCTGGCCTAGTGCATTCCATAGCATACATCAAGCTTTCTACAGCTGAAGCATAGGGTACCTTGGACATCTTATCCTCCTCTTCCTGTGTCTTGGGACACATCTCCTTAGTTAATTTCAAATGACCAAGTAAAGGTGTGCTGACAGCTTTAGCATTCTCCATAGAGAAATGTTGCAACACCTTCTCAACATAATTAGCTTGAGATAGGATCAATGTTCTATTCTTCCTATCTCTACAAATCTTCATACCAAGGATTTGTTTTGCTGCCCCCAAATCCTTCATAGCAAATGCATGTGCTAACTGGCATTTTAGCCCCTTAATATGATCCATGTTAGACCCAGGTACAAGCATATCATCAACATATAGACATAAAATAATGTAGCTATCATCATCCAACCTCTTAAAATAAACACAATAATCTAAAGGACACCTATTATAGCCATGCTCATGCATAAACCTGTCAAATTTCAGATACGATTGCCAAGGTGCTTGCTTCAAGCCATATAAACTTTTCTTCAATTTGCACACTAATTCTCCTTACCTTTGACCTCAAATCCCCGTGGTTGGGCCATATATATTTCTTCATCCAAATCACTATGAAGAAAGGCTGTTTTAACATCCAACTACTCTAAATGCAAATCTTCAGTAGCCACAAGACTTAAAATAGTACGGATAGAAGTCATTTTAACAACAGGAGAAAATATCTCATCAAAATTAATTCCTTTTTTCTGTGCAAATCCTTTTACAACTAACCTGGCCTTAAATCTTTTCTTACCTCCTTCCTCTTCTTTCAACCTATAAACAAACTTATTCTGTAAAGCCTTTTTACCTGCAGGCAACTTGCATAGATCCCATGTCTGATTCTGTAGCAAAGAGTCCATTTCATCTTTCATTGCAGACTCCCACTGAATCTTAGTATCCACCTGTAAAAATTCATCATAACTTTCAGGTTCACCAACATCAATAAGTAAAATAGAATACAAAGAGGGAGAAAATCTTTTTGAAGGTCTAATTTGCCTCGTTGACCGTCTAACATTCACTGGTGTGTGTGGTATTTGTTGTTGCAATTGTTGCACATCATGAGGAATGGCTGGAACATTAGCTTTTGGAGTATCATCCAACACTACATAATCATCTTCTTTCTTCTCATGTTGCTGCAACAGATCTTTGTACAACACTTTCTTATTGAATATGACATCTCGACTTTTAACAATTGTCAGATTTTTAAAATCCCAAAGCCTATAATCAAATTCATTAATGCCATATCCAACAAAGACACATTTCTTTGATTTAGCTTCTAGCTTGGCTCTATTTTCAGAGTCTATATGAGCAAAAGCTTCACAACCGAAGGTCTTGAGAAAAGAATAACTCACCTTCTTACCAGTCTATGCTTCCTCTAGAAAACCATAGCCCAAAGGAGTAGAGGGACCTCTATTAATCAAATATACTGCAGTATTGATAGCCTTTTCCCACATGTGTAAGGGCAACCGAGCATGCAACCTCATGCTCCTTGCGCGCTCCATTATAGTCATGTTCATGCGTTCAGCCACTCCATTTTCTTGTGGATTCCTTGGAATAGTTTTATGTCTATGAATACCATTAGTGGAGCAATAATCTTCATATTCATGACTGAAATACTCACCACCATTATCAGATTTGAGACATTTTAATTTCTTACCAGTCTCATTTTCAACCAAGCATTTCCATTTCTTAAAAGTTTGAAATACATTAGATTTCTGTCTAAGGAAATAAACCCATACTTTTCTAGTTGCGTCATCAATAAATGTAACATAATAATGAGAGCCACCAAGGGAAGATACCTGAGCTGGTCCCCATACATCTGTATTCACAAGCTCTAATTTCTCCATTTTGTTTTCCTTCCCAGTCTTTAAAAAACTCACTCTCTTTTGTTTTCCATACACACAACTTTCACATAAATCCATATTAACACATTTCAGACCTGGTAAAACTTTCTTTGAATGAAGTACTTTCATACCTTTCTCACTCATGTGCCCAAGTCTGTTTTGCCATAGCGCTATATCAGAATCTACAATAACTATTTGTTCTCCCTGCTCAACTACATCAATTGTTTTTGAACATTCATTTTTCTCTGAAACAATCAAAGTAGTAGGAACAATATGACCTGTACAAAGATATAAGGTACCTACTTTCACACCTTTTGCTACTACAAGGGAACCTTTTGAAACCTTCCTATTTTTATCATTAAAAGTAACTACACAACCCTCATCACCGAGTTGCACGGCTGAAATTAAATTCCTACTCAGCCTTGGAACATGTCTTACCTCATGTAGTAGCCAATGATTCCCATTCTGCAACTTAATCTTAATTTTTCCCTTTCCAACAATCTAATAGGGTTCATTATCCCCCAAATAAACAAGCCCAAAATCCCCTTGGACATAATCAATGAAATAACCTCTATGAGGTGTAGCATGAAATGAAGCACCAGAATCTAAAACCCATGAATCATCAACACTCTCTAAAGACAGAAGCAAAGCATCCTCTTCGGATTTGTTACTTACCACATTTGCCTCATTATCTCCATCTGATTTATCTCCTTCATTTTTCTTTTGATTCCAACAATCTTTCTTTTTGTGCCCTGGTTTCCCACAGTACCAACAATCATTTGGTCCTTTTGATTGAGACCTCCTCCCCATTGACTTTCCTCTTGATTTCCCACGATTTCCAGAGTTACTTCCTCTTTTAGTCATTCTGCCCCTACTTTGTGCATTCAAAGCACTTCCTAATGTAGATCCACCTGAGAATTTCCTATGAGTTTCCTCACTCAAAACAACACTGATCACATCATCATATTTTAGGGTACTAGATCCAGGAACAGAATTACTCACTGTCATTACCAAGCCATTCTAGCTTTCAGGAAAAGAACACAAAATCAAGAGAGCCCTAATTTCTTCATCAAAATTGATACCCATAGAAGATAACTAACTAGTAATAGTATTAAACTCATTTAAATGATCTGCAATAGATCCACCTTCTGCCATTTTCATATCAAATAAATGCTTCATGAGAAATACCTTGTTTGAAGTGGAGGGCTTTTCATATAGTGTTGCTAGGGTTTTCATCAAATCTTCTGTCATCTTTGTTTTTGTAATATTAAATGCCACTGATGGTGCCAAGCATAACTGAATGCTTTTGAGTGCCTTTCTATTCAAAAGATGCCATTCAGCCTCTGACATAGTTCCCTAATTCTTGGCTTTTCCTTCCAACGGCTTCCATAAATCCTTCTGATATAGATAGTCTTCCATTTGCATCTTCCATAACTGGAAGTTCTGCCCATTAAACTTGTCAACCCTCATCTTACCCTCATCTGCCATCGCTCCCACTCAACCATGAGACTCCCACTTAACCATGAGACTTTTCTGCAGAGGATAACTAAAAGACAACCTCGCTCTGTTACCACTTGTTAGGATAAACCACAGATAGAAATAAAAACTACATGCAAATATAACCAATAATAGAAAATAATAGATCACACAAAAAATGAACACAAGGCACCAAGATTTAATGTGGTTCACCCAATCCCTAGGCTACATCCACCAAACAGCAAGTTCGGTCTTATTACAATCCAGTGATTACAACCTAATTACAATCCGTAATCCCTTACAGCTCAATACCGCCACAAGAACCAATTTCGCATCACAACATAATGAAAAATATCCAACCCTAAAACCATTTTATACAAGTATTAAACCACTTTAGGGTTATAACATGTCAGAAATAATTAGCCATAACTTTAGTGGTGAATAGTACCAAAACGATTGGCGAATAGTACCAATTTTTTTAATTTATTTTTGGGTGATGCCCTAAACCCCACTAATTATGAAGTATGTATAGTACTTTCCTGATCAATCACCACAATCTAACAATCTCCCACTTGGGGACTGATCAGGGTCCACACTAAACAACACACTAGCTCTCTTTTAAGTCTTTTTTCTACATTTTATAGTTTTAGCTTAAGCTTTGCCAAATTTTGGCCAAATTTGGGGTTCTCAATGAATGAAATTGGCCAACTAACTAATATTGGGCACTAAAGTTATCACTAAATTTTCTTTGAGAATAAAATAATAGTGTTATGTGTTATGGTGTTATTTTGTTTGATTTTTTTAAAAGATTTTAGATCTATTAGTTTGAGTTTTTATATTAGTATACATTACTTTTAAATTAGATTAAAAAAATATTGTGACTATTTTGTTGGTTCTATTTAATTGGTAGAAATTATTTCTCATAATGTAGTTTATATAGGTAAAATAAATATTTATATAGCCATTCATATATTAATGTAAATCAATATAGTTGATTCATTGGATAAGAAATTTATCATATAGTTTTATGTACTATATAAGTTAGATCTTTTAGCTTTAGCATTTAGAACTTCAATAAGCTATCTCCACAAATATTCATGACTCAGTGAAAATAATTTTACTTTCAACATTGACAAATAGTTTCACAACTTATTTATATTTTTAAGTCATTCACTAGACATTTGAGTCTTAATAAATCACTTTAGGAAAGACTTGAATTCTTTCTCAAAGATTAATATTTATGCATTTTTATTTTCAAAAATATAGTGGGAAAAGCCATTGAAAGAGATTCTATATAGAGAGAAGATTACAAAATGACAGAAATAAGTTTTCAACAAAACCTCCAATTAACCTTTGGCACAAAAAACCAAAGTTTATAAAATACCCAAATGTATTGTTTGATTGATTCGTATATCCTTGTGTAGTTGGCGTCATGGCTGTAATCTTTATGAGCAATTTGAAAGCACGTAGGTGATTGCATTGATCAAGAAGATCATGGAAAATGGATTCGAGGTGAAAAGATGAAATAAATAGGGAGCATTAATTACACTAAAAATTATCATGCATCTATTTAGTCAAAACAAAACTACAAATAAAAACTCATTTAATTAAATCTCTTCTAGATTGAATTTCTTATTTTCCTTGAACTTCTATTCCAACCATCAGAGAAACTACAAGTGGACTATGTAGGCAAGCTTGTTGAGTATTGAAGGCCAACAATCACATGGGTGTTTTCCATCCACTTATATTGTGTCTCTTTAGTTGATAATTTGTGATCTATAAATGGTGATGGCATCTATTTGTAATCTCATTCTATTTCTTCAATACAATTCCATTTCTCTCAGTGTGGACATAGCCATGATTTGTGGTGAACCACGATAAACATCTATGTTTATGTGTCTTGTTTTTTTGTACATTTTTTTTAAATTCTTAATTAACTTACAATTGGTATCAGAGCCTACGATCAATTTTGGTAATCAAATTCTCAAGTCATGGAGGAATCAAGAGTGCAGAAATTCTTGGGGAAGAATTCTAGTTTGTGGAAGGTACAGATGCGATCATTACTAGTCAAGCATGATCTTGCAATTGCAATCAGAGGTAAAGTGAAGAAGCCAACCTCCATGACATATGAGACTTGGAATAAAACCAATGAGGAGGAGATCATAGAGATTTTTCTCTCATTGTCTGAGAAGGTGTTTTTCAATGTGAACAATGAAAATTCAACAAAGGAGGTACGAGACAAGCTTCAAGGTATGTACAAAATGACGTCTACTATAAACAAAAAATTTATCATGAAAAATCTTTACAAGTTGAAGAGGAAGGACAAAACATTGATGTCAAATCACATAAATGAGTTAAATACTCTTTTATGTCAAATACACTCCATTGGTATGCCTCAAGATGATGAAAATAAGGTGGTCATCTTATTATGTTCCTTATTGAATAGCTGGGATGGTGTGGTAATAGCAGTTAGCACTTCCATTACTTGCAAAAAAAAGCTAGTCTATGATGAGGTAGCTTCTACATTGCATAGTGAAGACATGAGGAGAACCAATAAAAAGTCTTCATCTAGTGATGCGCTAACAATAGTTAGTATAGAAAATAGAGAAAAAACTCAACATAGAGATAGAAATAAAAACAACCAAAGGTCACAATCAACTAGAAGATCACAGTCTCGGGGTAGACAAAGTGGTTGTTGGTTTTGTGAAAAGGTTGGTCACATTAAAAAGGACTACATAAAATATAAAAGAGTTCAAGAAATAGTTTTGGACATGGGAGAAAAAATTATTCATAAGCAAAATGATAGTGTTTTGGTTCTCGCAACAAGTGACATAACTTCAAATTCATGGGTAATTGACTCCAGGGCTTCATTTCATGCATCTTCTTGCAGCAAAGCCTTCACAAACTATAAGGAAGGTAAGTTTGGGAATGATTATTTGGATGATAATAATGCTTGTGAAATTGTAGGAAAGGGTGATATTTTGTTATCAATAAAAGGAGGTGCTCAATTTTTGCTTCAAGATGTTAGGCATGTTCCCAAATTGAAAAGAAATTTGATTTCCATCTATCAGTTATATGCTCAAGGTTTTCTTGCACTCCTCATAGAAAAATGAAAAATTACCAAGGGTTCCATGATTATCACCAAAGGGGATAAAGTTGGCAGCTTATATGTTGTAGAAACTAATGATGAGGTGGGAGCTGTGATGACTATTGTGGACAATGATGCTACACTTTGGCATCAAAGATTAGGCCACATGAGAAAAAGGGGGCTAGAGGTTAAGCTTAATTGAGATCAACTTCTAGGTCTCCAATCAATAGATTTAGAGTTCAGTGAATGTTGTCTTCATGGAAAAAAAAAATGTGTTAGCATTTTGAAGAATGGCCATGACGAGAAGACTACACCATTGGAGTTAGTGCACTTGGATGTCTTCGGTCCAACAGAGGTAACCTCTCATGGAGGTGAAATTTTCATTATTTCCTTTCTTGATGATTGTACCAGAAAGGTTTGGGTCTATATGATGTCTAGAAAGTCTGTCAATTTTTTTTCAGGATTAAATTTTTTTAAAGCTCTTGTTGAAAATTAGAGTGGGTACAAAATTAAATGTTTAAAATCAGATAATGGAGGTAAATTTTGGTCATTGGAGTTTGATAACTTTTATGTATATCAAGGTATTAGATGGGTGAAAGTTGTACCATTCACCCCTCAAGAAAATGGGGAAGTGGAAAGACTAACTGAACTATACTTGAGAAAGTTTGATGCATGAAATCTAATGCCAGTTTAGGTAAGGAATTCTAGGCGGAGGCCTGCAATACAATAGTGTACTTAATTAATCAAAGTCCCTTATCTCATTTGTACATTAGAATTTTAGAAGACAAATGGTTGGGTAGAAGGATTTCCCACTCAGATCTTCAAGTGTTTGGGTGTCTAGAATTTGTTTATGTTCCTAGAGAAAAAAAGGAGATAGTTGGATTCAAAATCATAGCATTGTATCTTTATGGGCTATGGTGAAGATCAGTTTGGGTTTTGACTATGGGATCCTATTGCAAAGAAGATTTTACCGAGTAGAGATTTGGTATTTAATGAGACAATTTGGCTCTTCAATCAACACCACAGGAAGAGTTATTGAAGATTTTATTTCTAAGTCTTCATTTAATGAGAATAGTTCTTCATTAAATCCACAATGTTAGCCTATGGTTTCTACTCCCACCAATATTTTGGCACCAAATCCTAATCTATCTTCATCCTCTATCTCCAATAGCATGGATCTTTATCATGCTAATCATCAGTCTAAAGAACTGTTATAAACCATGGTGTTATAACCCCACAAAGGTCTGATGTATTTTGGGGATCTTGTGAAGATGTCCACAATGAGGGAGAGCATCAACATGCTATGTTGGAAACAGGTCATGATGTCAATGCTCCTAAAGTTTTTGCTCACAACATATGTAAGTTAGTGGGTCACAGTGATAAGAAGGGTGTCTATGCCACTCAATGGGTTGGGGATCCTAGTTTTGAGCACAACAATCAGCAGGGATGTGTCACCATAAACTCACATCTCCCTCAACGTAGCCTTCAACTTCCCAATCATGATGATGACTATAGGAATCATCACCATATCAAGAGGCCTCTTACTCATGCTAGACTCCATGAGCTTGAGGAAGGAAATGGGATGAAAAACACTATGAAGGATATGGGATATAGGACATGGGATGTCGAACACAAGCTTGATGAAGTAATCAAAAGTGGTGGGATTTTAGTTGTGATCAAACATCTTTCTCAACTTCATAGCAAGCAACGTGAGTGGTACAGTGGCCAAGTTGGGCAGTTGAGATAGGATTTTAGTGGTACTAATGCCATTGGAAGACAATATACTTGTCATGAAATGTAGATTAGAATAGATAGGAGGAGCTTCATTGGCCCGAGTAGTCCTCATGAGCAGTCTCATTTGATTCCCATGCAAGAAGCAACCTATGTCTTGACTGATCACAGGGGTTTTCAAGTCCAACAATAGTCACAAGAAGACTTGAGAACTGATGCTATAATACATCATGGCCATAGGGAGCGAGACTTGGATGTTTCTAAGCCAATTCACACATCTTCACAGGGTAGTGATTATGAATTGATAAGAAGCAATTCTTAGAATGAAGAACATATTCTAGACTTAAGGCAATCTACTAGGCATAGAAGAATGCCTACAAGATAATCATATTATGAATTTCTTTACTCTCTGGAGGAAGAGCCTAAGATTTTAATCTCTGATCAGATTGAACTGGCTAATTTCAAAGACATTTGGAAAAGTATTGATAAAAAACAATGGATTATTGCAATGGAAGAAGAGATGAATTCTCTTAAAACCAATAAAACATGGGATTTTGTTCTGCTTCCACCCAACTAAAAATCTTTGAAAAATTGTTGGGTATATAAGGTGAAAAGGGAAGATGGTGGTAGAAAGAGGTATTGCACTCAACTGGTTGTCAAAGGGTATGTTTAGAAAAAGGGACTAGATTTTGCAAAGATTTTCTCACCATTTGTATAGATGACTACAACCTAGGTAGTTTTGGGATTGGTAGCCATTTGGGATCTTGAGCTAGAATAGCTTGATGTCAAGATGGTTGTTCTACATGGTGATATCAAAGAGGAATTGTACATGGAACAACCTGAAGGTTTTATTCCAAAGGGGAAATGACATCTCTATTGTTGGTTGTAGTGAAGTTTGTATGGGCGTAAGCAAGCTCCAAGGTAGTGGTACATTAAGTTTGATTGGTTCATGGCTAAACATAACTTCACCCACTATGAATCAGATACATGCATCTACTATAAAAGGCTTCCTAGTTGTGAGTTTGTTATTCTTCTACTCCATGTTGATGATATGTTAGTTGTTGGTACTTCTCCTCAAATATTTAGCAAGCTAAATAAAGAATTAGCTTCTTAGTTTGCCATGAAAGATTTAGGGGTGGCCAAAAAAGATTCTTGGAATGACTATCACTAGCGAGACATAAAAAGGTGCTTGCTTTGTCACAAAAATCATACATTGACAAAGTTATAGAGTGGTTTGGTGTGGCTAAAGCTAAATATGTTCCTATTTCAAGTCTTGCTCCTCACTTCCACCTAAGTTAAAATTCGTGTCCCAAAACACAAGAAGAGAAGGAATTTATGATAATATTACTTATAAATCAGTGGTTGGTGGCATAATAAATTCTATAGTTTCTACATGTCCCAACATTGTTCATGTGGGAGTAGTTAGTAGATTCATGAGCAATCCCGGTAAGCCTCATTAGGAAGTAGCCAAGTGGATATTGCAGTATCTCAAGGGCACTTCTAATTATACATTGTGTTTTGGTAGAAATCATGCTCAGCTGCAAGGATTCAGTGATTCAGATCTTGCCAGAGATCGAGAAAAATGTAGATCTACTAGTGGCTATACTTTCATATTTGCTAGGGCTATCATTAGTTGGGCCACAAGGCTGTAACATTGTGTTGTAGTTTCTTCTTTTGAAGTTGAATACTTGGCTCTTTCCAAAGGAGCTAGAGAGATGATTTGGTTGCAACGCTTGTTCAACGATCTACATTGGCAACAAGATGATTATGTTTTATTTTTTGATAGTCAGAGTGCAATTTTTATGGCTCACAATCATCCCTCTCAACAATGCTTCAAATATATTGACAAGCACACTCACTATGTTCACTATGTGGTAGAAGAAGGGAAACTAAAGGTTGCCAAAATTGATACAAAGATCAGTCCAGCAGACATGTTGATGAAGATTGTTGCCAAGGAGAAGTTCGAATGTGCCAAGACTTTTCTTGGCCTTGTTCAAAAGAAGTAGGCCAGCATGTAGACTAGGGGAATGGGTGATCAGCTGGTGCATCTATTGTCTTTAGGTGGGAGATTGTTGAGTATTGAAGGCCTACAGTCACATGGGTGTTTTCCCTCCACTTGTATTGTGTCTCTTCAGCAGATCATTTGTTATCTATAAATGCTGATGGCATCTATTTGTAAACTCATTCTATTTTATCAATATAATTCCTCTGCTCTCAGTGTGGACGTAGCCATGATTTGTAGTGAACCACAATAAACATCTATATTTATGTGTCCTATTGTTCTCTACATTTATTTTTCATTCTTAATTAATTTATAAAGTTGTGTTACGATTATATTTATTTATAAAATGCCACCATTATTGCATTTTTGATGATATGCTATATTCTCAAGTTCTAAGACAGCAGGAGCTACAACGAATAAAAAAATAATTGTTATTGAAAATCACTAGGCTAGAAGTCTGCGTTCAATTTCAAGGAAGGGATGGCATAGAGATGGTTTTTCTTTGATACGGTTGCTCCGAACTCTTCTTCCATGTCCAGATCAGCAGGATCGCCTTCGAGCCTCCAGTCAAAGCAGTGCCAGAACTGAGCCAAAACAAATGACATCTGCCCGATTGCCATGTGCCCACCCGGGCAGCCCCTCCTCCCTGTCCGAAATGGCAGCATATCGTACTCCTGCCCCTGGTACTCAAAGCTCTTATTGCCCTCAAATCTCTCAGGCTTGAATTCCTCTGGATCTTTCCACACATTTGGGTCTGTTGAAATGGCCCACGCATTCACAAAAAGCTTTGTTTTCTTAGGTATCACATAGCCCTGTGGTCCTACAGTCACAGCTTCGCTCTTCTCATGCGGGAGAAACAATGGTCCTGGCACGTATAGTCGCAACGACTCTTTAATCACGCGTTGCAGGTAGTGCATGTTGGGAAGATCAGATTCAGTTACCATGCACTCCTTCCCTACCATACAATCAATTTCCTCCCGCAGTTTCTTTGCTACCCGAGGATGCCTGAGTAGTGCAGTAATTGCCCATTCCATGCTAGTTGCTGTTGTCTCCATCCCACCAATGAATAGGTCTTACAAATAAATATTGTAGGACTAAATTGTTAGAAGAACAAACAAATGTAAGGAACTACTTCTTGATTATTGACCTTAACTGTATGATATCTGTCAAAGTATTTTACAAAACTTCTACCCTAAAACAGAATCGAGCGAAGATCAAGAGAGAGAGAGAGTAATGAAAGTGACTTACGAAGAGCACTGCTTTGATGTTATGTTTTGTGAAGTCAACGTCGAGAGACTGGAAGGACTAACAATATCATAAAAAATTGTAGGCAATAGAGGAAGGAGAGTCTCTATCATTCAAAGTTAGCATTTTCTTCAAGGATGATTCATTGCAATTAAAAGACCTTATTTTGTATCATTAAAGAAAATGGGGGAGACAAACTATATTTGTCCATTGAAAGAGAAAGGATGATGATGTTTTTGCACACTTGGAGATATATTAGTTATACTTTGGGAAGATGTGGAATTTCAGAAAAAAGGTTGTCTCTTATGCATATGTGTTGACTTATTTGTGTAGAGAAGGAGAGATTATTATTGCAACACTTCACAAGGTGTTAGAAATATTTAAGAGAGATGTAGACTTCTAGAGGAAAGGAATCTCAGTTACTCCATTACAAAAGTAACTAGACACACATGGAGTCAGTTTGATGCTTCCTTGGTCAGCACTGAAGATTAGCTAAGGTGTTTCAACAAACTAGAGATATTACAATCAAAATCCATACAATGTTCCTCTCTTCTTAAAAATAATGTAATAAAGGGGGATGCTATCATTTTAAAATTAGTAGAGGCTAGTTTTATACTAGGTTGAATAAATTTAATTACTATTCTGTTAGCTATAGTTAGTCGAGGTGAATTAATTTTTGTTTGAAAGTTTATAATAGATAAATAAGGCTTATTATAGCTATTTAGATATTGATGTAATTAAATCTAGTGGAATCGTCAAATAATAATTATATTGTCATTTTCTCTACTTTATCACTTATAGAATGTATTAGCATTTGCAACTTCAATAGGCTATCTTCAAACATGTTTCATGAACAAGCAAAATGATTTTGACTTTTAATATTTATCAATAAGTTGACCATTTTGATTGGTACATAAAAAATATGAACAAGAATAAGGAATGGAGATACAAGATTGAGGTGTAGCCGATCCACCCCACGTATACAAAAACAACACAAATTAAAAAGAATATAATACAATAACTAGAAAAGTGAAACACAATAGCTATTTATTAAGTGTATAAATAGTATATAATCCTAATCTCATAAGGGAGGACAGAGAGGGAAGTGGTGTAGCCTAGCATCAAAAAAGAAATAAAACCAAAACTAGATATTAAAAACTTGTTTAATTACTAGATCTCTTCTAAATTCATTTTCTTATTTTCCACAACTTCTATTCCAGCCATCAAAGAAATTTTAAGTGTCCCATGCAGGGAAACTAAGTTCATATTTTATTTATTTATTAAAAAACCACCATTATTGACAGTTTGATGATATGCTATATATTCTCTGGTGCCATAACAACATGAGTTATAACGAATAAAGGAATACTTGTTATTGAAGAAGAAGCAGCTAAGGAATAGGAAGAGATAGACCTAGAGGACACATGTGGATCTTTTTCAGATGCTCTACAGTAGCTCTATTTTGAGTTTTTTTTTCTATATTTCATAGTTTAAGCTTTTTTTTTTTCAAAGTTTTGTCAAATATTAGTATCCCCAATGAGTGAAATTCACCAACTGGTGAATATTCACCACTAAAGTTATGACTGGATTTTCTTTGAGAATAAAATATTAGCTTTATGCATTATGTTGTTATTTTGATTGAATTCTTCTAAAGGTTTCAGATCTATTAGTTGTTAATTTTGTTTTTTATATTTATTTTTCTCACAACTGATTCCTCCCTCGTTGTGTGTGGTGCATTGTTATTCCTAATAGGTAAACTACCTTCATGCACAATATTTTTCTCCAAACATAAAATAATTTAAAAACTAAAAGGATATGACAATTCTTGTTTAATTATTATTATTTAAATAGTCATAAAATTAATCAAGTTTTCCACAAATTAGTATTATACATCATCATCAAATTGCTAAGAGATACATCACTTTTATGTTATTGAAGTTGAATGATTTTGGTGTTAAAATTTTTCTTTATAAAAATGTGACGATTTCATAGCTCAAATATGAAATCTAGATAAAACTCGTGCATGGGGAGGATTACATATTGATGCAAAGGGGTTTCCAATTAATTTTGGATTTTATCACAAAATAAGATATGGAAGTCAAAATTATAAAAGGAGAGTTGAGTTTTTTATTATGCCAAAATTAATTGAACATATGGAAAAGATATGAGTGACCTCATGTAAACCTTCCTTCTAGGGTGATAAAGTTGAGCAGAGCAAGATCTATATCTATCATTTCACTAGGGAGTTCTTTTGCATGTAAATTTCTCTACAAGTGATGGATTTTCTCACATTAGAAAAGGAAAATTTAGAGAAGAGTTCAATGATTTCTCAAAGATTAATAGTTGTATGTTTCTGTTTTCAAACATATAGTGAGAAAAGCCATTGAAAGAGATTACAAAATGATAGGGATAACTTTTCTAAGGAAACCTCCAATTAACCTTTGGCATAGAAAAAAAAAGTTTATAAAAGACCCAAATGCATTGTTTGATTGATTGGTATATCCTTGTGCAGTGCACACCATGTGTTATTATTAATCTTCAGGTTTCTTAACTCTAAATATCAGATTAGGTTTTCTTTTGTTTGTTATTAGTTTCGACAGTTTTGTATAACAGTTTGTAACTGTTATTGCCATCTCTTTTATAAATTTTTTGTATTGTTCTGATTGAGGAGCAGATCAAATAATAAATGATTTCCACTTTCTACATATTTTCATCTTGTTTCTCAGTCTGGGCTAATAGTGGTATCAGAGCATTGTAATTAATCTATGCATAAAGCTTCTGAAGACTGGAGTGTTTTTGAAGAAGCAAAATAAAAGAAAGTGGATTCAGGTGCAATTGATTTAATTTTGATAAAGTTTTTACAAGTTGATTACATTGCTAAATTTTGGCAAGAAAATTTCAACAATCATTTACAATCTGTACAAATTGTGTTCCTTTGTGTATTCACAATGCAATCTATTGTTTCATTAATTGGGGAAACAATATCTGGAAAAAATAACTGGATGGAATGGCATAGAAAGGTGGAAAATACACTCATATTTAATGATTTATGGTTCAAAATATGTGATGAAAATACTCAACCTGTAGAGCCAACTGATGCTAAAGAAAAAGAAATATGGATATATAAAAATTCAAAAGCTTTAGCTTTGATAAGGGCTTCTGTTAATGGAGAAGTGTATCGACATATACAAGGATGCACACTTGCTTGGGATGCCCTCAATAAATTGAAAAATTTATTTGATTCTCATTCAGAGTTAGAGTTTGTTCAATTGCAGTTAAAACTATTCAATCTTGAATTGAAAAATGGTGATGTTATGAGTCTAGCTTCAAAAATTAGAGCTATAAAACAAGATGTTGATGTTGCGGGTGGGAAAGTTGATATTTATCTCACAGCTTTTATCAAAGAACTTCTTCCAACACATTCCACATATCTAGAGTCTCTTCAGGCAAGCAATCAATTAAAAACCATTACTTTTGATCTATTGGTTGAAAAGTTAGCAGAGCGTGAGAAAGCATTTGGAAGGAAAATAGATAATCTAAATGAAAATGTTTGTCTTGCTTATTAAGAAAATCCTATAAATAAAATAGCTTCAAGAGGTGATCATAATGATAGAGGAAAAGGTAGAAGTCAATGAAAGAAAATTGATAATCAGAATGATAGACAATTTTTTATATTGTAAAAGATGTGGTAAAAAAGGAAGTCATGAAGCACATGAATGCAAACTCTCTTGGCAAAAGATAGAAAGTTTTAAAGGAAACTCTTTTAAGCAAAAAGATAAAACCAAAGTTTATAATAATGATAAATCTTAAGATGATAAAATTTTAGGTACAGCTCAATTTTCTTGTGATAGTGATGGTGATCAATATGTCCTTACTATTTCAGAATGTGCATCTACTTCCTCATGGTATGATACTTGGATTTTAGATACTAGAGCCACACAAAACATGATATTTAGACATGATTACTTTGAGGAATTTAATAAAAGTGATTGTGGTCCAATTTACTTAGCTGATAAATCAAGTCTCAAACCTATTGGAAAAGGAACTATTCGATTTAAGTTGCCTAATCTTCCAGATATTTTGCTTCATGATGTTTCATATATTCCTCAGTTACAATGCAATTTATTATCTCTTGTATTGATTCACCAACAAGGTTACTCTATTCTATTAAAAGATGCTCAAGTTGTCATAAGAAAGAAATATAATAATCAAATTGTGTTGACTAGAAGTGAGGATGGAAGATTATTAAAATTAAATGGCACTCCTGCTCTTTCTAAAAAATTTTCTTAACTTATAGAGGAAGGAAATCTATCTACTACTATGTTGTGGCATGCAAGATTAGGTCATATATGTTATGATAAAATTCATATCATGAAAAAGAATAGTGTTGATGGCTTACCTATTTTTCATAAATGTGTTGAAAAGTGTGAAGCATGCATTCTTGCCAAGCAACATAGAAATTCTTTCCCTCGATCCAATTGGAGGGCACAGAGAAAATTACAGCTTATCCATTCAGATTTATGTGGGCCTTTACCAATAAGTTATGTGGGAGGATCTAAGTATTTTATGTTGTTCATTGATGATTATAGTCATATGACTTGGATTTATTTCTTGCAGCAAAAATCAGAAGCTTTTGAAACTTTGAAAAGATTTCATGTTATGATTGAAAATTAGGCTCAATGTAAAATTGGTACTCTCCAAACAGACAATGGTGGAGAATTTATCATTTTCAAAGATTATCTATGTCAACATGAGATTCAACATCATCTCATTATACCAAGTACTCCTCAACAAAATGGAGTTGTTGAACGAATGAATAGAACCATCATGAATATGGTTAGAGCAATGTTATACTTTAAAGGAATCAAGTTGTATTTTTGGGCTAAAGTAGCAAGAACTGCAGTTTATCTTCATAATAGGTCTCCATCATCAGAACTTCACCAAAAAATTCCATATGAGGTTTGGTTTGGATATCCTCCTTCTATTCAACATCTTAGAATATTTGGGTCCACTTGCTATGCTTTAATTCCTAAAGACAAAAGAAATAAGTTGCAACATCATAGTTTTAAATGTATCTTTCTTGGATATTCTGAATCCTCTAAAGCCTATAGGTTGTATGATGAAGCTAATAAAAAAATCATCATTACATGTGATGTAGCATTTTGTGAAATGTTTAAAATGTTGAAGATATTGAATGTCAACATCTAGAAGAACTATCAAAATCTTCTCCCTGCAAAGAAACTTTTTGTGAGATTATACATTCTTGGGGGGACCCAACTTATTTAGCCTCACCTTTAATGGATTCACATGTTGCATATGTACCTCAAAATCAAGCTGATCCATCTATGAATGAACAAGAAGAAACTCCATTAACCAATGAGCCTGAAATCTCTAAACCTTTGGAAACTACTACAACTTCTTTTGTGCAACCAAAATCTTCTCATAAGTGGGAAAAACAACTCCAAAAAACTCTAAAAGACTTAAGACCTGATGAAATAGGAAAAATAGGTTGTACAAGAAGTTCTTACAAAGTGAGGCTAAAAGCTCAATCCAATGTTGTAGATAATATAGAGTTTATTGATGAACTCAATCTTGCAAGTGAATTTGAACCAACTTCCTATATTGAAGCCAAAGATAGTAAAGTTTGGAGGCAGGCTATGCAGGATGAATATGATGCCTTAATAAAGAATGGCACATGGGAGTTGATTGATCCACCACTTGGTTGTAAACCTATTGGTTGCAAGTGGATTTTTAGAAATAAATATAAAGTAGATGGCACCCTTGAAAAACATAAAGCTCGACTTGTTCTGAAAGGATATTCTAGAAAAGAGGGAATAGATTTTGTTGAAACATTTGCACCTACAACAAAATAGACCACCATCTATGCTTTCTTAAGTCTTGGAGCTCAAAATGGGTGGAAAATTTACCAAATGGACATCAAAATTGCATTCTTAAATGGTGATCTCAAAGAAACCATCTATATGACTCAACCTGAAGGGTATGTCAACAATGGGAAAGAACATCAGGTATGCAAGCTCAACAAATCTTTATATGGTTTGAAACAAGCTCCTCGGGCTTGGTATGAAAAACTTATTGAGCATCTGTTGAAGTTGGATTTCCAGCATTTTGAGTTTGACGATGCAACATTTTTTGTTAAAAAGGCTGATATGTTCATTGTTATCTATCTTGTTATTTATGTGGATGACTTATTTATCACTGGTAGTGATGAAAATACTATTCAAGATGTGAAACAACAATTGAAGCAAGGTTTTGATATGACTGATTTAGGTCATCTTCATTACTATTTAGGTATTGAGATGATTCAAAAACCTTATTCTATTTTTATTACCCAGCAAAAATACATTGATGATCTTTTGCAAAAGTTTGGCATGGCTGATTGCAAACCACTTAGTACTCCCATGGAGCAAAATATCAAACTCACATTAGATGACTCCTCAACATTGGTTGATGCAAATTTTTATAGAAAACTTGTTGGTAGTTTGATATAAGCCACAACTAGTCCAGATATTGCTTTTTCTGTTCGAGTTCTTGCAAGGTTTATGCAACAACCCCGCCAAGCTCATTGGTTAGCTGCTAAAAGAATTCTTCAGTATTCGAAAGGTACACAACATTATGGGCTGAAATACTGTAGAAAAAAAGAGTTTTCTTTGATTGGATATTCAGATTCAGATTATGTAGGTGACTCAACAGATGGTAAATCTACTACTGGTTTTTAAATGGACCTTGGATCTAGTGTAATTTCCTGGAAATCTAAAAAAAAATCAGTCGCAACTATCTCTTCTTCTGAAGCTGAATATATTGCAGCATCTAAAGCAACTCGAGAAATTTTATGGCTTAGAAGGATTCTTGAAGACTTGCAAACACCACAGATTTCCTCAACACCACTCTCTCATTGACAATCAATCTGCTATCAAAAAGGCTGAAAATCCAATCTTTCATGATCGCACCAAGCATATCGACATGAAGTATCATTTGATTCAGCATCATGTAAAAGATGGCAATATATAGCTGAAATATTGTCCCACTGAAGATCAGCCAGCATATATTTTTACTAAGGCATTGGGCAGAGAAAAGTTTGAAAAGTTTAGAGGAATGCTTGGTTTAATCCCTTCAGATTAAGGGGGGGATGTTAATATTAATCTTCAGGTTTCTTAACTCTAAATATCAGATTAGGTTTTCTTTTGTTTGTTTTTAGTTCTGGTAGTTTTGTATAACATTTTGTAACTATTATTGTCGTCTCTTTTATAAATTTGTTGTATTGTTCTGATTGAGGAGCAGATCAAATAATAAATGATTTCCACTTTCTACATATTTTCATCTTGTTTCTCAGTCTAGGCCAACACCATGGCAGTAATCTTTATGAAGAATTTGAAAGCATGTAGCTGGTTGCATTGATCACGAAGACAGTGGAAAAAGGATTGGAGGTGAGAAGATGAAATAAGCACGGAGGATTCATTCCACTCAAAACTCTTAGGACATTGAAACTCAACTAATTAGTTAAATCACAATTATAAATAAAAACTCATTTAATTCCTATCTATTCTAGATTAATTTTCTGATTTCCGCACAACTCCTATTCCAACCATCAGAGAAACTTCAACTGGCACATGTAGGGAAGCTGAGTTCATAGTTTATTGATTTATAGAAGAGCCACTAGTTTGATGATATGGCATATTCTTAGGTGCTTGGACATTAGTGGGAGCTACAACGAATAAAACAATACATTTATTATTAAAAAAAGTCTAAGCTAGAAGCTTGCGGTCAACTTCAAGGAAGGGATGGCATAGAGATGGTTTTTCCTTGACACGGTGGCTCCGAACTCTTCTTCCATATCCAAGTCAGAAGGATCACCTTCGAACCTCCAGTCAAAGCAGTGCCCGAACTGAGCCAAAACAAAGGACATCTGCCCGATTGCCATCTGCCCACCCGGGTAACCCCTCCTCCCTGTCCCAAATGGAAGCATATCATACTCCTGCCCTTGGTACTCAAAGCTCTTGTTTCCCTTGAATCTCTCAGGCTTGAACTCCTCCAGATCTTCCCACACATTTGGGTCTCTTGAAATGGCCCACGCATTCACAAAGAGCTTTGTTTTCTTGGGTATGACATAGCCCTATAGTCCTACAGCCACAACTTTGCTATTCTCATGGGGGAGCAATAGTGGTCCTAGCATGTATAGCCTCAATGACTCTTTAATCACACATTGTAGATAGTGCATGTTGGAAAGGTCAGATTTAGTTACCATGCGATCTTTGTGAGAAATACAAATTATAAAAAAAAAATTAAACTCAAACTCACAACCCTAACCCTAAAAACATCACTCGACACTTAAAAGTTGCTCGACACATGAAGGTGGCGAGTGCCAATTTTACTCGGCACTTGCTCAGCACAAGAAGGTGCCGAGTGATAGGAAACAGGTGCTAAGTGAACTCGACACAAAGAGGAGCTCGACTCTTGCACAAGAAATGCTTGGCACCAATGGATGCTAAGTGAGCTCGGCTCCAACTGAGAAAGAAGATGCCGAGTGTTTTATTTCAAACTTAAGAAATATAGCTTAGGAAATATTTCAATGTGAATGCTTTCACCATTAAAACTAGAAAGCCAAAGCTTTAACCTTTCAACCAAACTTGTCAAATGCAATGAATAGAAGATGAAGAATAGATCAAGTATGATGCTTGCTTTCTATTCAATCTTTCACTAAACTATTACAAAATTTGGGAGCATTGGGCTTCAACCAGGAAACCCTAAAATAACCCTAAACTGATAATACTTCAAACTTCAAACAACTTTAAAATTTGCAGCTCTAATGGCTGCATACATGAATGCTTGGAGCAATCACTAATTCAATAGGAAAAATTCAAACAACAAACTTACAAAGTGAATAAGGAACCACGTGCAACTGTAGGCACAAACTTCCTTCCTTCTTCCTTCTCTGCTCAGCTCTGCAACTTCTCTCTGATCTGCTTGATCTCACTGAATAGAATGAATGTTAAAACATTCCTTTTATCATATTCTTCCTTTCCCTCTCAACGTTCAAATTTCAAACTCTCACCTACCAAAAATGAATGCCTTCTGTGACCTAATAGGGTAGATGGGCATGGGGCTCGAGGACAACCTGCAGGCGTTGATGTTAATTTCCAACACTCCCCCTTTGTCCTGAGACCCACAAACAAGGATCACTGCTGATCCAAATCAACTACACCAAGACTCTGTCTTAAGTGCACAAAAGTTCCAATGCCTAATGGCTTGGTAAAAATATCTGCTAGCTGCTGCTCTGACTTACAAAAATTCATTTTGATATCCCCATTCTCCATCAACTCTCTGATGAAGTGATATTTGATTTCTATGTGTTTGCTTCTCCCATGGAAGAATCAATTCTTGGACAATGCAATTGATGAGATGTTGTCACAATAAATTGTGGTTCCATCCTCTTGCCTTTTATTCAAATCTGTCAAGATCCTCCTTAGCCAAATTGCTTGACATGCTACTGTATTTGCTGCAATGTATTCAACCTCAGCTATAGATTGAGCAACAATAGGTTGCTTCTTGGATGCCCATGAAATTGCACCTAATCCCATATGAAACATGTATCCAAAAGTTCTCTTCCTATCATCTAAACTTCTAGCCCAATCACTATCAGTGTAACCCACCAACTTGAAATCATCATTTGCGGTATATAAAATTCCAAATCCCTTGGTACCTTTCACATACATTAGGATCCTCTTTCCTACTTGCCAATGGGAATCCTTTGGTGTTTCAATAAATCTGGAAATCAGACTTACTGCATGCATTAGGTTTGGCCGAGTTGCAGTCAAATACATTAAACTTCCAACCATACTTTTGTAGAATGTTGGATCTACTCTCTTGCTAGAGTCTTCCTTTCTCAACTTCAGACCTACTGCTGTTGGTGTGGGGGAAACCTTACTATTCTGCATTTTAAATCTCTCCAAGATCTGTCCTGCATACTTTTCTTGAGAGATGAAGATGCCATCATGCATTTGTTTTACTTCTATGCTTAGAAAGTATTTCAAGAGACCTAGGTCTGTCATTTCAAATTCACTTTTCATGGCCTCTTTAAACTCACCAATTAAAGCCTTGTCATTACTAGTAAAAATTAAATCATCTACATACAAGACAACAATCAATACATTACCATCTTTTGCCTTGATGTAAAGAGTGGGCTCACCATTGCTTTTGCTAAAGCCATTGCTCATCAAATATGAGTCAATCCTACTGTACCATGCCCGTGGAGCTTGCTTGAGCCCATAAAGAGCTCTCTTCAATCTATATACTTTATTCTCTTCACCTACAACTTCATAACTAGGTGGCTGCTCCACATACACTTCTTCTTTCAATACACCATTTAGGAACCTTCCACTTGTGCTGAGCTTCAATTTCTATGATAGCATGCATGGTTTCCATTCTTGCAACTGGGGTATAGGTCTCATCATAGTCTCTTCCATACTGTTGTTTGTAGCCCTTGACTACCAGCCTTGCCTTATGCCTATCAATCTTTCCTTCAGCATTGCATTTGGTCTTATAGAGCCATTTAACTCCAATCACTTGCTTCTTTGGAGGCAATTCAGTTAGCTCCCATGTCTCATTCCTTTCTATGGCATCTATTTCCTCATCCATGGCATTACACCATTTTTTCTCCTTAATAGCTTCCTCAAAATATATTGGATCACTATGAGAAAATAATGCAAAATTAACACTCTCATCATAATCTTCATACCTTTCATCTTGGTATATCTCCCTAAGACTCTTGGTCTTTCTTGGTAATAGGGAGGAGAGTGTAGGATTAGAATCTTCGTTGCTATAGGATTAGAATCTTCGTTGCTGTTGCTTTTCCGACTAGCTCGGTCTTCACTGGTACTTAGTACTAACACTTGATCATGCCTAGAGGAGCTTGGCAATGTTTGGACCTGCTTTCCTTTTCTTCTATTTGCTCCTTCTTCTTGTTGTTCATTAGCATCTTCTTCACTCATAATTGGCACTTTACTTGAAGTGCTTGGTGACTCATCAATTTGTACATACCAAGATTGATTTTCAAGAAATTCCACATCTCTTGAAAGCATCATCTTGTTGTTCAATGGGTCATACAATCTATATCCCTTTGATTCTGGGCTGTACCCTGTGAAAATGCATTTCACACCTTTGTCATAAAATTTGTGCCTTTGCTCTTTAGGCACATGTGCATATGCAACACATCCAAACACCCTTAGGTGTTCAACTGTCCATCTTATTCGCGACCAAGCTTCCATTGGAATTCTGTCACGGACTGCCTTTGTAGGACACCTATTAATTAGGTAAACTATTGTTTCCATAGGCTCTCCCCAAAATTAAGTTGGGAGACCTTTCTCTTTCATCATGCTCCTTGCCATTTCAACAATGGTCCTGTTCTTTCTTTCAACCACTCCATTTTGCTGTGGTGTATAGCTGGCTGTTAGCTCTTTCTTAATGCCATGTTTCTTGTAAAAATTTACAAAAGAATTGGAGGTATACTCCCCTCCTCTATCTGATCTTAGGACCTTGATATAGTGTCCACATTCTCTTTCAGCCTGGGCTTCAAATTCTACAAATTTATCAAATGCTTCAGATTTATTCTTTAAGAAATAGACCCATGCCCTACGACTGATATCATCAATAAATGTCATAAAATATATACTCTTCCCAATGGAAGTAACTTGCATAGGACTGATTAGGTCAGTATGCACTAACTCTAATGGATATCTAGCCCTCCTAGAATTTTTAGAATTAAAGGGAAGCCTATGTTGCTTACCCAAAATACAAGCCTCACACTTGTCACATGAATTTCGTATACATGGGAAACCTTCTACCATTCTTTTATTTAACAATAAATTTAAATTAGCATAGCCAAGATGATCATACCTGAGGTGCCATAGCCATGAGGGGTCTTCAATCACACTCCTTAGAGCTGATTGTGTGGGAGGTGCAACATTAATGAAACATGTCTCTATCCTCAAGGGAAACATTTTGTTCTTTGTCATTTGAACTTCTGCAAGTAGGCTCTTGTTCCCATCCTTTTCTTGAATGACACACATGTCATTGTCCATCAACAATTTGTATCCATTTTGAATGAGCTGACCAATGCTCATCAAATTGTGCTTCATACCAAGGGTGAAATACAAATTTTGTATTTCCCTTTTCTCACCTTTCTTGGTGCGGACCATAATAGATCCTTTGCCCACAACTGGTAGGGTTCCATTGTTACCCATCTTAATTTTTGATTTGAAATTCTTGTCAATGAATGAAAACAAGGTTTTATTACAACTCATGTGGTTGCTACATCCACTGTCGAGGTACCAAACCTCAGAGCTTCCTTCTTCACCAACATTACACATGATGAAGGTTGTGTTTTCACTTCCCATATTCACATCAGCCACATTTGCTTGTCCTGACTGATCATTCTGCTTCTTCCAGCATTCATTTGCATAATGCCCATATTTATGACAATAGTAGCATTGTACATTACTCTTATTTGAGTTGTAGTTTTTCTTACCTCCTCTTGAAGTATTTTGTGAGCTACGTGCTCCATCTGCTCTTCCTGAGCTTTCTGCTGCAGCATTTTTTTGTCCTCCATTTCCTTGACCTCTGCCTCTGGAGTTTTTCCTGGGCCATTTCTTCCTCTCCCCCTTCCTCTTGAATTTTACTAAGCCTTGAATGCTTGCTCTTGGCTAGAAGAATATGTGGATCTATTGATCCTATGCTCATGGGTTTGAAGAGAACCCATCAACTCATCCATTGTCAAAACAGTGACGTCTTTTGCCTCTTCTATTGTCATGACCAAATGGTCATATTTATGAGGTAAAATCTGCAATATCTTTTCCACTATCCTTTGCTCTTGATAGTCTTCTCCATTTTACTTCAACTGGCTAATTACATTAGAGGTCCTTGAACTGAAGTCTGCAACTGATTCATTCTCCTTCATCTGAAGGTTCTCAAACTCCCTCCTTATATTCTGTAGCTTTACTGTACGGAATTTATCAGTCCCCTTGAAGTTTTTCTCAAGGATATCCCATTCTTCCTTTGCATAGTTTGCTACTACAATCTTTGGGAATACTATCTCTGTCATTACTACTTCAATCAAACTTAATGCCTTAGCATCCTTCCTCCTTGACTCTTTCAAATCAGTCTTTTGTGCATTTGTGAGAGCAACATATTGAGTTGGATCAGTCACATCATTGAATCCATTTACCACAAAATCCCACAAATCATTTGCAACCATTATGGTCTTCATCTTCTTTGCAAATATATCATAATTTTGTCCATTAAATGATGGTGGCTACTACCATAACTTTCTTGCATCTCCTACCATGTCAAATATCCCAAGAAAAACAAATGCCCTAACTCACTTTGGATGGCCTCAAAGCTCTGATACCATGTGAGAAATACAAATTAAAAAAATTTAAACTCAAACTCACAACCCTAACCCTAAAAACTTCGCTCGACACTTAAAAGTTGCCCAACACATGAAGGTGCCAAGTGCCAATTTTACTCGGCACTTGCTTGGCACAAGAAGGTGCCGAGTGACAGGCAACAAGTGCCGAGTGAAATCAACACAAAGAGGAGCTTGACACTTGCACAGGAAATGCTTGGCACCAATGGATGCCCAGTGAGCTCGGCTCCAACTAAGAAAGAAGATGCTGAGTGTTCTATTTCAAACTTAAGAAATATAACTTAGGAAATATTTGAATGTGAATGCTTTCACCATTAAAACCGGAAAGCCAAAGCTTTAACCTTTCAACCAACTTGTCAAATGCAATGAATAGAAGATGAAGAATAGATTAAGTATGCTACTTGCTTTCTATTCAATCTTTCACTAAACTATTACAAAATCTAGGAGCATTCGGCTTCAACCAGAAAACCCTAAAATAACCCTAAACTGATAATACTTCAAACTTCAAACAACTTAAAAATTTTCAGCTCTAATGGCTGCACACATGAATTCTTGGAGCAATCACTGCTTCAACAGGACAAGTTCAAACAAAAAACTTACAGAGTGAACAAGGAACCACGTGCAACTGCAGGCACAAACTTCCTTCCTTCTTCCTTCTCTGCTCAGCTCTGCAACTTCTCTCTAATCTGCTTGATCTCATTGAATATAATGAATGTTGAAACATTCCTTTTATCATATTCTTCCTTTCCCTCTCAACGTTCAAATTTCAAACTATCACCTACCAAAAATGAATGCCTTCCGTGACCTGGCAGGGTAGATGGGCGTGGGGCTCGAGGACAACCTGCAGGCATTGAGGTTAATTTCCAATAATTATCACCTACAATAGAGTCAATTTCCTCCTGTAGTTTCTTGGCCAGTCGGGGATGCCTGAGCAGAGTAGTGATTGCACATTCCATGCTAGTTACTGTTGTCTCCATCCCACCAATGAATAGATCCTGTTCGAACATATATTGTAGGACTAAATTGTTAGAAGAACATTAAACAAATCTAAGGAAGTACAAATAAAATGAATATTCACTTGATTCTTGACATTAACTCTATGATCTATTTTTCCTATTCTCCAATTGGGTTGAGATCATCATCTTATCTAAAAAAACTATTTTACAAAAATTCTACCCTAAAATGTAATCGAGCAAAGATCAAGAGAGTGGGGGTAGAGATAGCGACGTATGAAGAACACTGCTTTGATATTATCTTTAGTGAACTCCAAGTCGAGAGACTGGGATTCTTCCACATCGAGAAGCACATCCAGAATGTCCTTACTCCACTCCTTGTCCTCCAGAGCCCTTCTCTTGTGCTCAATATGTTTGTCAATAATTCTCCCAACAATCCTGTCGAAGAAGTTGTGGGCGTTCACCATGCATTTCTTGAGGCCTTGCAGGTCCATCCAATCTATGGAAGGAAATAAGTCCCCAATGTTAATAGCAGAAAGGGTGCTGATAATCTCCCTCACCATGTCTTTGAGCTCACCCCCTTTCCCAGTCACATCATCAACGTCAAATCTCATCCTAGTCAACATCCTCCAAATAATGGCCGAGGTGATATTTGTTGTGACCACCAGTCACAACACGCCCATGCTTGGGACCCCCCTTTGTTTTATTTTGCTAGCCTTTTCCTTTTTTTGTGGAGCGCAAGTAAGAGTCAGGAAATATTGTGCTAGGGAAAAAATCCTTTACTCCAAAGAAATCCTACTTTCCATAAAAGCGTTAAGCGCAGTTTTAAGGGAGTCATGGAATATTTTGAAGAAGACAAAGGAAAAAATCCTTCATTTTAGAAAAATCTTGACAAAGAAAATCTTGGAGCACAGTTTTAAGGTATTCGTGCAATATTTTGAAGAGAATAAGATCCTTCATTCCATCAAAATCCCGCTTTCGATAAAGCATGGAGTGCAAGTCCAGGAGTCTGGTAAGCATAATAAACAGGAAAAATAGGGACAAATTGTGAAAACAAGTGTGATTTTTGAATCTGTAGTGTGATTTTGGAATCTATAGTTGGTATTTCTTTGAGTTTAAATCACCATATTTGCAAGAATATTGATTGAGTGCCGAGAAGATGGCAAGAAGATTAAGGAAGTCTAGTAGTTAGGCAAGCATGAGAAACATAAGACTTCAGGACAAAGTCCTCCATTCTGAAAAAAATGCGACATGCAAATCATGGAGCACAATTTTAGTTTGGCAGAGAAATATTATGAAAAAGGATAAAATCCTTCATTCACAAAAAATCTTGCTCCCACAATTGTGGAGCGCATAACTGTGATGATTGAGGAGAGTTGATTAAATGGATTATTCATCATTTGAATTGACATATCTGTATTGCATATTTGCAGGTGTATCTCAACACCTTTCCTCATGGCCCACCACCCACACAATCAGTCAAATGTACTACATAGACAGCTAAATGTATTGCAAACTGGACTATTTGATTATGTTTGGATCAGGTTCTTCAACTATCCCTCCTGCCAGTACACCGATGGGAATGCTACCAACTTGTTATAGTAGACCACCATTATTAAGACCACCCAAAAAGAGAGCTTCTTCATTGGCCTTCCAATCTCCACTAAGGCTACCTACAATGGTAGTTTCATTCTTGTAGATAAACTCATCTCCTACGTGCTTCCCGAAGTGAAGAAATATGAGCAATATGGTGGAGTCATGCTCTAGAACAAGTTCTATGTTAGCATTGCCCGATATAGCTTGGCCATTAAAGGCTCCATCTGATGAGAAATATAGCTTGGCCATTTACTGGTCAAGCAGCTTTCTTTGTCCCCTCTCAAAGTTTCTACGTACTACTAGATTGAAATAAGACTTGAGCTTTCATAATGCTCTTCAATTGTGAGGAAATTTCTGAGCACAATCATCCCTGTGTGGAATTTCTTTTTGTTGTTTACAAAAATTGCCACTTTTTTTCCATATTTTGTGGAGTGCAAGTTAGTGAAACCAAAGGAATAGTCAAATGTGACAAATCCTGGACTATTTTAAAATTGCGCCTTCAACTTTCCTTGCAACAACTTTTTTGTGGTAATGGAGAAATGTTTGGTAAATGAAAAATCCTTCACTCCATAAAAAGCCCGACCCCGCAAGTTTAGGAGCGCAGAGTTGGGCTACTCACAAAAATGTTTAATGAAGGATAAATTCCTTTATTCTGCAAAAATTCTGCTTTTCATAAATCATGGAGCACATAATCCCGCCAGGCTGAGGAAAGCTTTGAAACAAATGTATGACACAAGTGTTGCATTGGAAAGAATTGAACATGTAGTTAGTAGATTAGTAGAGGAACATTTTATGCGTGCATTCAAGCACAAGTCCTTGCCACTCCAATTCCATGTGCATTGTGAGCAAGGCAGATAACCCTAGATATACATATAATGGGAATTGGGTAGTCAAATAAAAAATTTCCTTGATAGCAAATGAAAAAAGAATATGGCCCTGGCTACAGTAAAAAGGATAACTAGGTAATAAAATGAGCACCTGCAATTAGACAACACATTTGAAGTTGAAATTTGTTGGTAAGTATAGAATGGTCAGGGAATCCTTATCAGATTTTGTCTTTCCAACTTAGACAATGGCTCAGAGAAACCTGTGGCCATGAATGCATCCAAAGAAAATTCTATAAGCTGTTTGGAAACAGTTGCCAGCTAGTAAATCATGAAAAGTGACAATATTGACATCTTTTGAGAAAGACCTAAAATTTAAGGTAGAGGAATGAAATTCCTTATGAAGTGAAAAGCTGGATTCAAAGAAAAAGAAAAAAAATGATTTTCCTTCAAAAAAGTTTTTTTTTGGATTTGCATTAAAAAAATTAAATATTAGTTTTACTAATATTTAATTTGATTTTTTTTTGTTGAATAAGAATCCAAAAAATAAAAGTGAGGAAAAAGTTGCAAATAAATTTGATTTTTTTTTTCATTTAAATATGGAAATTAATTAAATATTGATTTTTGAATTGATATTTAATTAATAAAAATAAAAAAATCAAAATGGGATAAGAAATTCTTAGCTTCATCTTGAAGCTAAGAGCATCAAAATAGCAACTTTTTGAAAGAAACAACAAAAAGTGACAAGTGGCACAAAAGATGGAAATCTTGATGGCTAAGTAAAGCAATTGCCTAATTTTAGTCTATAGCTTTAAAGGCATCTTTTTTTCAAAGGATGATTTCTATAAGAAACCATCTCATTCATTTAGGCTCACACATAAATTTGAAGAGAAAATTGAGAATAGGAGTGAGATTCAAGGAATTCAAGGAAGTAAATTTTTTGGAATTTTTTTTGAAATTGTTGAGGAGTTTTCTGGGAATTCATGATAGAGGATTTTGAATCCTATTAGAAAGGAATTCTTTTTGCAGTGAGTTGTGGAAATTGCATATTTCTTGTAGAAGTATTGAAAAGTAAATCTTGAAGGAGTATGGAAATTTTGGGAAAAATCCAAAATATTTGTCTTATGGACAATTTGTATCTATTGTTTTTAATACTTTCCTTGCATAGTCTTATGTGAATATATTTTCTATTTTATAGGAAAGGAGAATGGCAGAGCCTAGGGGAACAAGAGAAATGCGAGGACAAATAATAAAGAATGAAAGGAGAGGATTCTGTCCTAAATCCAAAATTGTATCAAAGTGGGCAGAAATCAGAGATACAAGTCTTGGCGGCCTTGATTTAAAAGATTTTAACTGGAGAATGCTCAGATATAGTGACTATCACCCAACACACCTAGCCACCGGAATTCTGAGAAGTGGAATTTTCACTGCACCTAGTTTCCCTCCTTTTCAACATCCAGGGTTGATTGTGAAATGTACCAAAAACTACAATCCTAAAGATAGAACCATCAAGGATTCTGAACGAAATGTTCAGGCAAATTTTTCTCCAACATCTATTTCTGAAGTGTTTGGAATTCCTTCTCACCCAAGGATGGTCATAAAGACATAGGAGCAAGCACTAAGAATCTATACATCTAGAATCAATTTCTATAAAGAAATAATAAAAAAAAGATGGTTGAAAAAAAATAGAGCACATCATTCCAAGATTCCTAAGGAAATAGTATGGCTTGATTTGTAGAGGGAATATAGTGACATGGTAATGATGTTGAGTCACATATTTGGCATGCCTTATTCTTATAGGTTTGAATGTTGGATGTGGTATTTTGTTGAGTAGGTAATGGATAAAGGCAACATAATAGATTGGGTTGGGATCATAAGTAATAATCTAAATGAATAGTTGATGAATCTAGAGCATACAAGGAAATTTTGCATGAGCTCCTATGTCATCTACATGCTAGGACAAAGGACAAATTATGATGGACTATGATCCAAAGGACCAATTGGAAGCAGAACCCAACACCTCAAAGTCCATGAGTGTTACCCACAATTGCATTTGTATTCAAAGCATGATTACATGAGGGTTAATGATATATTTTGCCATGGGCATAGTAAGAACACTACAAATGAGGCCAGATACAAGAATGTCAATGGGTGCAATGAAGTTGGTCGAGGAATATGGTGCCTGGTTCATCCAGTTTCCTACCTTTTCATACATCTGAGTTCAAGGATTCTTCACAGAGCCATACAAACTTCCCAGGTATCCAATGGATAAGATGGTCTTGTTAGAGCTTACTCGACAAGTTTTAGCCTATGACAAGATTCACAAAGGGAAGAAGAAGTTGGGATTGCAGTTTCCAATTTCCATAGGAGAAGGGAAAATTGAGTATGCCTATGTCTAAAAGTTGCAGAGAGATCATTAAATTAGCTCCACTTCTTTCGCCTTCCACTTTATCCAAAAAGGAATGATTTTGATCCTTACAACAAGATCTCATCAGTAGGAGGATCAAAGTACCGACACAAGGTTCACCTTGAAAAATTTTGGGCAAATACAGTAGATGAGAATGAGATTAGAAAAAGGTTGCATTCAAGACTACCATTGAACATTATTAGAACATGAAATATATTCAAGGTTCCTGATCAAATGGAGGAGGACCCAAATGTGATGCGACAGGGATTCAATCCATAAATGACAACTTAACCATATGATTGGAAGAATAAAGAAATTACAGATCTTGAAGCTCTTTCAAAACTAGTCTTAGATTTTACAAAGTGGTGGATCGAGCGTAAGTGTGAAAAATTATTTGCACCAACTAATGGATTCACATATAGGTTGCTTGGCCACAGACCACTTAGGGATGAAAGATTAGGACAAATATTTGAAGGGACTATTGAGGAAAGAGGAACTCCATCTAAAGATGTAGGAACCAAGAAAGGAAAAGAGGTACCTTGAGAAAAGCATCCTAGGATTGAGGAAGTCATCTAGGAACCTCAAAATAAGAAGCAAAAACATGGAGATGCTACCTCTTCTCCGAATCAAACTCCAAGTGTCCAAGAGATAGAAACTTTTGAAAGGCATGATGTAGGGGTCCAAGTATAAGGAGATTTGAGCAAGAAGAGAATTTTGATAGGCCATTTCATGATAGGTTGAGTATAAATGCCTATGAAAAGTCCATGCAAGAAAGAGGGAGAGATCAAGATATGGCTATAGAGGAAAGTTATGCTATGATCTTAGAGTGAGAAATGATTTATGATGGAGATGGTCCACTAGGGCAAGAAACTCCAGAAGTAGCAATACATCTTCAAAGTGCCAAAGTCGTAGTTCCTGAGGTTACAATGGATAGTCTAGGAGGTGAAGAGGAGATTGACATTCGAGCGGTCCAAAGGAAAGAACAGTTGGTATTTTCAAGGGACCAAAGTATGCCCATTCCGAAATGGTTGAGGCAACGAATTCAATTGTATCAACAAAGGGAGGTTGATCTAGCAATTGAATTACATAAAATTTTGGACCAATCAAACTGATCAGAAGAACAAGAGAAAGCAATAAGAAATACTAAATTCATCAGAGGAGAATCAGGATCCAGAATCTTGTAGATTGTGACTCCCACAGTTGGCAAAGGAAAACATCAGATTGCTCAAGATAAATATCATATTACGGAAGTAAATCTAGGTTAGGCCTCCTAAGAGAAAATATTGGAAGAATTTGATGACTCCACACACGCTTTGAAGGATAGGCTAAAGAAAGTAGAAGTAGGGGATGAAAAGTAGAGAAGAGAAATTCCGGCCCTATGTGTGTACATCAATAACTTGCCTCATCTAGTAAGAGAGGAAGGTCCATAATTTGTCCCTCCAATAGGTATTTCCAGTGAAGTGGTAGGTGATATTGATAGAATTAAGCGCATTGCTCAGGGTGCAAAGATTTGGATAAAAGGAATTCAGGTGGTAGCCTTCAAACATGTAGAAGAATTAGTACAAGTGCACAATATGGCATTGGCTGCAATCTCTAGGATCCAGTGCATGAAGGAATCATGGGTGGATGAGCATATTTACCAACAAGAGGTGATTGCCAACATTCAAAATCTGATGGAGACCCCAAAGCAATAATTGATTGATGGTCGACTTATTAGTAAGGGGGATGTCTATGATTTTATTCGATGGTACAGTGCAGTGATCATGGCTAAAAAAAAAGCTTGAGAGCTTTACCAGGGAATCGAATCAATGGAAGATGATTGTTGATAACATCAAGCAAGGAATATCAAATGTAGTTGCATCCTTGTTATCACAGAAATTGGTGGAAGAAGACACGACAGCTAACAATCTAAAAGTCAAGTTAGAGGAATTATTTCAACTAAATGTATATGGAAGAGATGATTTTGAGAACTTCTCCATCTTCTCAAATACAATGCACACTACTAAGGACTTACTACCAGATTGGGATTAAAGTTTGGGAAAAGTAGAAAGAGCAATTGCAGTTCTAGAATTCAAGCAAGAATCTGCATGAAGCATCAGTACAGAGGAGTTAGAAATAGTGTTAGATCAATTTCGATCCTTTAGGTGAAAAAATCAAGGATAGATGCATTAAATGCAAAGTGGGTGTGCTTAGGGATCATTTATTACACCCCACTCCTTCCTAAATGAGCATACATAGTGGGCATTTATTACCGACTACAGTAGTGGATTCCTTGTGGCATTAATGTAGATTCCTTCCTTTGCCCTAACCCTAATTAGGGCTGATGTGGCATGATCTTGGCCATCGGTTATTGTGATCATTTGGGCCACCTGTTGTAATCGAGGACCTATATAAAGGCCCCATTTCTCATTCATAAAAGGGGATTTTTATGAGATTGTTGTTGTAAGTTGCTGAGATAATAAAGCTTTCATTGGAGTTTGGTGAATACTTGATGTGTCTTAGTGCTTGTTTGTTCTCCTAAATTTATTTAATTAGATTAAGTTTAGCATAGTCAATGTGTGGTGATTACAATGAAGAATATGATGGTGTATTGATGAGTTCCTTTGGTTCATACTTTTCACATTTTAGTGATTCTAACTCATTGTGTAAAGTTAGCCTGAACCCCTTTCATGCATATGATCAATTTCTATTATTTGTATACATTGTTCTTTATGATGGTCTATGCAGTGATATGAAAATCTTTGGCATAACCCTTGAAGATTGCATCAGTTCATGCTTAGTTGTAGTATAACTTGGTGAAGAAGAATTTGGTAAATTAAGGAACTTGTCCACTAGTACTATTTATTGTTATCACTGCCCTTAGGATTAGAATAGAATTCCTGAACCCTACCTTATTGAATTTTTGAATATTCTGTGAAAACTACCAAAAAAGCACTTCATTGAAAAACCTTAAGATAGCTCCCACATCCAGTATGGCTTGAAATGAATATGAATAAACATGTAAGGCCTCTTTTGATCATCAACAAATCACATCAACCATCGATCTTATCCATAGTCAAGACCTAGCATTAAAGGAACCTTGAAGTCATTGTATGATCTTCTAGCAATCTTAGCACACACAAGACTTTATTCAAAAGAGGATAGTATATTTTGGTATTTTGTTCTACTGTTTGGTGAGTCGTAAAACACACATCAACAGAAACTTGTGGAATGTACCAAACACTATAGTCCTAGAGATAGAACAATCAAGGATTCTAAGTGAAATGTTTTGGAAGATTTTTCTTCGGCATCCATTTCTAAAGCATTTGGAATTCATTCTCACCCGAGGATGGTCACAAAGACACAAGAGCAAGCACTAAGAATCTACACGTCTGGAATCAATTTCTATGAAGAAATAATCAACAAAAGATGGCTGAAAAAAAATAGATCACATCATTCCAAGATTCCTAAGGAAATAGTATGGCTTGACTTGCAAAGAAAATATAGTGACATGGTCATGATGTTGAGTCACATACTTGGCATGCCTTATTCTTATAGGTTTGAATCTTCGATGTGGTATTTATTTGAACAGGTAATGGAGGAAGGTGACAGAATAGATTGGGTTGGGATCATAAGTGATAATCTAAATGAATAGTTGATGAATCTAGAGAATACAAGGAAATTTTACATGAGCTCCTATGTCATCTACATGCTAGCATGAAGGACAAATTATGATGAACTATGATGCAAAGGACTGATTGGAAGCAGAACCCAACACCTCAAAGTCCATGAGTGTTACCCATAGTTGCATTTGTATTCAAAGGATGATTACATGAGGGTTAATGATATATTTGGCATGCGTGTAGTAAGAACACTACAATAGAGGCCACATACAAGAATGTCAATGGGTGTAATGAAGTTGGTCGAGGAATATGGTGCCTGGTTTATTCAGTTTCCTACCATTTCATACATTCGAGTTCAAGGATTCTCTGCAGAGCCATAAAAATATCTAAGTTATCGAACGGATAAGATGGTCTTGTTAGAGCTTACTCAACAAGTTATAGCCTATGAAAAGATTCAAAAAGGGAAGAAGAAGTTGGGATTGCAGTTTCCAATTTCCATAGGAGAAGGGAAAATTGAGATATGCTCATGTCTAAAAGCTGCAGAGAGATCATCAGATGAGCTCCTCTTCTTCTGCCTTTTGCTTTATCCAAAAATGAATGATTTTGATCCTTACAAAAAGATCTCATCAGTAGGAGGATCAAAGTACCAACACAAGGTTCACCTTGAAGACTTTTGGACAAATGCAGCAGACGAGAATGAGATTAGGAAAAGGTTGCATTCAAGACCTACCATTGAACATTATTAGGACATGCAACATATTCAAGGTTCTTGATCAAATGGAGGAGGACCCAACTATGATGTGAAAGGGATTAAATATAGAAATGAAAGATCAACCATATGATTGGAAGAAGAAAGAAATTACAGATCTCGAAGCTCTTTCAAAACTAGTCTTAGATTTTATAAACTGGTGGATCGAGCGTAGGCTTGAAAAATTAGTTGCACTAGTTAATGGATTCACATATAGGTTGCTTGGCTATAGACCACTTATGGATGAAAGATTAGGAAATATATCTAAAGGGACTATTATGGAAAGAGGAACTCCATTCGAAGATGTAGGAACCAAGAAAGGGAAAGAGGTACCTTGAGAAAAGAATCCTAGGATTGAGGAAGTCATCCAGGAACCTCAAAATAAGAAGTAGAAACATGGAGATCCTCCCTCTTCTCCAAGTTGAACTCCAAGTGTCTAAGACATAGAAAATTTTGAAAGGAAGGATGTAGGGACAAGTATAAGGAGATTTGAGCAGGAAGAGAATTTGGATAGGCCAATTAATGATAGGTTGAGTATAAATGCCTATGAAAAGTCCATGCAAGAAAGAGGCAGAGATCAAGATATGGATACAGAGGAAAGTCTTGCTATGATCTTAGAGAGAGAAATGATTAATGATGTAGATGGTCCACTAGAGGAAGAAATTCCAGGAGTAGCAATACATCTTCCAAGTGCCAAAGTCATAGTTCCTGAGGTTACAATGGATAGTCTAGGAGGTGAAGAGGAGATTGACATTCGAGAGGTCCAAAGGAAGGAACAATTGGTAATTCTGGGGGACCAAAGTATACCCATTCTAGAATGGTTGAGGCAATGAATTCAATTGCATAAACAAAGGGAGGTTGTTCCAACAATTGAATTACAAGAAATTTTGGACCAATCAAATCGGTCAGAAGAACAAGAGAAAGCAAGAAGATATACTAAATTCATCAGAGGAGAATCAAGATCTAGAATCTTGTAGATTGCGACTCCCACATTTGACAAAGAAAAAAATTAGATTTCTCTAGATGAATATCATGCTATGGAAGTAAATCTTGGTCGGGCCTCCCGAGAGCAAATATTAGAAGAATTTGATGACTCCACACAAGCCTTGAAGGATAGGCTAAAGAAAGTAGAAGAAGGGTATGAAAACAAGAAAAGAGAAATTCGGGCCTTATGTCCGTACATCAATAAATTCCCTCATCTAGTAAGAGAGGAAGGTCCATCGTTTGTCCCTCCAATGGGTATTTCCAGTGAAGTTGTAGGTGATATTGATAGAATCAAGTGGATTGCTCAGGGTGCAAAGGTTTGGATTGAAGGAATTTAGGAGGTAGCCTTCAAACATGCAAAAGAATTAGTACAAGTGCACAATAGGGAATTGGCTGCAATCTCTAGGATCCATTGCATGGAGGAATCATGGGTGGATGAGCATATTTACCAAGAAGAGGTGATTTCTGACATTCAAAATCTAATGGAGACCCCAAAGCAAGAATTGATTGATGGTCAAGTTATCAACGAGGGGGATGTCTATTATTTTATTCGATGGTACAGTGCAGTGATCATGGCTAAGGAAATGTTTGAGAGCTTTACTGGGGAATCCAGTTGATGGAAGAAGATTGCTGATAACATCAAGCAAGGAATATCAAATGCAGTTGCATCCTTGTTATCACAAATATTCGTGGAAGAAGAAATGACAACTAATAATCTGAAAGTCAAGTTAGAGGAATTCTTTCAACTAAATGTATATGGAAGAGATGATTTTGAGAACTTCTCCATCTTCTCAAGTAAAAAGCACACTACTAAGGACTTACTACCAGATTGGGATGAAAGTTTGGGAAAATCACAAAGAGCAATTGTAGTTCTAGAATTCAAGCAAGAATCTGCACCAAGCATCAGTACAAAGGAGTTGGAAATAGTGTTAGATCAATTTCGATCCTTTAGGTCAAAAAATCAAGGATAAATGCATTAAATGCATAGTGGGTGTGCTTAGGGATCATTTATTAAACCCCACTCCTTCCTAAATGAGCATGCATAGTGGGCATTTATTACCCACTATAGTAGTGGATTCCTTGTAGCATTAATGTAAATTCCTTTCCTTTGCCCTAACCCTAATTAGGGTTGATGTGGCATGATCTTGGCCATCAATTATTATGATCATCTGGGCCACCTATTGTAATCGAGGACCTATATAAAGCCCTCATTTCTCATTTGTAAAGGGAGATTTTTATGAGATTGTTTCTATGAGCTACTAAGATAATAAAGTTTTCATTGGAGTTTGGTGAATACTTGATGTGTCTTAGTGCTTGCATGTTCTCCTAAATTTCTTCAATTAGATTAAGTTTAACATAGTCAATGTGTGGTGATTACAATGAAGAATATGATGGTGTATTGATGAGTTCCTTTGGTTCATACTTTTGACATTTTAGTGATTCTAACTCATTGTGTAAAGTTAGCTTGAACCCCTTTCATGCATATGCTCAACTTCTATCATTCATATACATTGTTCTTTATGATGGTGTATGAGGTGATATGAAAATCTTTGGCATAACCCTTGAAGATTGCACCAGTTCACACTGAGTTGTAGTATAACTTGGCAAAGTGAAATTTGATAAATTGAAGAATTTGTCCACTATAGTACTATTTATTTTTATCACTACCCTTAGGATTATAATAGAATTCTTGAACCCTACATTATTGAATTTCTGCATATTCCATGAAAACTCCCCAAAAAGTAGTTCATTGCAAAACCTTAAGATAGCTCCCACATCCAATATGGCTTGGAATGAATATGAATAAACATGTAAGACCTGTTGTGATCATCAAAAAATCACATCAACCACCGATCTTATCCATAGTCAAGACTTGGCATTAAAGGAAACTTGAAGTCATTGTATGATCTTTTAGCAATTTTAGCATACACAAGACTTTATTCAAGAGAGGATAGGATATTTTTGTAGTTTTTTCTATTGTTTGGTGAGTCATAAAACACACATCAACAGAAACTAGTGCTAGAAGGAGGACCTTGAGTAAAAGATTTTATAGCAGTTTCACATACTGGAGAACATTAATTCATCCTCACTCGAGGTACATCGAAGATCCTTCAGATTCACCTTGGGAGCACACAAATTACAAGAGTTGAGTTTTGATCCAAATCCTAGGCAAGGAAATAAAGAAGCATCTATGAGGCAGAATTCACCAAGTGTAGCTAATCTTACAAGGATATTCCAAACTCCATGACCTCAACATCAAGCACAAGGATCAATCCAAGGAGGAGTTTCACCAAGAGTTACACAAATTTAATAGTTATTTGTGCAAATACCTATACAAGTTGTTTCACCTACAACTATCCAACAAAAAGTTCTAGCAATGGCCCAACAATGGCATCCGTAGAATGCATCACCTCTTGAAATTTTTTTCACATACAACAATATGCCAAAGAATCCTGAACACTTTTGTTCTAAATTCTTTGTGAATGATGTAAACCACACTGTTGATGAACAGATTAAAATTTTTGAGAATGTCCTCCTAAATAGAAATGTGCAAGATGAGGATTTTGCATGTAGACTATTCCCTTATTCATTTGGTGAGGAAGCATTTTACTGGTATATCAACCTACTATCAAATTCAATACAAACTTGGCAACAATTGAAGGATGTATTCCTTGGGAAGTTCAGATTGCCTATCACCCCCATAGAATTGTATAGGTAGTTTATCGAGATAAGGAGACAAGAACATGAATCAATTGGTGCTTTCAATAACCAATTTCAAAGGGATCATTCAAGATTGTGTGATCCATATTGCATAGGAGATGATGCAGCATGACCTATCTACTATGCAGCCCTAGACTATTTCACATCTATGTTTGTTCAAAAAACTCATCTGACTCCTACAAGTTTGATCCAAGAATATGCTGAGGCAGAGAAAGTTAGTTTACAATCATCGAAAACTACAAATGGAGCACCTAGCTGTTTGGAAAATGCAAATGCATTGAATCAAGGAGCTTTGAATTATGCTCCAACTATTAATTCAGTTCTTGCCCCTCGAAGCCAGTTGGTGTTGCACCCTGGAGCACCTATGTCACAGGCAATGCCCACACATCCAATTTATCTCCAGAACATGAAAAATTCTACAAGGACCCAATAGTAAAAGGATGAGATGAGAGATTTGATTGAACAAGTGAAAATGTTGTCCACTGAGGTCACTTACCTTAGAAATCAAAATAATTAGTTGCAAAATGCACAGAGGAATTATAAGTCATATCAAGGTAGAAACCAAGGTTATCAAGGGAATACCCCTCCACATCACAATAGTAATCAAGCACACAATCAAGGATTCAATGAAGGTAATCAAGGATATCAGAATAATAACCAAGGTCATCAAAGAAGATCATGGAACACTAATCCAAATAATTGGGGCATACCATCACCATTGGATAATCCTCCATCTATGAATCACCCATCTGATAAAGTTTTCTTAGCAGAAGCTACATTATCTAGATGGTATAGATTACATGATACTAGTAAACATTCTAAATTATAGTGTCACAAATTTCATTGAGCAGCATATATTTTCAAGGGAGAAGTGAGGAACACAACCACATCTGAGAATCGTCCTCCTATAAGATATGAGATGGTACCCACACCAAGATATGACCAAGCATTGGTTTTTGATGATATTAAGTTTCCTCCTCTTGATTCTTAGGATTACATGACAATACAAGCTAATAAAAAATTCCCACCAACTTCAAAAAATGGTCTTGTAGAGAAGCCACATTGTCAAGTCCCACCAAAAAATCAACCTCCACTAGTATCCCTAAATGAATCACTACATAAGGATGGATTTTTATTCCCTCCTCTATATAATAGTGTCTTGATGGAAGGGACAAGTGAAGTGCAAGCCTTTCAACAAACATCAGCTAATACTCCAATAAAGACATATCAAAGGAATTATAGGAACCATGAGACATTAACATCATCAATTCCTTGAAATAAATTTTCAACTCCCCTACATCCAAATGCGAACAATAATCCAAAGCCTCTTAGAGACTCCCCTCAATATTGACAACTAATGAGCTCTCAAGGAGAACAAAGGCAATGTGAAAATCCAAGAGAAAAATAGAAAGGAAGTCCTCCTTGAGAGGAATTGAAAAGATTCAGTTCTTATGTAGTAGAGGAATTCAAGAAAATTAAAGTGAGTCTTCCACTATATGAATTGATGAAATTTTTAGAAATTAGAGATACATTATTGGAAAGCTTCAATGGCACCCCCACAAAGATTTTTTTTCAAAATGTATCACATCCTCCAAGAGGGGTATCCAATGTCCAACAATACAATTTTTCTCAAAACACCAATGTTGCAGATGATGTACCACCATATGCATCAAAGCTTGCTCAGAATCGTTCAAGTTTCATTGGAATGGTACAAAACTCTCAAGATGATCAAAAGGTTACATCAAATGGACAAATATTCTCAGAAAATCCACCACCAAAAATGATCAAAGATAATTCTCCTATAGTAGAAAATTCTGTGACAACACAAAATGGGAGAAGTTCTATACATAACAATGAGATATTTGACTCAAAAGGGCAGAAGCCAATGGTTTTTTATCAAGGTAAGGAGGAACCCGCACCTTTCCTAGTATCTATTAGAATTTTTGGGAAAATGTTACGTAATTTTTTATTTGACTCTGGTACATCAAGTAATGTCATGCCATTGGACATATGTAGAAAGCTTGGATTGGCTCCACTTTAGATGGACAAGAAGGTTACACAATTGGGTAAAACTAGAGTCCTAGTTGTATGAGAGTTGAATAATATTCACATGCAATTAGCCTATGATACATGTGTTCAAAGTTATATTGAAATATTTGTTGTGGATATTCTTGAAGGATATGGCATGCTTCTTAGTAGAGATTGGGCAAGGAAATCGAATGATTATATTGCAACGGATTTTTCACACATGTGGCTCCCATGGAAGGGAATTCCCAATTAGATAAAGATAGAGAGCACTTCGAGGATTCAATTATTGATCACTGAGTATGGTGAACATAATGAGATCCTATTTATGGAAACCACTTTGGGATCATATATTTCCAAAACTAGAGAGGTTTTAATGTTGCAAGGTTACAATCAAGGAGGATGTCCTGATGTGACTCTAACTTTCACTAAGGTACCTGTTATGGATAATTCAGAACCATCACTAAATGAAGGAATGTTTGAGAATTTTAGGGATTTTTCCTAAAAAGCATTAAGCAAGAAGTTGAACTAGGAAAAGATGCATCCATTAAAAAATTTTTGTTACCCAACTGCGGTAGAATACATAATGCTTTTCATTATGAGATATCATGCACTATGTGCAAAGAAGCAATTGCACAAGTATCCAAAATGGTTCCACAAGCATGGATAGTAGAAAATGTTGTCAAAGTGAACTCATCTTGTATGAAAATTTTAGACCCACAGTAGGAAAGAATTCGAGAAGGTGAAATAGGACAAGAAAAAAATCATAAAGAATGCAAGGATTCAAAGGTAAAATCACCCATGGAATATGAAAATGATCAAGTGTGGACCCTATCCTTTGATGGATCCAAATCAAAGAAAGGTAGTGGAGCTAGTGTTGAATTCATCAGCCCAACTAGAGAAACATATTTGGTAGCACATAGGTTGCAGTTCCATTGTACTAATAATGTGGATGAGTATAAATTATTTGTTCATTGGATTGCTCCTCGCTATCCAAAAGGGTACCAAAATCCTACATGTACATGGGGATTTAGACATAGTCATTGGATAGGTATGCAAGAAATATACATGCCATGATAAAAGATTGGGTTGGTATCGCAATACAGTTTGGGACCTAATCAAAAGCTTTGATGCTTTCAATATTAAAAGGATAAGTCAAATAAGCAATCCAGTAGCAAACTCTTTGGTTCAATCTACAAGTTCATTAGAACCATTAGCCATGGATTGTGTGAAGAAATTCATAGTTGAGCTGATTTCAATACCATCAGTTCCTCACAACATCACAAATTTTCAAGTGTTTGAAGATGATAAGCATATTCTTGATTTTCTGGCAAGCTCGAGGGTATTTGAAGCACAAGTCATAGATGAAGGAGAACAACAAAAAGCTCAATTTGAAATCCATGAGATTATGAATTTAAGGACAAATACCATTCCAAAAGGAATGATTGAACTATAGAGAATTTTTGATGCAAACAGACTGAGTTCCCTCAAGTACCAAAGTACTAAAGGAGGGGAATGTGAAAAGGTAAACTTGGGAATGAGAGAAAACGTCAAGAATCTTTTTATTGGGAAGGTTTGTACTCCCATAGAAAAGGAAGAAATATTGAATCTTATGAAGGAATTCCATGATGTGATTTCTTGGGATATGAAGATTTGAAGACATATGATACATCTCTCATCACATATACTAATCCTAAAGCCAAATAGTAAGCCATTTAGACAAAGGCAGAGACCCATAAATCCATTGTTAGAACACTAATACATTAAGAAGTGAAGAAGTTATTGTTAGAAAGATATATATTCCTATTTTGACACTCAATGTGGGTCACCAATCTTGTCCTTGTTAGAAAGAAGAATGGAGAGATAAGGTTGTGTGTGGATTTCAAAAATCTCAATAGAGCTTCAGAGAAGGATAATTATCTAGTGTCATCATTAGATGAAGTGATACAAGTTGTTAATGGTTCTCAAATGATGTCATTTTTAGATGGTTATTTGAAGTGATGGGAGAAGAAGAAGATAGACTAAAGATGACATTCACAACTAAGTGGGGTACATTTTCTTATAGAAGAATGCCTTTCGGTTTAATCAATTTGCAAGAGCCACTTTTCAAAGGGCCATGGATTATTTTTTCAGAGACTTGGTAAAGAAGTGCATCATCATTTACATGGATGATCTCACAGTATTCTCTCGATGTAGGGAAGATCACATCGGTGATTTGAGGAGAATCATCCAGAGATGTAGAAGATATGGGATTTCCTTGAATATAAAGAAATGCATGTTTTCTATCACTGAAGGGAAATTTTTAGGAGATATAATATCAGAATGAGGAATCTCAATTGATTCTGAGTGCATTGAGGCAATATCAAAGATAGGATTGCCAGCTAGTTAGAAAGAACTAAAGTCATTCTTTGGTAAAATTAACTTCGTAAGGAAGTTCATAACTGGATTTGCAAAGATAGTAAGGCCAATAAATGACATGTTAAAGAAAGGAGCAAGGATAGATTAGACACCTATAGCAAGAAAGGCATTCAAAGAAATCAAGAAAGCAATCGTGGATGCTCCTATTTTGTTGAGTCCAGATTAGACCAAACCTTTTTATATATATTCTTTTGCTTCAAAACACACTTGTGCAACTATCCTCACCCAGAAGGCAGATGATCAAGATGAACATCCTATTGCATTCATGAGTTCACCCTTGAAAGATGCAGAATTGAGATATCCAAATGTTGAAAAAGAAGCTTACACTTTGGTGAAAGCAATAAAGAAATTCTAACACTACATCTTGAGAAGTAAGGTTTATGCAATAGTTCTTGATGCAGCAGTGAAGACTTTGTTAATGCAGAATGAATTGGGAGAAAGATGAGGAAAGTGGATGACCATTATTCAAGAATATGACATGGAGATACAACCAATGAAGTTGGTACGAGGGAAAGCTCTAGCTCAAACCTTTTCTACAACTGGTTCCAAGTTAGTACAACGAGTATATGTGTTAGAAGAAGTATCCATGGATGAATGTTATGATGATATTGTTCATTATTTGCTAAACCATAAGTCTCCATCACACTTGAATTCTATTCAAATGCATTCATTGAGAATGAAGAGTCAAAATTTTATGCTTCAAGGATTTGTGCTATATAGAAAGAATCAGGATGGGGTTTATTTAAGATGTGTTGGAAAGGAGGAGGCTAGACACATCATCAAGCATTTTCATAGTAAATATAGAACCAGTCATGGAAGTGGTTTGGTTATGGCTCATCAAATATCAAGAGCAGGGTATTATTGGACAACCTTGTTTAAAGACACTTATGAACATGTGAAGACTTGTCACACATGTCAAATAGCTATGACACGTGAAAGTAATCCTAGTACGCTATTACAACCTGTTATTGAAGTAAAACCATTTGCAAAGTGGGGATTGAATTTCATTAGTCCCATCAATCCACCATCTTTAGGACACCACCAGTATATCCTAACTTCTACAGACTTTGCATCAGATGGACTGAGGCTCAATTGCTGAAATATTGTATAACAAAGGTTGTTATCAAATTTCTTGAAGAAAATATCATTACTAGGTTTGGATGTCCCCATGCATTTGTATGTGATAATGGTCCAGTGTTTAGATGCTTGAAGTTCTCAAATTGGGCATTTGACTATGGGATCACACTAAACTTTTCATCAAACCCCTATCCACAAGGGAATGGATTGGAAGAATCAACAAACAAAAATTTATTGAGTCTAATGAAGAAGTCATTAGAAAATAATCCTAGAGATTGGCATACACAGCTGAGATTCACACTTTGGGCAGATAGGATCAGAATAAAGAGTTCTTTGGGGACATCTCCATATCATTTGGTCTATGGACAAGATCTAGTTTTTCCTATCGAATTGAGGATTCCAACACTACGGTTCATGCAAGATTTTATGGAAGGAGAAGATAGAGTGCATACATGTTTGACTCAATTATTGCACTTGGAAGAAAAGAGGGATGAAACATTGGAAAAGTTTGCTAAACATCAAGGAGTTGTTAAGAGATGGTTTGACAAAATGGCAAAGGTTAAAGAATTTTGAATTTCAGATTTGGTACTTCACTGGGATAAGGCACATGAAAAGAAAGGTGGACATGACAAGTTTGATAATCTTTGGAAAGGTCCTTATCAAATTTATGAAATTTTGGGAGATAATTCATTCAAGCTTAAGACTCTAATAGGAGGAAGTCCAATTCCCTATCAATGGGCAATTCCTCAAGCATTACTTATGCCCTTAGGTTTTCTTTGTGAAGCCTAAACTGTACATAGTTAATTTAGATTTTCCTTTGTAGTGTGTTTTTTTTTTTTTTTTCCCTTTTAGTTAGCTGGGGGTTTTGGTTTGTCTCCCCTCTCCTGGTTAGGAGTTTTGTCTTTGCATAGTTTAGATTTCTTTCCCTTGTTTTTTCTATTTTATTTTTTCCTGAGTTGTCTTCCTTAGGTGGTTTGGTTTTCTTTCTTTATTTGGTTTTGTCTTAGGTTTTGGCTTTCTCTAGGTGGCTCATAGTTGTAAGAATCTCTTTTTTCAAGTGGAGTGGTGTAGTGATTTGGTTACTTCATCTAAAGATTTCATCGAGTTTTGTTTATTTCATTTCCTGGATAATTGTTATGAAGAGCATTAGAGTCTTGGCCATCTTTCATATATTTTTAGTGGATCAAAAAATATACTTGACTTAGAAGGGTAATCATACATTGTGTCTTGACACATAAACTCTAAGGTTGCCACATATTTCACACTCTTAACTATTTCTCTAAGTCCATTTATGTGTCTTTGGGAAAGATCATAACTTGTGAAAATTTTAAAATCTTGCTTTAGTGCCACTATAACTCCTAAACCAATGGTAAGCTTCATTTCTTACAAGCCAAGAGAAAAAAAAATTTAAAAAAAGAATGATGAAATAATAAGATTGGCTTTGGGAGTACGCAGAAATCTCCATAGGTGGTCAAAAGAATAATTCGCCAGAAGTGGAGCAATCTTTGTTGGTTTTACAATGACAACTCTGTTGGGGCTATGGATGCATGACTGGTAGCAGGGCAATGTCCAAGATTCTTTCGAAGTCAAGAGGAACCAATAACTTGTCATGATCAATTCTAGGATTTCTATATGGTCTTGTCGAGCTAGAATTAATACATTTTCACACACGTAGGTCGTCACAAATTTTTGATCCAATATATGATTATTCTCTCCTTTTGAGCTTGTTTTTTCTCTTATTGGTAACATAAGATTGAGAAACTAGAGATTCTGAGTTGAGATTAAGTTTTATCCTTGAAATGTTTTTAACATTTCACCTGTGGAGTTGCCAAATGTTGTGACCACTAGTCACAACATGCCCGTGCATGGGACCCCCCTTTGTTTTATTTTGTCAACTTTTTCCTTTTTCTATGGAGTGCAAGTAAGAAGGAGTCAGGAAATATTGTGCTAGGGAAAAAATCGTTCACTCTAAAGAAATATCGCTTACCATAAAAGTGTAAATCGAAGTTTTAAGGGAGTCATGGAATATTTTGAAGAAGACAAAGGAAAAAATCCTTCATTTAGAAAAATCCCATCAACGAAAATCTTGGAGTGCAGTTTTAAGGGAGTCATGGAATATTTTGAAGAGAATAAAATCCTTCATTCCATCGATATCCCGCTTTCCGTAAAGCATGGAGTGCAAGCCTAGGAGTCTGGTAAGCATAATAAACAGGAGAAATTAGAACAAACTGTGGAAACAATTGTAATTTTGGAATCTGTAGTTGGTATTTCTTTGAGTTTAAATCACCATATTAGCAAGAATATTGATTGAGTGCCGAGAGGATGGCAATAAGATTAAGGAAGTCTAAGCATGAGAAATAGAAGACTTCAGGACAAAATCCTCCATTCTGAAAATATCCTGCTCCACAAATCATGGAGTGCAGTTTTAGTTTGGTAGAGAAATATTATGAAAAAGGATAAAATCCTTCATTCACAAAAAATCCCGCTCCCACAAGTGTGGAGCACATAACTATGACGGCTGAGGAGAGTTGATTAAATGGATTATTTGTCATTTGAATTATCACATTTGTATTTCATTTTTGTAAGTGTATCTCAACGGCCTTCCTCATGGCCCACCACCCACACAATCGGTCGAGGCGAAGACCATACAACCCACACAGCTAAATGTATTGTAAACTGGACTATTTGATTATGTTTGGATTAGGTTCTTCAACTATCCCTCCTGCAAGTACACCGATGGGAATGCTACTAGCCTATTATAGTGGACCACCATTAATAAGACCACCCAAAAAGAGAGCTTCTTCATTGGCCTTCCAGTCTCCACTAAGGCTACTTACAATGGAAGATTCATTCTTGTAGATAAACTAATCTCCTACATGCTTCCTGAAGTCAAGAAATATGAGCAATATGGTGGATTCATTCTCTAGAACAAGTTCTATGTTAGCACTACCCAATATAGCTTTGCCATTAAAGGCTCCATCTAAATATAGCTTGACCATTTACTGGTCAAGCAGCTTTGTTTGCCCCCTCTCAAAGTTTCTACGTACTACTGGATTGAAATAAGACTTGAGCTTTAGTAATGCTCTTCAATTGTGAGGAAATTTTTGAGCACAATCACCTTGGTGTGCAATTTCTTTTTGTTGTTTACAAAAATTGCCAATTTTTTTTCTGTATTTTGTGGAGTGTAGGTCAGCGAAGCTAAAGGATCTATCAAATATGACAAATCCTGGACTATTTTAAAATTGCACCTTCAACTTTCCTTGCAGCAACTTTTTTGTGGTAATGGAGAAATGTTTGGTAAATGAAAAGTCCTTCACTCCATAAAAAGCCCAACCCCATAAATTTAGGAGCACAGAGTTGGGCTACTCATGGAAATGTTTAATGAAGGATAAAATCCTTCATTCTTCAAAAATCCTGCTTTTCATAAATCGTGGAGCACATAATCATGCTAGGCTAAGGAAAGCTTCAAAATAAATGCATGACATAAGTCTTGCATTTGGAAGAATTGAACACGTAGTCAACAGATCGGTAGAAGAAAATTCTATGCATGCATTCAAGCACAAGTCCTTGCCACTCCATTTCCATGTGCATTGTGAGCAAGGCGGATAACCTTGGCTATACATATAATGGAAATTGGGTAGTCAAATAAATATTTTCCCTTATTCCAAATGAACAAAGTAGATGGCCCTAGCTACACTGAAAAGGATAACTAGGCAGTAAAATGAGCACTTGCAGTTAAACAACACATTTCAAGTTGAAATTTGTTGGTAAGTATAGAACAGTCAGGGAATCCTTATCAGTTTTTTTCTTCCTAGCTTAGACAATGGCTTAGAGAACCCTGTGGCCATGAATGCATCCAAAGAAAATTCGATAAGCTCTTTGGAAACAATTGCTAGTTGGTAAATCATGAAAAGTGGGAATATTGGAAAGTTTTGAGAATGATTTGAAATTTAAGGCAGAGGAATGAAATTCCTTATGAAGTGAAAAGCTAGATTCAAAGAAAAAGAAAAAAAAAAGATTTTTTTGCAAAAAAGTTTATTTTTTGGATTTACATTAAAAAAATTAAATATTTTTTTTACTAATATTTAATTTGATTTTTTTTTTGTTGAATAATAATCCAAAAAATAAAAGTGGGGAAAAAGTTGCAAATAAATTTGAGTTTTTTTCATTCAAATATGGAAATTAATTAAATATTAATGTTTTAATTGATATTTAATTAATAAAAATCAAAAAATCAAAATGGGATAAGAAATACTTAGTTTCATCTTGAAGCTAAGAGCATCAAAATAGCAACTTTTTGAAACAAATAACAAAAAGTGATGAGTGGCACAAAAGATGGAAACCTTGATGGCTAAGTAAAGCAATTGCCTAATTTTAGTCTACAGCTTTAAAGGCATCTTTTCTTTTAAGGATGATTTCTATAAGAAACCCTCTCATTCATTAAGGCTCACACAGAAATTTGAAGAGCAAATTTAGAATAGGAGTGAGATTCAAGGAATTCAAACAAGCGGATTTTTTGGAAAAATTTCTAAAATTGTTGAGGATTTTTTTGGGAATTCAGCACATAGGATTTTGAATCCTATCAGAAAGGAATTCTTTTTGTAGTGAGTTTTGAAAATTGCATATTTCTCGTGGAAGTATTGAAAAGTAAATCTTGAAGGAGTATGGAAGTTTTGGAAAAAATCCAAAATCTTTGTCTTATGGACAAGTTGTATCTATTGTTTTTAATACTTTCCTTGCACAGTCTTATGTGTGTATATTTTCTATTTTGTAGGAAAGGAGAATGACAAAGCCCAGGGGAAGAGGATAAACATGAGGACAACTAATAAAGAACGAAAGGAGATGATTCTAACCTGAATCCAAAATTGTATCAAAGTGGAAAAAAATTGGAGATACAAGTCTTGGCAGCCTTGATTTGAAAGATTTTAACTAGAGAATGCTCGAATATAATGACTATCACCCAACACACTTAGCCACCACAATTGTAAGAAGTGGAATTTTTGCGGCAGCTAGTTTTCCTCGTTCTTTTCAACAGCTAGAGTTGATTGTGGAATGTATCAAACACTACAGTCCTAGAGATAGAACCATTAAGGATTCTAAAAAAAATATTTTGGCAAATTTTTCTCTGGCATCCATTTCTAAAGCATTTGGAATTCCTTCTCACCCAAGGATAGTCACAAAGACACAGGAGCAAGCACTGAGAATCTACACGTCTAGAATCAATTTCTGTGAAGAAATAATCAACAAAAGATGGTTGAAAAAAAATAGATCACATCATTCCAAGATTCCTAAGGAAATAGTATGGTTTGACTTGCAGAGGGAATATAGTGACATGGTCATGATGTTGAGTCACATATTTGGCATGCCTTATTCTTATAGGTTTGAAACTTTGATGTGGTATTTTGTTAAGCAGGTAATGGAGAAAGAAGACATAATAGATTGTGTTGGGATCATAAGTGATAATCTAAATGAATAGTTGATGAATCTAGAGCATACAAGGAAATTTTACATGAGCTCCAATGTCATCTACATGCTAGCTCAGAGGACAAATTATGATGGACTACAATGCAAAGGACCGATTGGAAGAGGAACCCAACACCTCAAAGTCCATGAGTGTTACCCACAATTGCATTTGTATTCAAAGGATGATTACATGAGGGTTAATAACATATTTGCCATGCGCATAGTAAGAACACTACAAAAGAGGTGAGATACAAGAATGTCAATGTGTGCAATGAATTTGGTCAAGGAATATGGTGCCTAGTTCATTTATTTTCCTACCTTTTCATACATCTGAGTTCAAGGATTCTCCACAGAGCCATACAAACTTCCCAGGTATCCAACATATAAGATGGTCTTGTTAGAGCTTACTCGACAAGTTACAACCTATGACAAGATTCAGAAAGGGAAGAAGTTGGGATTGCAGTTTCTAATTTCCATAGGAGAAGGGAAAACTGAGATATACCCATGTCTAAAAGCTGCAGAGAGATCATCAGATGAGCTCCACTTCTTCTGTGTTCCGCTTTATCCAAAAAGGACTGATTTTGATCCTTACAACAAGATCTCATCAGTAGGAGGATCAAAGTACTGACACAAGGTTCACCTTGAAGACTTTTGGGCAAATGCAGTAGATGAGAATGAGGTCAGAAAAAGGTTGCATTCAAGACTACCATTGAACATTATTAGAACATGAAACGTATTCAAGGTTCCTGATCAAATGGAGGAGGACCCAAATGTGATGCGAAAGGGATTCAATCCAGAAATGATAGCTCAACCATATGATTGGAAGAAGAAAGAAATTACAAATCTTGAAGCTCTTTCAAAACTAGTCTTAGATATTACAAAGTGGTGGATCGAGCATAAGCTTGAAAATTTAGTTGCGCCAGCTATTGAACTCACATATAGATTGCTTGGCCATAGTCCACTTAGGAATGAAAGATCAAGACAAATATCTAAAGGGACTATTGAGGAAAGAGGAACTCCATCTGAAGATGTAGTAACTAAGAAAGGGAATGAGTTACCTCGAGAAAAGCATCCTAGGATTGAGGAAGTCATCCTGTAACCTCAAAATAAGAAGCAAAAACATGGAGATGCTCCCTCTTCTTCGAGTTGACCTCCAAGTGTCCAAGAGATAGAAACTTTTGAAAGGTAGGATGTAGGGACAAGTATAAGGAGATTTGAGCAAGAAGAGAATTTGGATAGGCCAATTCATGATAGGTTGAGTATAAATGCCTATGAAAATTCCATGCAAGAAAGAGGGAGAGATCAAGATATGGCTACAATAGAAAGTATCACTACGATCTTAGAGCGAGAAATGATTAATGATGGAGATGGTCCACGAGAGGAAGAAACTTCAGGAGTAGAAATACATATTCCAAGTGCCAAACTCGTGGTTCCTAAGGTTACAATTGATAGTCCAGGAGGTGAAGAGGAGATTGACATTCGAGCGATCCAAAGGAAAGAACAATTGGTAATTCTGGGGGATGAAAGTATACCCATTCTGAAATGGTTGAGGCAACAAATTCAATTGTGTCGACAAAGGGAGGTTGATCCAGCAATTGAATTACAAGATATTTTGGATCGATCAAACTGATCAAAAGAACAAGAGAAAGCAAGAAGATATACTCAATTCATTAGAGGAGAATCAAGATCCAGAATCTTGTAGATTGCAACTCCCATAGTTGATAAAGGAAAAAATCAAATTGCTCGAGATGAATATCATGTTATAGAAATAAATCTTGGTCAGGTCTCCTAAGAGAAAATATTGGAAGAATTTGATGACTCCACATAGGCTTTGAATGATAGGCTAAAGAAAGTAGAAGAAGGGTATGAAAAGCATAAAAGAGAAATTTGGGCCTTATGTCAGTACATCAATAACTTGCCTCATCTAGTAAGAGAGGAAGGTCCATCATTTGTCCCTCCAATAGGTATTTCCTGTGAAGTGGTAGGTGATATTGATAGAATCAAGAAAATTTCTCAGGGTGCAAAGAATTGAATCGAAGGAATTTAGGAGGTAGCTTTCAAACATGTAAAAGAATTAGTACAAGTACACAATAGGGCATTGGCTGCAATCTCTAGGATCGAGTGCATGGAGGAATCATGGGTGGATGAGCATATTTACCAAGAAGAGGTGATTGCCGACATTCAGAATCTGATGGAGAACCCAAAGAAAGAATTGATTGATGGTCGAGTTATCAACGAGGGGGATGTCTATGATTTTATTCGATGTGACAGTGTAGTGATCATGGAAAAAAAATGTTTGAGAGCTTTACCAGGGAATCTAGTCGATGGAAGAAGATTGTTGATAACATCGAGCAAGGAATATCAAATGTAGTTGCATCCTTGTTATCATAGAGATTGGTGGAAGAAGAAATGACAACTAATAATTTGAAAGTCAATTTAGAGGAATTCTTTCAACTAAATGTATATGGAAGAGATGATTTTGAGAACTTCTCCATCTTCTCAAGTAAAATGCACACTACTAAGGACTTACTACTAGATTGGGATGAAAGTTTGCAAAAATTAGAAAGAGCAATTATAGTTCTAGAATTCAAGCAAGAATCTACACCAAGCATCAGTACAGAGGAGTTGGAAATAGTGTTAGGTTGATTTTAATTGTTTAGGTGAAAAAATCAAGGATAGATGCATTAAATGCATAGTGGGTGTGCTTAGGGATCATTTATTACACACCACTCCTTCCTAAATGAGCATGCATAGTGGGCATTTATTACCCACTACAGTAGTGGATTCCTTGTGGCATTAATGTAGATTCCTTTCCTTTGCCTTAACCCTAACTAGGGCTAATGTGGCATAATCTTGGCGATCAGTTATTGTGATCATCCAGGCCAACCATTGGAATCGAGGACCTATATAAAGGCCTCATTTCTCATTTCTAAAGGGAGATTTTTATGAGATTGTTGCTATTAGCTGCTAAGATAATAAATTTTTCATTGGAGTTTGGTGAATACTTGATGTGTCTTAGTTCTTGCTTGTTCTCCTAAATTTCTTCAGTTAGATTAAGTTTAGCATTGTCAATGTGTGGTGATTACAATGAAGAATATGATGGTGTATTAATGAGTTCCTTTGGTTCATACTTTTGATGTTTTAGTGATTCTAACTCATTGTGTAAAGTTAGCCTTAACCCCTTTCATGCATATGCTCAACTTCTATCATTCGTATACATTGTTCTTTATGATGGTGTATGCGGTGATATGAAAATCTTTGCCATAACCCTTGAAGATTGCACCAGTTCACGCTTAGTTGTAGTATAACTTGGCAAAGCAAAATTTGGTAAATTGAGGAATTTGTCCACTATAGTACTAGTTATTTTTATCACTACCCTTAGGATTAGAATAGAATTCCTAAACCCTACCTTATTGAGTTTTTTCATATTCTATCAAAACTCCCAAAAAAGAACTTCATTGCAAAACCTTAAGATAGCTCCCACATCCAGTATGGCTTGAAATGAATATGAATAAACACGTAAGGCCCCTTGTGATCATCTGCAAATCACATCAATGACCGATCTTATCCACAGTCATGACCTGGCATTAAAGGAACCTTGGAGTCATTGTATGATCTTCTAGCAATCTTAACATACATATGTATATATGTATATATATGTGTATGTATATATACATATATATATGGATATATGTATATATATATATATATATGTATACATATATATACATATACATATATGTATATATAGACATATATATACATATACATACATATACATATATATACATATACATATACATATACATAGACATATATATATATATATATATATATATATATATATATATATATATATATATATATATATATATATATATATATATATATATATATATATATATATATATATATAAAACTGTGTGTATATATGTATATACACACATATATACATATACATACATGCACACATACATATGTATATAATGTCACCATGATATTCCTATTAATATCTATGAATTACACTTACATGTATATATACCTGTGTGTGTGCATATCTAGAGATAACATAATGATAAAAATGAATTATATGTACTCTCAAGTTACACACATTTATAGACATATGTATATGTATGTACAATTATAGGTAGAATGTGATAGCATGATGACATAATATGTTTATATATATATATAAACTTGGTACAACCATGAAAAAATATAATCTTTATGTTTTAATAATGACCTTATATTGGCAAGCATTTCCACCTTCATTTTGGCAACACTCATTCAAACTTTTAAAAATTTAAAATTCTTTTAACTAGTGTTGGCTGTGATCAAGCTTCCTTTCTTGTAACTAAAGAAGCCACAAGAGGCCTTAATTATTCTCCCCATGGACAAGGAAAAACATAATAATTCACTTGTTTCTCCACCTATGATTATTTGAGCGAAAGCTTTTATCCTTATTATTTTTTCCAATACCCCAATATTAATTACCATACCCCAATGATAGTATTGTTCACACTTATAGACGTGATTCCACATGGAGCTGTGATATAATATCACCTCAACAAATTTTGAGCTTCATTTCAGGTCATGAAATCATTTTCACCATGCTTATTTTTATACTTCATTATTTATGCCTATTACAATGCATCTTTTCTTTTTGGATCTCACTTCAAAATGAAGGAATATTATAATAATGTGTAACCATGATCTTGGTTATGTGTCTTCAATGTAACCAAGGCACAAGATGTACTAATTTTTTTGATAAGAATCAATACTCTTCCTGTTTATACACAATAGTTATTTTATCCATGCATATAGGGTGCTAGTACATACCCATGGAGTTTGATCTAAAATGATCAAATTTAGAATGTTGAACAAATACTCCATAACACAATATATTGTACTTTTAATTTAAGGAAGGTTCCTTCAATTTTAAAATATTATATAACTAACTTGTTCATTGGTATTATCCATATACTAGTTGAGATATGAACCAAATTGGTTCACATAAAATTATGATTGATAAAGAGCTCATAGTTACGACAAGTCTCCCAGGATGTATACCAGACAAGCAAGGTCAAGTATGAATTGATAAAGATGGGAGGTACCCCTACAAGGAAAAACTATAAATTAGCATTTAAAGTGCATAAATGTTTAAAAGAAACTCTTAGTCCAAGTTATTTCATGATTTTCCTCATTATATTAAGTTGTCAAGTCGAGTAGTTGTGATAAGGTTGTTTATTTGCCCATCTAAATCCTTGGACAAGGTTGATTAGAGGCATTCTTTCCATAAATGATCAGTAGATGTGAAATTCCTCATCCGTGTTTGCTTCTTTGTTGATGCTCCAACACTAGAATGCTCACATGGTAGGGCTATGGTGTCTTAAGCATAACTTTGGGTAGGAAAGGCCTTTATCATAAGAGATTATCTAAAGATATATTAAGGTCTACAATTGGGAGGTTAAGCCTATATTAATGCTTCTCCTCTTCACCAGATGTTGAGGCTTGCACAATTATTTTAGTTCATGCATGAAAGTCTAAATCTTTTTCTTCTACATACTTTTATATTATGTGTAAAGTATATTCATAAGTATGGTTGGATTGATTTGTTCTTTCAAAATGTAAACATAGAAATCAGCTATGGAAGTTAATTTAGTTGTCTTTCATATGAAATGGATATAGTTGTTACTTAAATTTTGAATTTATAGCTTCTAAAATAATGTCAGAAAATAGTTTCATTTATCTATGATGTATTGTCTATAATTACTTCATGTCATTCCATTATGATATTCAGTTGTAATCTTGGAATATGTTTTTTACTTTCAGCTTAGTAAAAATGGTATGTTACATATGGTATCATAGCATTGGGTTCAACTCTAAACATTGGGCTCATCACTTAATGAAATAAGGAAAACTGATGATACAAATTTAAATTTAGCAAGATGTATATAAGAAAGACTCCTCACAAGAAAACTCAGCATCCCATATTCTTTTTTTTTAAATAACATATCAAAACATGATTATTCCTATTTGTCCATACCCTAGGATGATGGAACCCTAGCTCAGGCCATGCAACAAATGAAGATGGAAGGGGCCAGAAGGACTAATGTAAGCACAAGTCTTGCTCCTTAACCCTATATTTTCCTAGGGTCTATTCTAGGCCTCTTCTCTAGTCTTTTAGGGTTCTTTCACTAACTCCAACTTAGGAGGATCAACTCCCAAGACCTTCCTCCTTCAACTTGTCCACACCAATGTAAAACTTACCATCAACCAATCACTACTACTTAGATGACTTATCAGTTCATCTACACCAAACACCCACACATAGTCACAAACTACTCAACATGGAGAGAGGGGATTATCCCTGGGGTTTTGAGTCCATTCCAATTCTTAACCACCATAAATCCATTGAAATCGCTATTGACTTCAAGAAGTTACTCATATTTAGGCCTAGTAGGTGTTAGTGTAGTTTTTTATTTTTCCTATTTTGCTAGGTTTTTCCTACACTTTTTAATAATCTCGCTTAGGTTAATAAAGCATGTCTTATTAGGTGAATGGTTGTGAGGTGTCACCTTCGTACATGTGAGCATCCATTAGCTATCTTGAGAAGATACTTTGCTATCTTTAGTCCAATAGATGGTTGCTCCTCATTGGTTGGTGTTGACACCTCCTCCCTCTTCCTAGCCTATATAAGCATGCTACCTGACTTGTATTTGCATCTCTTGTTTTTGCATCCTCTTAATGCTATTTTGCTTCCAGCATTTGCATTACTCTCTTGGAGACTAACTCTATGATGCTATTTTGATTTTGTATCATTTGAATTCATAGTTTAGATATTTACTCTTTGCACTAGTTTTCTGGGTTATTAATCTTTTCAGATTCTAACATGGTATCAGAGCTTTTCTATGTGCAAGAGTAGATTTTAGTTTCCTTATTTGAGAGATTCGGGTGGGGGTGCAAATAAACTTGTTTGTAGTTTTTTGAAAAATCAAGTATGCTCTTCTCTTGCATCTTTGGATGATCCTGAGAATCATAAAAATTTTAACAAAAATAGTTTTTCTCTGGGATTTCAATCTCAAATCTGACAACTAACTTGCATATTTGGAGTTTTTAATTAGTTTTGCAAGTTTCAGCATGCCATTGATGGACTTAAGAAGCTGATCCAGCATTTGCATGTCATATTTTTGTTGCTGGGGTCATTTTTTGATTTTTAGAGCCGTTTTTTACTGTTAAAGGTGTCTAATTTACACTATAGCAACATCTTTTATACATCAACAAGAAAAACACTTTATGGGTTTTGTTCGCAGCCGTAAAAAACCATCTAGGTATCTTATAGATTTTGCATGCAAGCTGTATATTTTTTAGAATTGAGAATGCAAAGCTACAGCCATATCCCTCTCCATTGGCAGTCGTAGATTTGAATGTAGTTTTCAAATGTCTCGTTCTTTCTCATACAGACTCTAATTTTGATGATTCTTGTTATGAACTTGGCTATTTTTTTGTGCTCTATCCACTAGTGGTGTTATTTTTTGATTTTCATGCATGAATTCTTTAGAAATTGCAGATTCTCATCCATGACTATGCATAGTTCTCATTTTAGAAACTTCGAAGGATCATAACTTTTTCATACGACCTTGTATCAAGGCGATTCTTTTTTTGAAAGTGCATGATTTTTCGAGTAGATCACAGTGGTGCTATTTTTTCCTTGATTATTGTGCCCAAGTTTCACTTTTAGCATATGCTCTTCATGAGGGTTTGTAATGCATTGAAATCAAGACCACTAAGTATCTCTTTCTAGTGGTAGTTGTAAATGCACTAAAATAAAGTGCCAAATCATATTTCTTTGGGGGGGTTCTTTGATTGAGTAAAAAGGGGGTGGGGGGAGGGGGGCGGGGGCATTGTTGTGGCTGGGTTCTCTTCTTTTTAGCATTTCTTTGCATTCCTTCATCATGGATCAAACAAATATGCCCATCCTAACTCCATACAATTACTTTGAGTGGAAATCACGCATGATAATTCACTTAAAGAAAGCTGGATTAAATAGGATAACTATGCGACTTGAAACTAACCCTGCTAAAGATGAAGACAAGCCTAAGTGGTTTAACAAATGTGATGAGGCATATGGAACATTGTGTTTGTTTATTTCTCCTGACTTTCTATTTCACATTGAGTCTTTGGATACACCAAATGAGGTATGGACAAAGCTAGAAAGATTATTTGGCATAGAAGATTCAATGAGGGGTCATATGTTGAAAAATGAATTAATTAGTTTGAGTCCAGGCAATTTCAACACAATCCAATATTTCTTCACCAAATTGAAATCACTAAGGCTGCAGTTAAAACAATGTGGAATTGAAAAGAAAGATGAACAATTGATTCTCAATATTCTCTCTAAGCTAAGTTCAAAATATTCTGTGTTTGTCTCTACCTTCTATGCTACTAAGGGTGCACTCGGTACTCAATTCACCATGCCATCTCTAGATGTTTTTGCTATCAATCTCACTCAAGAACAAGACAAGCTAATCCATATGGGCACTCTTAAGTCCTCTAAGTCACATGCCTTAGCAACCAACCAAGGCACAAAAGAACAAAAAGGACAAAGTAGTAACAACAATAGTAAGGATGAGAAACAAAATAATAGTGAGGAAAAGAAGGATCAAATACCAATTGCTTCAAAAGCAACTATTGATACCTCATCCTCTAAGGGCGATAAGCCTAAGAAAGAAAAGGTTAAATGTGCCTATTGTAAAAGACCCGGTCATGATGAATTTGATTGTAGTTTTTTGAAACATCAAGTATGCTCTTCTCTTGCATCTTTGGATGATCCTGAGAATCATAAATGTTTTAACAAAAATAGTTTTTCTTTGAGATTTCAATCTCAAATCTGACAACCAACTTGCATATTTGGAGTTTTCAATTAGTTTTGCAAGTTTCAGCATGCCATTGATGGACTTAAGAAGCTGATCCAGCATTTGCATGTCATATTTTTGTTGCTGGGGTCATTTTTTGATTTTTAGAGCCATTTTTTACTGTTAAAGGTGTCTAATTTACACTATAGCAACATCTTCTATACATCAACAAGAAAAAAACTTTATGGGTTTTGTTCGCAGCCCTAAAAAACCATCTAGGTATCTTTTAGATTTTGCATGCAAGCTATATATTTTTTCAGAATTGAGAATGCAAAGCTACAGCCATACCCCTCTCCATTGGCAGTCGTAGATTTGAATGTAGTTTTCAAATGTCTCGTTCTTTCTCATACGGACTCTGATTTTGATGATTCTTGTTATGAACTTGGCTGTTTTTTTGTGCTCTATCCACTAGTGGAGTTATCTTTTAATTTTCATGCATGAATTCTTCAAAAATTGCAGATTCTCATCCATGACTGTGCATAGTTCTCATTTTAGAAACTTCAGAGGATCATAACTTTCTCATACAACCTTGTATCGAGGCGATTCTTTTTTTGAAAGTGCATGATTTTTTGAGTAGATCATAGTGGTGCTATTTTTTCCTTGATTATTGTGCCCAAGTTTCACTTTTAGCATATGCTCTTCATGAGGGTTTGTAATGCATTAAAATCAAGACCACTAAGTATCTCTTTCTAGTGATAGTTGTAAATGCACTAAAATAAAGTGCTAAATCATATTTCTTTGGGGGGTTTCTTTGATTGAGTAAAAAGGGGGGGGGGGGGGGGGGGGGGCATTGTTGTGGCTGGGTTCTCTTCTTTTTAGCATTTCTTTGCATTCCTTCATCATGGATCAAACAAATATGCCCATCCCAACTCCATACAATTACTTTGAGTGGAAATCACGCATGATAATTCACTTAAAGAAAGCTGGATTAAATAGGATAACTATGGGACTTGAAACTAAACCTGCTAAAGATGAAGATAAGCCTAAGTGGTTTAACAAATGTGATGAGGCATATGGAACATTGTGTTTGTTTATTTCTCCTGACTTTCTATTTCACATTGAGTCTTTGGATACACCAAATGAGGTATGGACAAAGCTAGAAACATTATTTGGCATAGAAGATTCAATGAGGGGTCATGTTGAAAAATGAATTAATTAGTTTGAGTCCAGGCAATTTCAACACAATCCAATATTTCTTCACCAAATTGAAATCACTAAGGCTGTAGTTAAAACAATGTGGAATTGAAAAGAAAGATGAACAATTGATTCTCAGTATTCTCTCTAAGCTAAGTTCAAAATATTCTGTGTTTGTCTCTACCTTCTATGCTGCTAAGGGTGCACTCGGTACTCAATTCACCATGCCATCTCTAGATGCTTTTGCTATCAATCTCACTCAAGAACAAGACAAGCTAATCCAGATGGGCACTCTTAAGTCCTCTAAGTCACATGCCTTAGCAACCAACCAAGGCACAAAAGAACAAAAAGGACAAAGTAGTAACAACAATATTAAGGATGAGAAATAAAATAATAGTGAGGAAAATAAGGATCAAATACCAATTGCTTCAAAAGCAACTATTGATACCTCATCCTCTAAGGGCGATAAGCCTAAGAAAGAAAAGGTTAAATGTGCCTATTGTAAAAGACCCGGTCATGATGAACTTGATTGTAGTTTTTTGAGAAATCAAGTATGCTCTTCTCTTGCATCTTTGGATGATCCTGGGAATCATAAATGTTTTAACAAAAATAGTTTTTCTCTGAGATTTCAATCTCAAATCTGACAACCAACTTGCATATTCGGAGTTTTCAATTAGTTTTGCAAGTTTCAGCATGCCATTGATGGACTTAAGAAGCTGATCCAGCATTTGCATGTCATATTTTTGTTACTGGGGTCATTTTTTGATTTTTAGAGCCTTTTTTTACTGTTAAAGGTGTCTAATTTACACTATAGCAACATCTTCTATACATCAACAAGAAAAACACTTTATGGGTTTTGTTCGTAGCCCTAAAAAACCATCTGGGTATCTTTTAGATTTTGCATGCAAGCTGTATATTTTTCAGAATCGAGAATGCAAAGCTACAGCCATACCCCTCTCCATTGGCAGTCGTAGATTTGAATGTAGTTTTCAAATGTCTCGTTCTTTCTCATACGGACTCTGATTTTGATGATTCTTGTTATGAACTTGGCTATTTTTTTGTGCTCTATCCACTAGTGGAGTTATTTTTTGATTTTCAGGCATGAATTCTTCAGAAATTGCAGATTCTCATCCATGACTGTGCATAGTTCTCATTTTAGAAACTTCGGAGGATCATAACTTTCTCATACGACCTTGTATCAAGGCGATTCTTTTTTTGAAAGTGCATGATTTTTCGAGTAGATCACAGTGGTGCTATTTTTTTTTTAATTATTGTGCCCAAGTTTCACTTTTAGCATATGCTCTTCATGAGGGTTTGTAATGCATTGAAATCAAGACCACTAAGTATCTCTTTCTAGTGGTAGTTGTAAATGCACTAAAATAAAGTGCCAAATCATATTTCTTTGGGGGGGTTCTTTTATTGAGTAAAAAGGGGGTGGGGGGGGGGGCATTGTTGTGGCTGGGTTCTCTTCTTTTTAGCATTTCTTTGCATTCCTTCATCATGGATCAAACAAATATGCCCATCCTAACTCCATACAATTACTTTGAGTGGAAATCACACATGATAATTCACTTAAAGAAAGCTGGATTAAATAGGATAACTATGGGACTTGAAACTAAACCTGCTAAAGATGAAGACAAGCCTAAGTGGTTTAACAAATGTGATGAGGCATATGGAACATTGTGTTTGTTTATTTCTCCTGACTTTCTATTTCACATTGAGTCTTTGGATACACCAAATGAGGTATGGACAAAGCTAGAAACATTATTTGGCATAGAAGATTCAATGAGGGGTCATATGTTGAAAAATGAATTAATTAGTTTGAGTCCAGGCAATTTCAACACAATCCAATATTTCTTCACCAAATTGAAATCACTAAGGCTGCAGTTAAAATAATGTAGAATTGAAAAGAAAGATGAACAATTGATTCTCAGTATTCTCTCTAAGCTAAGTTCAAAATATTCTGTGTTTGTCTCTACCTTCTATGCTACTAAGGGTGCACTCGGTACTCAATTCACCATGCCATCTCTAGATGCTTTTTCTATCAATCTCACTCAAGAACAAAACAAGCTAATCCAGATGGGCACTCTTAAGTCCTCTAAGTCACATGCCTTAGCAACCAACCAAGGCACAAAAGAACAAAAAGGACAAAGTAGTAACAACAATAGTAAGGATGAGAAACAAAATAATAGTGAGGAAAAGAAGGATCAAATACCAATTTCTTCAAAAGCAACTATTGATACCTCATCCTCTAAGGGCGATAAGCCTAAGAAAGAAAAGGTTAAATGTGCCTATTGTAAAAGACCCGGTCATGATGAACATAAATGTTTGAAGAAACAAATTGATCACTTGACATACATTCTTGAGAAGAATAATATTAGTGTTCCTGAGTCTATCAAACAAAGTTCTAATGAAGAGTCTAACAAGGCAAAAGAAAACAACAATGGGAAAGGAAAGGGCAAAGCTCTTGTTGCAGTTGCTTCCTCACCATCCTCTTGGGTTCTTGATTCGGGTGCTTTGCACCACATGGCTTCATCTAAGGAAGAACTTGCATCCTTGGAGCCATGTACTATGCCTTCTATTTTGATGGGTGATGACACTCCTATATAGGTGTTTGGGAGAGGGTTTGTTGATGTGGGGGATGGCACATTTCATGATGTTCTTTGTGTACCCTCATTATCAACTAATCTCCTATCAATATACCAAATCACTAACACAGGTTTAGGCGAGCGGGTTGAGTTCACTCCTGATTCAGTAGAGATACATGAGTTGCATAGTGATTCTGTAGTTGCAGTTGGGAGAGAAAATCATCAATCATGGCTCTATCTATTTTCTCACTTTGTTCCTGATCCTCCTTCATCTATTTTTCTCACTCACTCCAATGATGTGAGTAAATTATGGCATGATTGGTTTGCCCATCTTAACTTTCACTATTTGCATCAGCTCAACCAGAAAAGCATGGTCACAGGGTTGCCTTCGGTTCAATTCTTAGGAGGTGTTTGCCCCAGGTTGCATTCTTGGTAAGCATCCTAAGGAAAAGCTTAACAAAAGTAAGGCATGGAGAGCTTCACAGATACTAGAGTTAGTTCACAGTGTTTTGGCTGGTCCATTTCAACATCCTTCTTTCAGTAGGGCCTGATATGTCCTCACATTCATTGATGACCTTTCTCGATATACATGGTTGTACTTTCTCAAACATAATTTAGAGGTATTTGATCATTTTCAAGACTACAAATTTTTTTTAGAAAAGCAATCTGGGAAAGCCATCAAGGTTTTGCGCACAGACAATGGTGGTGAGTATGTCAACCATCGGTTTGAAAGATTTTGCACTTCAGAGGGGATTGATTTACAGCATTCAGTTCCATACAATCCTTAGCAAAATGGTGTTGCAAAATGGAAGAATAGATCCTTGAAGGAAATGGAAAACTGTATGATTCACTCTAGATCTCTTGCACCATAGTATTGGGCAGAAGCCATTAATTGTGCTTTTTATATCCAGAACTGTGTTCCTCACCAAGCCTTGAAGGGAGTTACTCCTTTTGAAGCTTGGAGTAGTCGAAAACCATCAATTAAGCACTTTCAAGTTTTTGGCTCCCTTGCATGGGCCCACATTCCTACAAAGAAACGTAAGGCCTTGGATCCGCAAAGTAGAGCATATTTGTAGGTTATCTTGATGGTGTGAAGGGTTATTGGTTGCTCCACCCTACTACACATGAGTTATTCATTGAGAGGAGTTTTTAGTTTGAGGAGGGATCTTCAAGCTCACTTTCTATCACTTCTCCAACTCCTTCTACCTTGACATTAGAGTCACTTGGAATACATGATAGATCTTCTGATGAGTCAGATTCACCTGAACAGTCTTCTACCTCTACTTCTAATGTAGAAAGTGATTCAGAGAACTCACCTCCTTCCTCTCCTAGTCATCATTCAGAGGTTAATGATTCCCCTCTAGATTCTCCATCTTCTTGCCCACTTTGGGCTAGACAAACCTTGCAGTCTATAGGTGATTGGGTTGGGGATCCATCAGACACCAGGCGAACTCGTTCACAATTCTAGGATGCTCCACATGTCTTCATTGCTACTGCTCCAAATCCACAATCCTTTCATGAGGCTTCTGGTATTTCTGAGTGGGATACCGCTATGCAGGAAGAGTATAGTTCTTTGATGAGGAACCACACTTGGGATCTTGTCCCTCTTCCTAAAGGAAAAAAACTTGTTCGATGTAAGTGGATCTATTGGACAAAATTTGCAGCAGATGGGTCAGTTGACAAACACAAGGCTCGCTTGGTTGCCAAAGGATTCTCCCAGGTTCTTGGGATTGACTACTCTGAGACTTTTGTGCTAGTTGCTTGAAAGAATTCCATTCAAATTGTTCTTGCCATTGCTACAGCTAATCGTTTGGAAGTACATCAGATGGATGTGAAGAGTTTTTTTCTTCATGGTGACCTTCATGAGGAAATCTACATGGTGACCTTCATGAGGAGATCTACATGGAGAAGCCACAGGGCTTCCTTCAGGATTCTTCACTTGTGTGTCATCTTTGAAAGTCTCTCTATGGCCTCAAACAGGCTCCTTGGGCCTAGTATGCCAAGATGGACTCCTTCCTTCTATCAATTGGGTTCACTCGGTGTCATTCTGATCCTAATGTGTACATTTTGCAACAGGGTGATTCACTTCTATTTTTGGTTTTGTATGTTGATGACTTGCTGATCATAGGAAGTTCTTCACCCACCATTAAGGCTGTCAAAGTGGCCCTTCAGGATAGTTTTTTGATGACTGACTTGGGCTTGTTGCATTACTTTCTCGAGATTGAGATCCTTCAGTCTCTTTCTGGGATCACCATCACACAATCCAAGTATGCTCTAGATTTACTCTCGAGGTTTCATATGGCTGACTATAAGCCTGCTCCAACTCCCTTCCTTTCTAGAGTCAAACTTGAGGCTCAATGTTCTTCTCCACTTGTTGATGGCACTTTGTATCGCCAACTTGTTGGGAGTCTCATTTATCTGACTCATACGAGACCTAACATCTCCTATGCTGTAGGCATGGTCTCTCGATTCATGCAGGAGCCCCATGAGTTATACTGGAAAGTAGCCAAGCGGATCCTTCACTACATTCAGGGTTCTCATAGTTGTGGGATTCACTACATAGTAGGTATTGAGCTTGATTTGGTGGGCTACACAAATTTAGATTGGGCAAGCGATTCTGAGGATCACAAGTCTACTTCAGGGTATAGCTTCTCACTTGGGTCAGGTCCTATTTGTTGGTCAAGCAAAAAGCAGTCTGCTATTGCTCTATCTTCTACTGAGGCTGAGTATCGGGGGGCTGTAAATGCCGCCACTAAGGCCATTTGGATTCAACATCTTCTCACCGAGTTTGGTATCCAGATCAGACGGCCATCATTCATATTTTGTGACAACCAGAGTGCCATTCAGATCTCACAAAATCTAGTTCATCATCAATGGACCAAACACATAGAGGTCCACATGCACTACATCTGGGAGCTCATCCATGGTCATGTCATTGAGCTTCGCTATTGTCTGACTTCCAAGAAAGTTGCTGATATCTTCACCAAACCCTTCACTGAGAGCAAGTTCCTTCATTTGCGAGCTTTTCTGGGGGTGCGAGATGCTTCATCTTTTGGGGGGGCCTCTTCCTCTCACTCGGAGTCCTGATTATTTTGTGGGGGGGTCTCTTTTCTCTCTCTTTTGAGAAATCTTATGTACATGGGTACCTCATCAGGCTTGACTTGCCGAGACCCATTTCTACATCCACCTAAGCTTCGCTTATGGGGGGGGTGTTAGTGTAGTTTTTTATTTTTACTATTTTGCTAGGTTTTTTCTACACTTTTTAATAATCTCTCTTAGGTTAATAAAGCATGTCTTATTAGGTGAATGGTTGTGAGGTGTCACCTTCCTACACATGAGCATCCATTAGCTATCTTGGGAAGATACTTTTCTATCTTTAGTCCGATAGATGGTTGCTCCTCATTGGTTGGTGTTGACACCTCCTCCCTCTTCCTAGCCTATATAAGCATGCTACCTGGCTTGTATTTGCATCTCTTGTTTTTACATCCTCTTAATGCTATTTTGCTTCCTGCATTTGCATTACTCTCTTGGAGACTAACTCTATGATGCTATTTTGATTTTGTATCATTTGCATTCATAGTTTAGATATTTACTCTTTGCACTAGTTTTCTGGGTTATTAATCTTTTCAGATTCTAACAGCAGGGCTACAAGGAATTAGGCCTCCAAACTCACCACTTGATAATTTACTTGAAAAAAAGCTTAATGAGGTGGAATACTAACTTCATATCCTAATACCCTTTTGGGAGATCTTCAAGATTCACCTAGTCTCACTTCCTCAACCTATCCATATAGTGGGATGCTGATTTTAAGGCTAAAATTAAGGGTTTGCAAATTTCCTAACAAGATTCATAAAGGTTTGATCAAAACCTTATCTAGGCATGTCACCAAGAGGTATCCTTTGGCATAGGACTTCTCCACTCTCATTTAATTCTCTCCATCCACTTATATTGAAGCATTCATTGTATTCAATCCCATTAAAATTCTATTTCAAACTCTGTGTTCCCTAGGACCATGCTCACTTGGCTTGCCTAGGGCATCACTAGAAAATAGCCAAACTTTCTTTTGAGGGCCCAAAATATTGTAGTATTATAGTACAAGGAGTCATTTCACACATTCCAAGGTATCCTATTGATGCCATGGTGGAAAGGTGAGTTATCACCCCATTTTCACAAACTATCTAGTTCAAGACAACAATGAACAAACCAAAGTATTTACAAAAAGGAAATGAATTGGATTCCAGAACCTATCTAATCACACAAAGAACTAATTAAAAAAATCTAAGAACTCATGAACAAGTTATAGTATATAATTAAATCCATCCAATTCCCTCAGGAAGCCAAAAACTTGTACTATAATAAAATAACATTGAAATATGCTTGCTTATTGAACCAAATTCCTTCACAATGCCATCCAAACCTTACCATAGGTCAAGGGAGGCCTTATGTAGATTCATTACACCTCATCCAACCATTTTGAGGTGGTTACACAACCATCTGATCAAAGTTGCACTTTTTAGAATAAAAGTTGTCATGACAACTTTTGTAACTTTGCAAAATTCTCAAACAATGTTACGAGTAAGAGCTATCAGATTTCCACAATCCATCAATGCTGAGATTTGCTATCTGGATTTGATTGTGTGACCAATTTTTTACATCAACATTTTGGATCACACTCCGTGATCCATCATCAAGATGCATACAATAGAAGAGAAGGATAAAAGAGAAAGTTAGCAAACCAGACTTCAAATAAAAGGTAGGGGGTTGGGGGAAGAGGAGGAAGAAAGCACATAAAATGACGACAACTACCAAATAAAGGAACCCAAAAGATAACCTAGCCAACCTAAAGAGGAAAAGGAGTTGAGAGGTGCAAGACACAAAGAGAAGATCCTAGTGAGCAACCTAAAGACCCCAAAATATAAAAAATAATAGAAGGAGAAATTAATAATAATAAGATAATGGGTGAATTAAAAAGATAGAAAATAATTGAAAAATATTAAAAGAGGTTCTAACGCGAAAAAAGAAGAAAAAATTAAATAATTAAAAGACTGGAAAAACCAAAAGAATAATAAAGAAATCTACTTAAATAAATTAAGAAAAATGATTAAATAGAAAGGAGAGAGAAAAGACCCCAAAAAATTTATTTAAAAAAAATTAAAAAATTAAAAAAATAAAAAGAAAAAAAAGAAAAAAGAAAAATATACAAAGAAGAAAAATTAGAAGATTGGAAAAACAAAATAATAATAAACTAATAAAATAAAAAAGGAAGATTGAAACATAATTAAAAAATAAGGAATAAAACAAAATTAAATTATTTGGGAGAATTAAAATTGGAAGAATTGAAAAACTAAGAAGTAAAATATACAAAGAAGAAAACTTAGAAGATTGAAAAAACAAAAAAATTAATAAACTAATAAAATAAACAAGGAAGATTGAAACATGGTTAAAAAATAAGGAATAAAACAAAATTAAATTATTTGGTTAGAATAAGTGAAAGAGAGGAAAAGAGAATAAAAAATAAAAAGAAATAAATAACTTAGTTAATAATTAAATTATAATTGGAGAGAAAGATAAGTAGAAAAAACAAAACGAAAAGAAGAACAAAGGTAAGTTAAACAAAAGAACCATGAAAGAGCAAAAATTAAGTAAATAAAGGGACAATGAAGGGGCAAAGAAATTTAAAGGTGGGGGGTGGGGGGTTAGTAAATTTTAAAAAGGCCACAATAAGACAAAGAAATAAAGGAAAGAAAACCTAAAAATAAGTAAGATAAATGAATAAAAATAATTAAATAAATAAATAACTTAAGACAATAAATATAAAAAATTAGAAGAAAGAAAACATTAAGCTAATGGAAGGAAGTTAAAAAATAATAAAAAGAAAAATAAATAGAAAAAAGAAGAAAGAAAGAAGAAAGAAAGAAAAAATAAAAAATAAAAAATCCGCAGAAGAACATGAGAAAGCACAAAAAGAAGAAAGCCAACATATACAAATATATATAAAGGAACACATGCAAGCCCATGCATGCAAATAAAGTACCAAGGGGGTAACACAAAAAGAAAACTAGCTCACAACAAAGAAACTAAGAAAGAAGGCCCTCAAAGCCCCACAACTAGCATGGAGGAGAAAAAAAGACACCAAGGTGGAAGGGGGTGACAAGGGGGAGGCAGAAAGAACAAGGAAACAAGAAGGAAGGCACAAGAAAAACCAAAGCACCTAAGAGGAACAAGAGAAGGAGAGAAGACAAGAATGAGGGAGGAAGGGAAAGGGAGCACCAAGGGGGAGAGAGAGCAAAAAAACCAAAAAGGGGGGGGGGAGACCTGGGGCAGAACAGGGGAGACAAGGAACAATCAGGACAAGGTGGGGTTAGAATACTGAAGGGATGACAACAAGGGATGCCAAGCATGGTTTAGGTGCCACCCATCATCACAGTTGAGGTTAGACGGGTTGTAATATATCTCAACCGCCTCTTTGAAATTCCTTTTGAAGAAGTTATGGTCCTTGGAAACAATGACAGCATCCTCCAAACATATATGATGTTTAGTAGAGGATGAGTGCTCGGCAAGGGCGGACTTGAGAACTCGCTCATGTCTGATATCTGCTGCATGTTCTTTGAGTTGGGTGGCAAAATAGCTACCTGTTTCGCCTATGTAAGGGATGCCACATGAGAAAAGAACCTTATAGACTCCTCACTCCATGAAATCATTCCTAGAGTCCTTGAGCGGGGGAAGGGATCGGTTGAGAGTGGAGAGGGGCTTGAAGGACACTCAGATACCCTTTTTGACTAAAATTTTAGAGATCTTGTTAGAAATGCCTTTGACATAGGGGGGGGTGAAGAAAGGGGTAGGATCGAGAGGCGGGGGTGAGGAGGCAGGAGGGGAACAAACAAGGGACCTAGCCTGGTGGAAGGCTCTTGAGATTTGTTTGTTGGAATAACCATTCCATAGGAACACTTGGTGAAGATAAATGAGCTCAAGAGGTAAGTGATCAACATCGCAAATCCGATGGGCTCTCAAGGTTAGGGTTTTGAGAATGCCCTCTTTTTGGCTCGAATGATGGTTGGAGGAGGCATGAAGATAACAGTCTGTATGGGTAGCTTTGCGAAAGACACCGCGACCAAAGGAGCCAACTAGTTTCTTGATGATGAGGACATCAAGAAAGGAGAGATGATTGTTAGACTCGACTTCTTTGGTAAATGATATGCAGGGAACTAAATTTTTAAGATGGTGGTGAAATTCCTCCAAACTATCAAGACCATGGGGCTAACAAAAATTGGTGTCATCTACATAACGCTTCCACCACTTGGGTTTGAGGGGGGCAGAGCGTAGGGCAACATCCTCAAAATGCTCCATATAAAGATTGGCAATAACTTGAGAAAGGGGTGAGCCCATGGCTACTCCATCAACTTGCTCATAAATGGCAACCTGGAAGGAAAAGAAAGTAGAGTGCAAGCAAAGCTCAACCAAAGAGGCAACCTCAATGTTGAATTTGCACTTAACTAACTCCATAGAATCAGGAATGGGGAGCTTGGTGAAAAGGGACACCACGTCAAAGCTAACCAAAATGTCACCTCTATCATGTTTCACCTCCTTGATGAATTGGACAAAGTGGTTGGAGTCTTTGATGAAGGAGTCTGAATTATGACCAAGGAGGGACGAGAGCTTGGCAAGGAAGGAGGCTAAATTGTAGGTAGGGGAATCAATGGTGTCCACAATGGGTCTAAGAGGGATGCCACTTTTGTGGATTTTAGGGACCCCATAAATTCGAGGAGTGACCTCTTTGGTGGGCATCAGACATTTTTTAATAATAGCCTCAAAGGAAGAGCTAGAAATAGCTACTTTAACCTTTTTAAGGATGTTGGCACATGGGTTACGAGGAGCAACCTTGTAGCTATTAGTATCCGAAAAAAGGTTGAGCATCTTGGAAATATAGTCTGCCTTGTCAAGAATCACAGTGGCATTGCCCTTGTCAGCTTTAACAATAATAAGGTCATTGTTGCTCACGAGCTTTTTGAAGGCTAAGAGTTCAGCCTTAGGTATGTTGTGCTTGGGAGGAACAACATGACGGAGAACAATGGAACAATCTTGTCTAACTTCCTCAGCAATGACAACGGGAAGAGATTGAATCGCATTCTCAATGCTAATGAGGAATTCCACGAGGAACCAAGGAAGGAGACAAAGAAAAGTTGAGACCCCGTTTGAGAAAGTTGAACGAAAGGGGGTCAAGAGAGGCATGAGATAAGTTGACCACCAATTTAGAATCCCAACTCATCACTGAAGAGGGAGAAGGTGCGAGAGAGGGTAGATGAGGAGGAGATGCTGAAAGACACAAGGAAGATGGAGGAGGAGAAGGATCAAGGGGTGACCTAACAACGGATGACCCATAAAGTGTGCGAAGAGCAGTGACAGTATGGTCAAATCCTGATGTGGGCTGACTGCAGACCAAGGGAGGAGAAGAAGGATGGGGCACCAAGTCCAACTTGATAGAATTAAGACCAGTCAGAGGCACAGAAGGGGGAGGGGCTCAAGGCAAAGAGGGTGAAGGGGATGAGGCAACACGAGAAGAAGACTTCTGCTGCACGCAAGAGATTGACAAAGGAAACAACTCACAAGGCTTAGAGCAATCAATGGAACCTATAGAAAGAACACGTTGAGAAAGAGAAAATGTACCTGGGTTGATGGGGGAGTTTTTGGAAGAACGTTGGGTCATTGCAATGTGTGGGCGATTGTAGCAACGGCTCAAAACATCGACTCTAGTCTTGGTGCACATGGTGGAAGGAGAAACAACTCGACGCCTGTCGGGTGGAAGAATGAAGCTCGAACTTGGAGATGCAAGTGCATATATATTTGTATATGTTGGCTTTCTTCTTTTTGTGCATTCTCGTGTTCTTCTGTGGATTTTTTATTTTTTATTTTTTCTTTCTTTCTTCTTTCTTTCTTCTTTTTTCTATTTATTTTTCTTTTTATTATTTTTTAACTTCCTTCCTTTAGCTTAGTGTTTTCTTTCTTCTAATTTTTTATATTTATTGTCTTAAGTTATTTATTTATTTAATTATTTTTATTCGTTTATCTTATTTATTTTTAGGTTTTCTTTCCTTTATTTCTTTGTCTTATTGTGGCCTTTTTCAAATTTACTACCCCCCCCCCCCCCCCCGCCCACCTTTAAATTTCTTTCCCCCTTCATTGTCCCTTTATTTACTTAATTTTTGCTCTTTCATGGTTCTTTTGTTTAACTTACCATTGTTCTTCTTTTCGTTTTGTTTTTCTACTTATATTTCTCTCCAATTATAATTTAGTTATTAACTAAGTTATTTATTTCTTTTTATTTTTTATTTTCTTTTCCTCCCTTTTGCTTATTCTAACCAAATAATTTAATTTTTTTTTATTCCTTATTTTTTAATCATGTTTCAATCTTCCTTGTTTATTTTATTAGTTTATTAATTTTTTTGTTTTTTCAATCTTCTAATTTTTCTTCTTTGTATATTTTACTTCTTATTTTTTCAATTCTTCCAATTTTAATTCTCCCAAATAATTTAATTTTGTTTTATTCCTTATTTTTTAATTATGTTTCAATCTTCATTTTTTATTTTATTAGTTTATTATTATTTTGTTTTTTCAATCTTCTAATTTTTCTTCTTTGTATATTTTTCTTTTTTCTTTTTTTCTTTTTATTTTTTATTTTTTATTTTTTATTTTTTAAATTTTTTTTGGGGTCTTTTCTCTCTCCTTTCTATTTAATCATTTTTTTAAATTTATTTAAGTAGATTTCTTTATTATTCTTTTGGTTTTTCCAGTCTTTTAATTTTTATTTTTTTTCTTTTTCCGCGTTAGAACCTCTTTTAATATTTTTAAATTATTTTCTATCTTTTTAATTCACCCATTATCTTATTATTATTAATTTCTCCTTCTTTTATTTTTTACCTTTTGGGGTCCTTAGGTTGCTCACTAGGATCTTCTCTTTGTGTCTTGCACCTCTCAACTCCTTTTCCTCTTCTGGTTGGCTTGGTTATCTTTTGGGTTCCTTTATTTGGTAGTTGTCCTCATTTTGTGTGCTTTCTTTCTCCTCTCCCCCCAACCCCCTACCTTTTATTTGAAGTTTGGTTTGCTAACTTTCTCTTTTATCCTTCTCTTCTATTGTATGCATCCTGATGATGGATCACAGAGTGTGATCCGAAACGTTGATGTAAAAAATTGGTCACACAATCAAATCTAGATAGCAAATCTCAGCAATGTTACGAGTTTTGTCCTGATTAGAAAAAACTTGGTCCAAACCCCATGAAACTCTACCAAGTTCCTTAGATATGTCACTCATGACAATAAAACCACATCCCACCCCTTAGTTGACTAATCTATCCCTCTAGATCCATGGTTGGTATCCTTAGCAATAATGACAACAGTTTGAATATCATCTAGCAATTTTAGAAAACTAGGTAGTAATGAAGACTCAAGTAGACCTCCTAATGGCTAAGTCCTACTCTAGGACTCTCTATCCCCCTTTATTTCACTATTGGGTTGACTAAGGTCACTACAAGTGAAAACTGAATTTGGTACCCTAGGTCATTAGATAGCCTTAACTAGGTGCTCCTTTACCATGCTCCTCACAAGAGAAATTCATGTCACTCCTATAGATAATATGTCATCAGCTATTCACCTCTTCTTTTTTTAGTTGCAACCCATGTTGCCTCTAACTCTGGCTTATTCTTTCACTTGATGAGGTATTCCATGCACACCTTATGCCTAGTAGTGTTCTTGGCTCTTGAATCTTGTACTTTCTTGGCCTCTAGTTGTATCTTGGGAGGTATAACATTAGATGCTACATTCTTTCTAACATCTTTTATGTTCACGTCTACTTTAGTTAAAGGCCCCTTAAACTTGGTTAGGTCTTCCACATTAAAGACTGGCGCTTGATGTTTAAGTCACTAGGAAGATCCACCTTGTATGCATTGGCTCCATATTTAGCTATGATCTTGTAGGATCCCACACTCTTCATCTATATTTTGGTAGGTATTCCCTTCTACAACCTAGATTTATTCAAGTGTGCCATGACATACTCACCTACTAAAAGTTGAACATCCCTTCTATTCTCATCCACTTTAACCTTCAACCTTGGTTGGAATCTTGTATAGTCTTCTTTACCAATTCTTGAATCTCCTTCATGGTTTGAGTGAAGTGTTTAGCCTAACCACTAATGTATTCCATAACTCCAAGGTCTCCAAGTTCACACACACCCCTTGGATGCATCCCATAAACAATCTCAAATACGCTTCTACCTATTGTCTTGTTCACACTATAATTATATGCACATTTTTCTTGAGGAATAATCACATCAATTGTTTGATAATATTCATTAGTTAGGATCCTTAACAAGTTACCCAATGTCCTATTGACCACCTTAATTTGACCATTAGTCTACATATGGTAAGCTGATCCAAAAGATAGGTTAGTTTCAAACCTACTTCTCAAGGTTTCCTAAAATTCACTTATATACTTGACATCTTATTTGACATAATGGTTAGGGGTAGTCCATGAATCCTCACAGTCTCCTTAAACACCAAATGTGCTATATGGATAGAATCAAGGGTAATATTACAAGGCATGAAGTGACCTATCTTGCTATATCTTTCCACCACTACATAGATGTTATCATATCCATGTTTTGTCTTTGGTAATCCCACAATCAAGTCCATACTAACACACTCCCATTACCTATTAGGGACCGGTAAGATTTGGTACAAATATGCATTAGTATCTCTTCCTTTTCCTTCATGCACACTAAAAATTGTTCCACATATCTTGTAACATTCCTTGACAACTTTGGCAAATAGTAGAACCTTTGAACTAGCTCTAGGGTCTTTATTGATGCCAAAATGTCCACTTGGGCTTCCATTATGTTTCTCTTGGATAAGGTTCTCCTTCATGGAACCCTTAGGAACACATAATTGGTTCTACTTGAACAATAGTCCACTTTGCAAAGAATATTAACAAAATAACTATGAAAGTGATTCTAAAATTTAGAGCATACCTTATAGGGTTCATAAAAGTCTTCATTATCCTTGTAGAGGTCCTTGAATTTATCTATAACAATTCTATGGATTTTAACTTCTTGAATGGTCAACATCCTCCTTCTTAGTGAATTTGTAACCTTGTTCATCTACCCCTTCTTGTCCTTTATGGTGAATGTGAATTCTTGAAGATATTCCATCCATTTCAAATGTCTATTACTTGACTTTTCTTGGTTATTGAGGTATCTAAGGGCTTTATTGTTAGTAACTACCCCAAAATCCCTAGGTAGAAGGTAGTGGCTCCATTTCCTAAGAGATCATATCAAAGCATACAAATCCAAGTCTTAAGAAAATTACTTCTTTATCTTCTCATTGAAGAAGGCTATTGGTCTACCTTCTTGACTCAACACACACCTTACCACCCTCCATCTTGCACTACATTCTAAGGTAAACAATTTAGCAAAACTAGGCACTTTAAGAATTGATTGTGTGGCTACTTATTCTTTCAACTTTTCAAATGCATTTTGTGCTTTAGGAGTCCACCTAAAATTGGTTTTCACTTCATCGCAAATGGTATCTAGAAATGGTGCACAAATACTATAGAAATTTCTCATGAATTTCTTATAAAATTAAGCTTACCCATGGAAACTTATTACCTTTGTTACTATGGTAGGTGGTAGCTAGTTTAAGATAGTTGCAACATTGTCTTGGTTCATCTGCAAAGACCCTTTGGATACCAAAAATCCTAGTTATACAAGCTCTTTCTTCATAAATTCACACTTTTCAAAATTGATTGCCAGTTTCTCCTCATGCAACTTTCTTAGCACTAGCTCCACATGTTATAGGTGTTATTCTCTTGTCTTTTTGAAATAAGTATATCATAAAGATATACCACCACAAACCTTCTAGTTTAATCCTTCCACACTTCATTCATGTATCTCATGGATGTGCTTGGAGCATTTGAGAGCCCAAATAGAATCACAAGCCACTCATACAATCTATTAGTGGTTTTCAAAGCTATCTTCAACTCATCACCTCCTTTATACTTATTTGATGTTAATCACTTTACAAGTCCAACTTTGTGAAGTATTGACCTCCTCCAAGACAATCCATCTAGTATTCAATTTTAGGTATGGGAGACTTATACCTTATTGTGAATTTGTTGATGGCCCTTGAATCTATACAAAGCCTCTATTTTCAGCCTTTCTTGGATGCAAAAACTATTGGCACCACATAAGGATTGATGCTCTTCTTTATCAGACCATGATCTAGGAGTTCTTGCACTTGCCTAGCTATCTCTTTGTTTTGATCTAGGGTAATCTTATAGGCTTCCTTTTTTGGGAATGAAGCATCAGGTAGAAATTCAATCTAATGAATTATCACTCTCCTAGGAGGTGAAGTTTTAGTTTTCCCATCACTAATAATGTCCTCATACTTTTTCAAGGATCTCTTGTATTAAAGTGGATAAGGGCTTTTGTTTGGTCTATTCTTCTTCCTTAGGCTCAAGAAGAATGACATATCCTTCACTGTCCTTATGTTTAAGGGCCTTGATGAACTCCTACCCACTTCTAAACAATAGACCAAAGGTTTTAGACTATGATTCATCCTCCTCCAACAAAAACTAAATCTTGAAAGTTCTTCCATCTTTCTTGAAAGAGATAGAATTCTCCTTTCCATCATTGACAACACCTTTGTCATATTTCCATGGTATGCCCAATAGTATATGGAATGCTTCCAAAGGAAATATGTATCCTACTATTAAAAAACTCAACCCAAGTCTTTTCATTCACCAACACACTCTTCCCTTTGTTCAACCATGTTACCTTGTACATGGATTAACATGAGGTACCTTTACTAACTTGATCTTCTCCACTACTTCCTCTAATATGACATTGTCTATGGAGCCAAATCCATAATCACTTTGTAAACCTTGCCCAAAATCTTGCACCTAATTTAGAACATGACTCTTCTATGCTTGCGTTCATCCTTGGTTGGTTATCTTATCAACACTCTCTTGAACATTAAGTTATATCATATCTCTAAAAACATATGATCTACCTTAGATATCTTAGAACTCATTGTGTCCTCATGAGCATAGGAAACTCTCTTATCACCACTTGAAGAAGTAGGCTTGTCAGAGCACCTATAGGTAGGATGGCCTAATTGACCACAAGTATAACACTTCATGCTTGAAAACTATGAATTACTCCTACCTTCACCTCTTCCTCTATTTTAGAATCCTTGAATGCCTCTTCCTCTTGAATAACCTCCCCTAGGAGTATTTTCACTACCCTAATTTTCTATTTTACACTCACCTTGGTTTCTTTGATCATTGCCTCTGACTTGGCATCCACCTCTATGTCCTCTTTGGTCTCTTCCTCTAGCTCTACCTTTGAAACTTGAGTTCCCCTTCTTTCTATTATTTTCTTCCACCTTAAGTGCCAATTGTTGACACTTCTAAACAATTGTAGGGGTCCATAGGCCTAGCTCCTCTTAGATGCTCCATTTAAGCCTACCCAAGTATCTTCCTACCATAATAGGTTCCTATTCCTCAATTTTTGACCTCATGCATAATTTTTAAAACTCCTATCTCTATAAGGCCACATCCAATTCCTTTTTATTTAGACCTTGTCTCTTTCTATGCAACTATACCTCATAATCCTCTGGAAAATAGTTCTCTTTCACCTTGGCCATCATGGTATTCTAGTTATCTATAGGCTTTTTTCCCATACCAATTGTTTCATCCTGCAAGTATTTACACCATGTCAATGTTGATGCTCCGAGTCTTGATTTGGAAACCTTCACCTTTTTTTCTCTATGATACCTTCACACTCAAAGTGATTCTCCATTCCCTCAATTCACTTAAACAATATATTAGTGTCCATATTTCCATTGAATAATGGAATTCATTCTAGGGATTTCTATCCTACTACTTTGATGGCCTTCTAGAATGGCTCTTCATTTGATTGAGGGATTAGGTCCTCTTCATCAATATTTTCTTTCCCTCTCTCACTACTTTCACCTTCTTTATCTTTACTCTTGGCTATCTCAGCAACATCTTCTAGCTTAGTCTTCATTTCTTTGGTATGCACAGGATCATGGTGTGCCAAATAGTGGTGATCTAAAAAAATCTATAGTTATGAAATATCTCAAACCATTTCAAAATCTATTCCAACTTTTTTCCCACCCACCCTAATACTAAATGAAAACAAGTAATATCCTTATAAGGTCTACTATATATTTTGATACCAAACCTATATGGTCAACTTTAAAAACATCCTAAAAATGTGCTTTTGGCCTATTTTTATGTGATTTTTACTTCAAACATGTAGTTGACGACATTTTTTCCACCAAAATTTGATGAAATGAAAAGGGTTTCTTAAAAATATTCTTATATTTCCATAAACGTAAGGTTTGCCAAATTATGAGTTTAGTAAGTAATTATTACTTATTTTCTAATGGAGTTATGTATAAAGTGTTGATTGACACACTACTTGAAAAACAACTATAACTATCAAATGGTACAACATTTGTTAAATCCAAAAGATGCATCACATTTTATGTTTCTTCTACTATAAGGGAACAAAATGAAAATATGAATTTTGTAGAGTTTTGAATTAGTTAAGGTGGTAAAACATGAGAGTTTTTTTATTCCAAAAGTACTAAAGTCAAAAATTAATTAATTATTATTTATTTAGAATAAAAATACTCAAAAATATGTGTCACATCTAGGCATGAGTCTACTACTTATATGAAGAATATTATTAAAAAATATTATCATCTGATTTTGATTAAGGTTGTCAGACATATGTCTACTTCTTGTTTTTGTTCTAAAATTTTTGTAATACTACATTAAAATTCAAAATTTTGACCAATCAATTTTTATATTTTTGAGATAAGTCCTAGTAGTTTAGAGACTAGATTCAATTTTCTAGAGATTCATTTCTCTCAAATTTTTGATATAAAGTTAATAACAAGTAGTAAATTGCATGTAAAGTTGACATAACCCTGATTTTCTAATTTTTTACTGCCACTTAAGAGCATAGTTTGGTTGACCATGATCCTACACATACCCTCTTCTAGGGCTTCTTCAAGGATCCTATGTTTCTCTTTTTTCTCACCCATCTCCTTGGCTAACTCTAAATTAGTCACCATGTTCATTTCACCTACTAAATCTTCTAAAGTATGAAATGTCTATCCATAATCCTAAATATTTTGGGGCTCTTATACCACTTTGATGTAAGGACAAGTCTTGCTCCTTAACCCTATCTTCTTGATCTATTCTAGGACTCTTCTCTATACTTTTAGGGTTCTTGCACTAACCCTAGATTAGGAGGAATAGATTCCCAAGCCCTTCCTCTTTCAACTTGTCCACACCAATGTAAAACTTATCATCAACCAATCACTACTCCTTAGATGCCTTACTAGCTCATCTACACCAGACACCGAAAAATGGTCACAAAATACTCAACATCAAGAAAGAGGATTATCCCAAGGTTTTTTATTCCATTCCAACTATAATCCATCAAAAATCCATTGAAATATCTATCAACTTCAAGAATTTTCTCCAATTTGGGCCTAGTAAGGTTATAAGGAAATAGGCCTCGAAACTCATCGTTTTAAACTTAACTCAAAAAAAAGTTTAGTAATGTGTAAAAATGACTTCATATCCTAATGCCCATTTTGAATAACTTTGAGATTCACTTGGTCTCACTGCCCCAACTTTTTTATACAATTGGATGCTGATTTTAAGCATAAAATTAAGGGTTTGAAAATTTGTTGACAAGATTCATAAGGGTTTGATCAAATCCTTATCTAGGCATGTCACCAAGAGGTCTCCTTTGATAAAAGAATTCTACACTCTATTATACTACTCTTCATACACTTAGACTAAAGCATTCATTACATTCAATCTCATTCAATACTATTACAAACTCTTTGATCCCTAACCATGTTCACTTGGCTTGCCTAGGCAATCATTGTGAAATGGCCAAAATTTCTATCTAGGGCCCAAGATCTTGCATTATTATAGCACAAGGAGTCACCTCATACATTTCAAGGTATTGTATGGATTCCATGGTGGCATAGGGTTAAGGGAGGCCTTATGTAGTTCCATTACACCTTATCCAACTATTTTTAGGTCATCACAAAACCATCTAATTGAAGTTACACTTTTTTCAATATAAGTTATCATGACAACTTTTGTAGTTTTGCAAAATTATCAAGCAAATTTACAACTTTCCTCCAAGGTAGAAAATTCTTGGTCTAGACCCCATGAAAATCTACCAAGTTCTTAGATATGTAACTAATGACATGAAAACATCATTTCACACCTTATATGACTAATCTATCCCTCTAGATGCATAGTTGCCATCCTTAGCAATAATGACAACAATTTGAACATCACCTAGCAACTTTAGACAACTAGGTATTAATGAAAACCCAATTAGACCTCCTAATGGCTAAGTACTACTCTAGGACTCTCTATCCCCCTTTATTTCACTAGTGGCTTGGCTAAGGCCACTACAATCCAAAACTCAATTAGGAACCAGGCTAGGTTGTTAGATAGCCCTACCTAGGTGTTCATTCACCATGGAGACCTACAAGGAAGGAATTACAAAGGGAAAAAATTAGCAAGGAAAGGAATTCTTGGTAGAATGATCTCATCATCATCTTTAGTAAAACTTGGACACTCTGGGATTAACAGGAGACAAAAATTGAACAAAAGACCCAGGAATAGGGTATCAAATATAATAAAATATGGGATACCATAGTAGCCTTATATCCCATTTGAGATGACTAGAAGAAATTTTTTGATAGGAAATGAAAGGAACAAAATAAATTCTTTTAAAAATCATAAATCTTCAAAACTATGTACATGGAAAAGGTTTTCAACAATGTCATTATACAACTTTATTTTAATTAGTGTAAGTGAATGGGATGTGAGCTTGTGTCAATTGGATTAAATCTATGTGGAGTAGAGTAAATAATAAAATATGGGTAATGATGGAACTTTGATTTATGTTTTTTGATGTGCATAGAGGGTGACAGATACTTTAGGTAAGCCCACAAGTGAGCTATTTGGTCAACTCATAATTGATAGTATAGATACTTCAATCTTTGTTTAGAATTAAAACAATTCTTGGTAGAAGATGATATCATTTCCTTTCTTCATCTTTCTTTTAATGGAATTTCATTTAAAGCAATGAAGCTACATTTCTAGAAGCTAAGAGAAACCCTAGGAGATATGATGCAGGATCATCCAATGGTGTAAGGGCAGTCTTGTATCACCCAAAGGGATGCTTAGTGTTAATTTCTATTTAATATGTTTTCATTTTTGGATACCCATTTGGGTCAAATAAAGATTCCAACTCCCATAGTTACACCATTGGTTTTCTGGGTTAGAGTTTTTGAGCACCTTGGGATACATGCCAATATAAAAATAGGTTATTTTGTAATCGAGCCATAATTATGATGAGTCAGAGGCTATAAGTTAGAGGGATGATTATACTTGTAATTTAAAGCACTCCAAAAAAGGAATCAGGTCAAAAGGCTTTAGGGTTTGAAAGCTTTTGTAGTTTTAAGTTTCTTGGAGACCCCCTAAGAGTGCTTCAAAGTTATATTTGAGGCACTTAACAGCCTTGTACAAGCCCAAAAAATTATGGATGAGTGAATCTGATCCATCATGATATAGAGAACTTGGAGATCTTTTCAAAAATGTAAACGGTTTGCGAATCACAGTCCCAGATCAAAAGTTATGCCTCTTGGAAGTTGGACAACCATTTTTGGATTCTTCTAATTTTGTATCAACTTCTAAGTTTTTTTCTAGAACATTCTATTTTAGTAGTGGGTTCCAAATGACATATTCTAAAATGTATTCCTAACCCTAAAACTAATTCGAGTTACTTAAGCTCATCTCTAGCATTGCAAACATAGTTTTTGGTGGAGTTTGGGAGAAGGTACTATGAGAAGGGTTTTCTCTAGAATCAAATAACATTATAAGCCTATAGGACATTTTGTGGAGTCTACTTTTGTTTTACTAAAGGTAAGAGCATATCACTTTTGATAATAATATTCCCCTTTTCATTTTGTCTTGGATTGTGCCCTCATCAAGTTGTTTTAGAGAAAATTTTCCTAAGTGTGTAGATAGAGCATCGACTATGAGGTAGTTTTCACTAAGAATGTGTGGTTGTGGGTTTTGATATAGAGAGAAGATGCCACCATGGAGGGAGTGTGGTGGAAGGGCCATAGTTGTTCCTCCTAAGGTTAGAGCCCTCTAGAGACAAGTTTAGGCATTGCAAGAGGAGATTAGTAGAGGAATGAATATTGTTGTAGATGACAAAAGTGAGGATGAAAATGAAGAAGAAGGAAATATTGTGTATAAAGGGAAGGAGACAAAGAATTCCTAAACTAGGTGGAGAAAAATATTTTTAGGGCCATTGTCAAGCTGGGAAAAAGACCTAAAATTAATGTCAGCATGTTTTCCAGAAATCTAAACCTTGATGAGTTGATTGACTAGATCAATGAGCTAGAGGAATATTTTGAGTATGAAGATACTAGGGACCCTATTAGGGTTAAGTTTATGAAGTTCAAAATGAAAGGTCATGCTAAAATTTGGTGGAAAGATGTTCATTTTGAAATAAATAGAAGAGGAAAGGAGAAAATCACAAGATGGGATCGCATGGTGGACAATATAAAGAAGTAGTTCATTCCTGTTGATTATAAGCTTGATTTGTTCAAGATGATGCAAGGGATAAAGCAAGAAGGAAAATCTATCCAAGAATACATAGCAGAGTTTTACAATGTCCTTATTAGGGTTGGGCATGTAGAAGCAAACAAGAAGAAGGTTTCCCATTACCTTAATGGGTGAAGAACTAGCATTTAGGAGGAGTTAAGTTTGGTTAGAATGACTAGCATGGAAGAGGCATAATAGTTTTTCTTGTGAGTTGAGGAGAAGTTAATTAAAAATTTTGATGGATGGCAAAGAGGGTGCAAACAAGGGGGAAGGGGTGGTGGCAAGTCAATTGGAGGCCAAAATGAGAACCAAAAGAAAAATGAAGATGTGGATACTAGCCAAAACCAAAGGAATGAGGATTTCAACCAGTCCTATGATCAAAACTTTGGAGATCAAAGAGGAAGAGGTAGAGGACATCAACAAGGTTCAGGAAGAGGAGGCTTTTGTGGTACCTATTTTCATTGCAATGAAGAATGTCATCATGCCTACAAATTCCCTTAATGCCAAGGAAGGGTAGATAGGAGAGCTGATGGTTAAGTAAGGGTTGCTGATTTGGATGATGATGCATATTCATCACATTCAAAAGATGAAAAAAGAGGATAGGTTCTGGTTAATGAAAGGGTCTTGTTGAGCAATGAGACTAAACCTAGATAAAGGAGGAGTTTATTTCATACTAGGTGCAAGTGTGAGAAAAAATTTTGTGATCTAATAGTTGATGGTGGCAGCACTAACAACTTGGTGTTAGAAGAAATGGTCTCAAAGCTAAAGTTGAAGAGGGAGAGACATCCACATCCCTATCAGATTTCTTGGGTGTAGGATGATCATAAGGTCCTAGTTAGTGAGAAATGTTTGGTAAAGTTTAAGATTGGGAGTTATGATGATGAGGCTCTCTATGACATCATCTCAATGGATGTCTCCCATTTATTGTTGGGAAGGCCATGATAGTTTGATAGGCATGCTATACATAATGGTCATACAAACACATACTTTCTGACAAAGGATGGAGTTAACCTCAAATTGAAGCCCTTGATAAAGGAGGGTGAAAAGGTATGTAATAGTACAAGAGTATGTTCTATTGATGGAAGAATTTTTTTGGATAGAATGAAGCATAAGCATATGTGTTATGCTTTAATTCCTAGCAAGGATAAAGAAGGTCATAGTGAAGTTCCACTTGAAGTTTCAAGTCTATTAAGTGAGTATGGAGATTTCATCTATGATAATCTACGAGAAGGGTTGTTGCCAATAAGAAAAATTAGTCATAAAATAGATTTAGTCCCTAGAGCTAGTTTTCCTAAAAAGGTTTCTCATAGGATGACTACTACTAAGACTGAGGAGCTAAATAGACAATTTTAGGAGTTGTTAAGGAAAGGTTTAACTCAAGAGAGCTTGATTCCATGAGCAGTACCTACAGTTCTAGCACTAAGAAGGATGGAGAGTGGAGAATGTGTACAAACTCTCAAACTATAAATAAAGTAAGCATCAAGTACCAATTTCCTTTTCCATGGATGAATTATCTTATGGACTACTTGACTAGATCTTAGCACTTCACAAAGATAGATCTCAATAGTGACTATCACTAGATATGGATACAAGAGGGAGATAAGTGGAAGACTACATTCATGACCAAGGAGGGTCTATATGAGTGGTTAGTCATGCCTTTTAGACTGACCAATGTGCTAAGAACCTTCATGTAGCTTATGAAAGAGATACTAAAGAAAAATTTTGGAGAATTTTCTATTGTCTATCTAGATGATATTTTCAATAAGTCTTTGGATGAACATTTATTACACAATTGTAATGTTCTTGAAAGGTTGAGGGAAGATAAATTGTTGATTAATTTGAAGAAGTGTAGCTTTTTCAAAAGGGAGTTAGTCTATTTGGGGTTTCTTGTATTAGCTAAAGGTCTCAAAATGGACCTAGAGAAGGTGAAGGTCATCTTGGAATGGCATACTTCATGGTTTGCCACTAAGGTGAGGTTATTGTATGGTCTGAACAATTTTTATTTTAAGTTCATTAGGAATTTCAGTAGTATATGTGTAATCCTAACCGAAACAATGAGGGGGGATAAAAAAGAGTTACAAGGAGTTTTGAATTGTTGAAGAAGAAGGTGATAGAGCAACCTATGTTGGTAGTTCATAATTTCAAAAAAGTGTTCCAAGTGGATTGCAATGCTAGTGGTAGTGCTATTGGGGCTATGTTGAGCCAAGGAAGATAAACCTATTGCCTATTTCAGTAAAAAAATGAATGATACAAAGAAGAAGTATTCTATTTATGATAAGGAGTTCTATGCAATAGTTCAAGCCTTAAAGAAATGGAGGCATTATTTGTTGCCAAAAGAATTTGTCTTATATATTGATCATCAGGCATTGCAGTACCTAAATAGCCAAGGTAAGTTAAATTAGGGACATTTGAAATGGCTAGAGTTCATGCAAAGCCATACATTTATATTGAATTATAGAAGTAGAAGGTCTAATAGGGTTGTATATGCATTAATTAGGAGACAATTGTTGCTGATAGAAATGTAGGTTAAAGTGGTTGGGTTTGATGAAATCAAGAATCTGTACCTCGAGGATCTTGACTTTTCAAAATCTTGGAAGGCTTGTAAAGAACCTGTTACTCTAGGTAGGACTAGGTGGCTAGATTACATGATTTAGGGTACTATTTTGTTCAAGGGTAGCCAATTTTCTATTCCAAGGAGTTCCATGAGGGAGAACTTGATCAAGGAAAAACAAAGTAGAGGGATGGCAGTAGACTTTTGTCAAGATAAGACCATTGCTAGTATTAGTAAACATTATTTTTGGCCTCAATTGTCATTAGATGTGAAGAATTTTGTGTAGAGTTGTTGAGTGTATCAAATAACCAAAGGATTTAGTCAAAATATTGGATTCTATCAGCCATTTCCTATTCAAACAAAGCCTTGGGAGGACATGAGTGGGGATTTTTTTCTTGGATTTCCAGGGCACAAAAGCATAATGACTTAGTGTTTGTGGTGGTTGATAGGTTCTCCAAGATGACACATTTTATTCCATGGCATAAGACTCATGATGTAGTGCATATTGTAGATTTTGTTTTTAGAGAGGTGGTGAGGCTTCATGGTCTCAGAAAAAGTATTGTTTCTAAAAAAGTTACTAATTTTTTTGGGTATTTCTGGAGGACTTTGTGGAAGAAGTTGAAGATAGAATTGGAGTTCAATTCTACACATCATCCGTAGACTGATGGACAAACATAAGTAGTGAATAGAAGTCTAGTCAATTTGCTAAGGTGTTTAGTAGAAATAAAGCCCAAGGGATGGGATTTGATTCCACCACAAGAAGAATTTACTTACAATAATTCTATGAAAAGGATTACTAGTAGATCACCATTCCAAATTGTGTTTGGGAGTAGTCTAAGGATTGTACTAGAGCTAAGGAAGATGGAGCAAGGAGAGAGGACAAGTGCTAAGGCATAAGACTTTGTTGAATATTCAAGAACCTAGATGAGGAGATACATGCACATATTACCAAGATGAACCTACATTATAAGGCTAGAGAAAATCAAAAGAGGAGACATAAGGAGTTCCAAGTTGGGGATATGGTTATGGTATACTTGAGGAAGGAAAAAAATTTAGTGGGTACCTACAACAAGCTGAAGATGAAGAAATTTGGTGCCTGCAAAATTTTGAAGAAATGTGACTCGAGAAATGCATATGAGTTGGAGTTTCTAGATGGGCTTCACATTTATCCTATTTTCAATATTGTAGACTTAACAAAATATCATGATGATGGTGTAGAGGAGTTGATGTTGTAGCCATGTCTAATTCCTTCTTTTGAGAAGGAAGAAATTGGAGAAATTTGGATAGTCATGTGTGCTACAATACCAGAAATAGGCAGTATGAAGAATACTTGGTAAAGTGTAAAGGATGAATAGTGGAGGATTCAACTTGGATAACTATAGCAGAGGTTTCCCATTTCGGTTTTCTTCTGCCAACTATAAAGTGACAAGGTCACTTTTTAATTTACCCTAGGTGTTTGATGAGGAGCACCAATGGTATAAGGGCAATCTTGTATCACCCAAAAATATGCTTATTGTTAGTTTCTATTTAATGTGCTTTCATTGTGGATACCCATTTAGGTCAAATAGAGATTCCAACTTTTATAGTTCTACTATTGGTTTTCTTGGTTAGAGTTTTTGAGCACCTTGGGGTATGTACCATTGTAGAAAATATGTTATTTTTTAATTGATGCATAATTATGATGAGTTAGAGGGTGTAAGTTGGAGGGGTGATTATTCTTATCATTTAAAGCACTATAGGAAAAGAACCAAGTGAAAAGGCTTTACGGTTTGAAAGTTACTCTAGTTTTAAGTTGCTTGGAGATCCCCTAAGACCACTTCAAAGTCAGATTTGAGGCACTAAATGGCCTCATATGGGTGTGAAAATTTGGGGATTAATGAGTCTAGCCTATAAGGTTATAGAGTGCTTGGAGAGATTTTTGAAAATGTAAATGGTTTGTCAATTACAGTCCCAGATCTAAAGTTATGCCTCCCAGAAGTTGGACTACTTTTTTTGGATTCTTCTAATTTTGTACCAACTTTTGTCATGTTTTCTAGAACCTTCTATTTGGGAAGTGGATTCCAAATGGAATATTATAAAATATATTGCTAATCCCAAACCTAATTCAAGTTACTTAAGGTCATCTTTGGCATTGTAAACATAGTTTTTGGTTGAGTTTAGGAGAAGTACTATGAGAAGGGTTTTCTCTAGAATTTGATAACATTGTAACCCCATAGGGCATGTCATGTAGTCTATTTTTGTTGTGCTGAAGGTAATAGTATATCACTTCCGATAATAATATTCCCCTTTTCCTATTGTGTTCATTTTGTCTTGGGTTGTGCCCTCATCAAGATATGTCGAACATGTTAGAGATAATAATTGAAAAGTTCAAGGAGTTTTAGGGTTCACAAGAGTTTTACAAGGAAGCCCTAATAGATGCACATAAGAAAACATTGAAAGGTATGTAGGAGATGGAATCAATGTGAGGGTTTTAGTGAGTCTAAAAATGAGATTTAAATTGGGAGATGAACTAACTATTGACTTTTGGAGAAAATATTGGCCAATGGAAAAACCCTTGTCATTGATTCTAAATAATAATCCTATTATGGAAAGATATATTCACCACTTTTGAGAAAATGTGGTTGACTATTGGAAAGAAGATCAATGGGTCTTTATGTCAGACATTGATCTTATTCTAGATTCTATTTTAATCTATCTTAATGCTTCTATGATTCAATCAGGATATAAGGATTCTTTCATCTAGGATGGAGAACCTTCAAAGGTTTTCTTTATTTATTTAGTTGTTAGGGCTATGATTAAGACACATATCCTTCCTGTTATTTAAGCCTCAATTTGGAGCAACAAGCTTGTTCCTAAGGCAAAATATTTTCAATAGCTTTCCCTCCAAGATAAAATCCCAACTCTGGATAACCTTAGTAAAAGAGGTATGCTTTTACCTAAGAGGTTTTTTCTTTGTGAAGCTTGGGTTGTGTTGGTTGATCACATCTTAATTAATTGCTCTTGTGCTTGGAACACTTGGATGGCAAGAACAATGTTTATGAAGATTATAACTCTATGTATAAAAAAGGGTGGATTTCAATGCAAGAGGAAACAATCACCACAGGAATAAATGGGAGGGTGAGATGAAAGAAAAGAGGACCAACACTATAGATTAAATATATAACTATATGCATATATAGTGCATATTAGTTTGGCTACACATTTCTACATATATTAAGTTAAATTGAATCACAAACATTACCTAAATTGAACTATAACCTTAACCTAGTTTAAAAATAAACTTATTTCAACAAAAATCCTAAATACAAATTATATTAATCCCTAACTCTATATTTAATGTAAATAATAATCAAAATTGAACCCACATTAAAACTAATTTTGAGCTAAACAAACTCATGGTTTATCTTAGTAGGAACCTTATCTTGATCACTAGAGAGAGAGTTATGTATCTATTATATAGTCTCCATACTAAATAAAATACATAATATAATTATAACATTTTGAAAACCCTAAGAGAATGTGTGGTATACCACTTATTAAATGATAACCCTAGTTGAACACATAACTATAAACCTAATAAAATTCTAAACTAGAGTGAACTCTAAACCCAACTTGAAATCAAATGAAACCTTGACCTTAAAAAAAAAACTAAATTGAACATTAATTATAAACATATTTAAATTCAAACTTACACAAACTAAAATTGAATTGTGGCCATAAATCAAATTATAGATTAACATTAAAATAACATAAAAATAATTTCTCTAAATCTAACTAAATAATAAATCAAAATTAGCACTAACCCTAACCCTAATTGAATACTTTACCATATTGAACCTTTTCCCATACACTAAATTAGTAAGTTAATGTAAAACCCTAATTATCATTCTATATGTAGTTGTATAAAAATCCAATTCATAATATAATCTAGACACCAAAAAAATTTTGATTCTATTCTTAGGACTTGCATGTGAAGATGTTACTAGCTATATATATTAAATGCTATATAATATTTATAAAGGAAGCCTAGAGATATTGAGGTGTTAATTTTATTTTATTAAAAATCACATATATAAAATTGAAGCCTGGACACCTCTCATCTTTCTTAGAATATTTTTCACTGTAATTTTTTAATCTAAAAATAAAATTAATAAATTATAGTAACTCATTGTCTCCCTTAATTTCCAAAAATCAAAAATTATATCTCCAATAATTCTATAAAAATATGACATGTATATCTTCTAACAATATACAATTTTGCAGTATTTTAAAACATCTACAATATGTTTGAATATATTAGAGGTATATTTTTATTATCAAATCATTAGATTCTATTGTATAACAAGAATTTATGTGCCCAAAAATGATAGTATAACATTTAAAATATTTACTTATGTTTAAATGCATTACATATCATTCCCTACATTGTCTTCTCAAATGCATGCAAAAATATTGGCTTTACATTTGAATTTCTATATCAGTCTTCAAAATTTTTGTCGAAGAATGTAAAACTTTATATTGAAATATAAAACTAAAAAAACTAGAGCATAATACCTTAATAGTTTTTGTAGTAGATAGAAACCAAAAGGATGGGGGGCTAACTCTAGAGTACAGAAAGGATGAGAGATTAGCTAGAGGTTACCTCCCAATCATCTAACTGATACTAGTTTTTATACTTCAAAAAGAAAATGTGATCTAGAATAGAACTAACAACATCAATCCTACTCCTAACAAGCAGATAAAAAGGAAATGCATTCTAGTAGTAAGGAAACATCCTACTACATTTAGTCCAAGATTTAAACTTACACATATAAAATAAAGTCCCTTAGGGTATATAGTTTAGAGTAATCAATATCATAACAACAAAAAGAAAATATAATAGCATAGCTAACTACCCTCCTTTTTAGGTCCCTCATCCTTCTTTACCTCAGGCTCATCCATGTCCACATCCACTACCTCCTCTTTGATAAATTTTTCTAGGAGAGTCCTCAGTGAATCCTCTTCTAGGAAGCTATATAAGGAGTGGGTAGTCTCACTCTCCTTGCCTAGGTCTTTCACATCCTTATTCACCTAAAAGAAATAAAGGGTTGTTCATGTAGAATGCATAACTTTATTGGATAAATCCTCTAGAGTTTCAGGATTTTGGCAGATGGCAATATGATTCTTTGCCAATCCTTCTTTTCCTTCTCCAACCTATCCAACTGAGCCTTGCCATGGCTATATTTCTCTCCCTCCCCCCCACTCTTTAACAATACCTTTAATGGGGGAGGTGATTTCCTCCCCCCCACTTCTAGCCAAGGGAGGGTTAGCTTCAAGGGTATTAGAAATGTGGGAGGGACTAGGTGGGTTGGAGATAGACTTCTTGCCAATGTCCTGGTGAAGTTTCTTCCTCTTGGTGGGTTTAATGTCACTTTTGGTAGACTCTAAGCTAAAATCCTGTTTGAAGTGGGGGGGGGGGGGGGTAACTTAAATTTCTCTAGTTGGAGGCATCTTATGGTTCTCTAGGCACTCTTATTTTCTCTTTCTTGTGTTTGTATTACAATAAATGAGGCTAATTTTAACCTCAGGGATGGGGGTTTTCTTTGTTTTTTTATGGCTAGGGCTAGGGCTAAGGTCTAGAGAAACTTGGGGAGTAACAATAGCCATCAAGTTGGCTAGGAGCAGTAGGTTTAGGGAAAGGTGATGAATAAAATTCATTGATGAATCCCTAGTGGATGAGATAAAAGGATTTTCCCTCCTTTTTTCTAGCTTGAATATACTATGTTCCATTGAATTCAACAAGAGGAATAGAAAGGAAATTTGATCCAAATTTTTGAGATGGTTGAGAATGGGGAAATGGTAGAAAGAAATTACTTGAAACTGATCCTCAAGGGTTATGTATCTCATAATAGAATAGAAGATAATGTCTCAAGGCTTAGGAAGATGTTCCCTAGAAAAGCCACCACACATTCAAACTAGTTCCTCAATAAACTTGAAGAACTTCTACAGATTAGTTTCATCATTCATGTGTGCTTGCTTGCACCAGTTCTTGCTTCCCATGGGAAATGCACTGACCTTAGATATAACTTGTTTAGTGATTTCAAAACTCATCCCACTCATGGTCACATTTTTGTCATTCCATGCATTAAAATATTGCATCGAGATGTTCTCCTCATGTTTTAGCATCCCTTCCATAAAAGGTAATAAGCTACCCTCCCACAAATAAATAATTACCATTTCACTCTACTCCTATGGATGCAAACCTCCACTCCTATAGGTTAGATATGATCATTGGTCCACATGCCACCACCAAGCTCAACCACCAAATCCTCTAAATTTTATGACATCAACTTGTTGCAAGTAAGACAGTCTCTGTATGTTAAATAAAATATACCCAAGATGAAAATGTAAATGTAGTAAAAAACCATCATAAGGCCACAAGGTTTCCCAAAGCCCAAAAAACCTCTCTCCACGGTACATTTTAATAGTCCCTTTCCCTCCACAATCACCCAACACCAGTTGTAGTTGGAGTGAAGTATGAACGAAGTGTCTTTATTATCTTTTTTTGTTAGTTTTTTTGTATCTATGAAAATCCACTACCTTCATCCTTTTGTGGAAATAATTATAGCTTTTAGCAAGAGGATAATAAAAGAGTATCCATATATAGTCTTGCTAGATGGAAACTTTGTGAACAGAATCCCACTTGCCTTCCCACTTACATGGATACTTAAAGATGTTCCACTTGCCATGATGATTCATGCGGCGGTGTGAGAAGTACACTCACATTCCACCATCACTTGAGCTAACAATAGAATTATACTACCACCCTCCCATTTAATTAACCACATAATACTATAGCTAAATTTAGCCAACTCATTCTCTATGCCATTTCCTTCATGGTAATGTTGTCCACATGGATTTCTTTATAACCGTCCATCAACTTACAATTTTTAATTATTGCCTTGGTCACCCAGCTACTCCTAACTTCTCATTTAACTTATTTAATAATTAGCATTGAATTTCCCTCAATTGCTAAACTATTAATTCCACATTTTCTCACAATTGTCATTCCCCACAAAAGTGCCAAGGCTTCTGCCTCATTGTTTGAGCCCCCTCTATAGTTTCTAGAATAGGCAACAACATTTTTACCCATATAATTATGTAAGACAACCCTAGCAACAATACTTCCTATCATGGTCAAGCCATCAAAACTATGTTTAATACATGTCTTAGGGGGGTTTCACATTGTTGTCCTCCTAGCCAAAGATTTAGATTTGTCAAATTGTACCACCATTGGGTCTAATTCCTATCCTGAAACCCATTTCATATCAAGTCTAACCAGGGGATTCGAGGGTGGGTGTTCCATAGCCAAATCTCACTACATTCCTTTAGGAGCCTAATAACCTACTGAGCCACCCTCAAAATAGTAGTTTCTTTATCCCTAAATATTCTATTATTTTTATCCTTCCATATTTTCCACAAAATATAAGGAGGAATTATTGTCCATAAATTTTTTAGATATGGGTGGAAAGATGTACCATTTCAATGAATGAATTTATGTAGTCTTTCATTAGTACATCACTAGACCCCTAATAAGGAAAATACTTCCCTCCACACATCTAATTCAAAAAGAAAGTAGATAAGAAGGTGTGGGATAGATTCTATATCCTAAAAACATAAGACACATTAGTAAGCTAGTAGACATCCACTCCTTTGGAGATTATCCACAGTGAGGATATACCCATTTAAAGTTGTCCACTAGAAAAAATTATCTTTGGCAAGATCTATAGTTGCCAGACCTTTCTCCAATCTCCTAGGGCCACAAGACCCCTAAGGAAACAAAGATATGTTTACTTCATGGTGAAATCACCTTAGGGGGTAAGCTTCCAAACCAATGAGTCTTTCACTAGGATGAGAGGGATCCTATAACTCTATAGTTAGTTTTGCAGTTCTAGGGAAACTCCTATCCCAATATGCTCTTGGTGTTGAATTTTAATCAATTGATGATCCAAGATGATATAGTTTCAAGCTAGAGAACCATTCACTCTGGTCCAAGTCTCAAGAAAAGCTAGGAACTTAGTGTGCATGTGGGTTATCTTAGAGCCATTGATATTCCTAGAAATCAATAGTGTCACTATTCCCTACAATCCAATGAGAACCCATGTTCAAATTTTTTTGGGTGTGCAACACATTGTTCAAAAGTTTAGATCCTTGGGGGAGATGCTAGTTCCATAGGGCACAATGAAATGATTTTTCTCCAAGGTACTTGGTCCAAATAATGTTGCACTAGCTACCCAAAGAATTCATCAACCTCCAGCCAATTTTTGTTAGGAAGGCCCTATTCATATGTCTTATTCTTCTTATATTCAAACCTCCAAGATCCTTAGGATGACATTCATTATCCCAGCTTATCGAACTTAGCTTAGGCCATTCTTTAGTGTTAGACCATAAGAAATTCTAGTGTATTTTTTCAATAATGTCTCTAAATCTACCAACAAGTTTGAAATTAGAGAGGAAGTACATTGAGATTCCCTATAAAGAAGCTAAGGGAAGCTAGAGTTTCCTTGCATTTCTCAAAATCTTTCCTTTCTATCCTACCAAATTTCTTTAGAAGCATTCAACAACACCATTCAAAAACTGATTGGAGACTTCTTTAATTGTTAGTGGGAGCCCAAGATAAGTGTTTGGGAGGAACGCCTCATGGCATTCCAGAATTCTAGTCACCTTTTCTCTTAAGCTAGCAATAGTGTTGAAGAAATACACTTTTCTTTCCTCATAATTTATGCATTTCCTAGAGATAGTAGCATATTGATTCAGGATAGCTTTCCATTCCCTAGCTTCATAGATGGAGGAGATACTAAATAAGAAGGTGTCATCAACAAATTTCTGAATAATTTATGGAGGACACAAGGACATAGGTCTAACACCTATTATTTTTCTAGAATTCATCATGGGCATTAAATTCCTTCTTAGATTCTCTACCACAATGATAAATAGGTTGGGAGATAAGCGGTCACCTTTACACAAACCTTGGGAAGAAGAAAAAAATTTGCCAGGAGTCCTACTAACAAGAATTGAAAAGGTGATAGTATTAACTGCATTTTTTATAATTCTCATAACATTCTCATTGAATCTAAGTTTAGAGAGGATAAAAAAAAAAATTCCCTCCTAACCTTATCATAAGCTTTGGAAATATCTATTTTAAGAGCCATACCTTAGTTCTTGCTCCTATGTATAGAGTGGATTACTTCATGTGGGGTTATGACCACATCAGGAATGTACCTCCCTAGAATGAAACCATTATAATAGGTTCCTATAAAATTATCAAGAAGGGGCTTGATACAATTAATCATAATCTTGGAAAGGATTTTATAAATCATGTTGTAGAGACTAATAGGTCTAAACTCTTTTAGATGTCTACGGTTATCACTCTTAGGGACAAGAACAATGAAAGGATGATTGGGTTCCTTCAATAGTTTGCCCATTCTAACAAAGTCTCTAGCGGCATGGATCACATCATACTTAATAATATCCCAAAATTCCTCAAAAAAAGATAGGGGAAAACCATCAGGACCAGGTGCTTTGGACTTATTAATGATGAACATGACTTTTCTGACTTCCTCCTCCTTGACTAAAAGTGCAATTCATAGATATTACAAGGAATATCAATGTGGCATTATACACACACACACACACACACACACACACACACACACACACACACACACACACACACACACACACATATACATATGTATATATATGTATACATGTGTATATATATATATGTATACATGTGTATATATATATATATATATATATGTATACATGTGTTTATATATATGTATACATTTGTATATATGTGTATACATTTGTATATATGTGTATACATTTGTATATATGTGTATACATATGTGTATATATATATATATGCATACATATATATAGGTACATATATATATACACATATGTATAAATATATATATCTATATGTATACATTTATGTATATGTATATGTATATATGTATATGAATGTATATGTATGTATGTATATATGTATATATGTATATATATACATACATATATATGTATGCATGTATATATATTTATGTACATATATATGTTGGAATTACAATAGGAAAGGTAAACTTTTTTTTTGGGGGGGGGGGGTCTGAATCAGTAGTTTATACTTGGACTCATAAAATGCACACGACACATCCATCTCATATATTTACTAAGTAAACTGAAATGCCATGTAAAGCATGTACTTCTAAAACATGAAAGCAATTAAATATTCACACATGCATGACAATAGATATGATTATCTAGAAACCCTCCAATGAGAAGGTAAAACTGTGGTGGGGAGATCCAAAAAATTTCACTACTACAGTAATAAAGTGTATCCAATGAAAGTTACAATGTATTGACCATGAAACATGATCTATCCTGTGAAAGGTTTTCCCTCTTAAAGGCTTACAAAGACTGTTAGATCTCACCTTGTTAAAGGATTTCAACACCCTATTACAAGTGTGCCTTGCTAAAGGACTTCAACTTAAAATTAAGTAATCACCTTGTTAGAGGATTTTAATATAGCCCACAAGGACTACTTTATTAAGTGATTTGATTGATTCACCTACTAGAATGATTTAGTAATGATCCCGCAGTTAGCACTTGATTTCTTGATGATAGATCACCTTTAAACTATTGTCCTTTCGATCCTTGTTGATCGTATATCTCTCTATTGTATACTCTTCTATTTCCTTTATTATGCTCTAACTAATTCAGCAATGCAATCTCACTTCATAACTCCTTAATCAACATTAATCCTCTATTTTTCACATACAAACTTCTCTCTTTGCTTCATAGATCTTTCAGACTCTAGAGAGTTTAGGGTTTTTCCTCCTTAAGAAGACTTTGGTTACTTAGGGTTAGGTATGAATAAAAGGCTATGATTCATCCATTTTTCTACTTAAACCTTCCATTTTTCTGATTGGCTACATGTAGTTGCATTGGGAATCCAACATAAGATTCATCCTTATCTCCAAAATATTGTAATTCATCCTTAAGCTAGCTTCAAAATGGTTTACATAGTTGTTTGTGGCTTTAAAAACAATTATGTCAAAACTATGTCACTTTGCATCTAAAGTCTCTAATGCTCAGCATACACTAATCTCTATGTTGTGACTCATCATCTATATGACTTGACATGCACTATTTACTTGACTCTTGAATCACTGCTCATATACTATTTGTTTGACACTTGAGTGACTGAGCACATGAGTGGCTCAACACTCACTGTGGATTTGGCATGCTCTATAATATATATGTTGTGCTCAGCATATATTACTTATTTGACATGAACTAAGTAAATCAATTAAGGGTGTGGACACTCAATTTTCAAATTTTCAAAATTTTGTAATAGCTTGGATACCTTAAAATTTGATGACTCCCCCTAAGTTGATAGGTCTATTCTATATCTAAAATTTTATACTCCTACTATGTAAATATGTCTTGACTGATACTCTTTTGACTTCATGTTGTTTTGTGCTTGCTCTAACTTGGCTTAATCTATCTTTTCTTTGTCCTTTTTCTCACTCTCCCTTTTGTTTCTCTTATCTTGATTTCTCTTTTTCTCTTTTTCTTACTCTCCCCCATTTCTCATTCTCCTTATATCTCCCCCGAAATTCTCTCTTTTTTCTCTCCCCCTTTATCTTCCTTCTTTATCTTATTCTCTCCCTTGTTGACACTTATGTCAATGGGCTATACAATTATAGTGTGTTTGTCCATAAAATATTTATGGACACTTAGGATTATCTTGAGAGCAACATTCCAAATCTCACATGCCACATCCAAAGACTTGATTTGGATGGCCAACTCAGTAGCAAGGTGGACTATGTCATCTAATGTTGAAAGATTTGGGTCTTTCTTCATGAGAGTTTTAGCATAACCTAGTTCCTTGTGGAAAATTTCCATATGAGGGGTCAATGTTGATTAGATTCTAGTCAATTTAGCCCTTATATTAGCTTCATCTACTAACAATGTTGCTGACTAACTCTAGGTTTGTAGTAATGTTCTTAAGTGCTTTTCACTCTGAGCTGGTGTCATTGGTAGTTTTACTCCTAATTAACTAATTTGACTTTCCAAGCTCAAAATGTGACTTCTAGTTTCTTCTACGAAGAGTGTTGGATTGCACAATTTTGGAAACAATGAGAAGATACTCTCAACTACCTTCTTCTATCTTTCTACTTTAGTTGCCAATGCAACTTGTGTCAGTGCTATGTCACCTTATATATTTTCATTTACTTTTCTCTAAAATTTCTTTTCTGACTATTCTAACAATTTGGCATTTGTGTCTAGGTCTATATCACTAACCTTTTCTAGTATATGTGTCAGTTGTTCAATGAATGGGTTGGTCTCATCTGGAGTTGGCAGATTAAATGCATCTAAAAAGATGCCTTTGATATCTCGCATTTCTTGCTTCTGTCTTTGCTCCCTTCTAAGCATTTGTTGATTCTTCTTCTTTGCTAGGGCTTCCTAAAGTATGTCCATCTATTCTATAGTAATTGTATCATATTCATACTTTGGAAGAGCAATTTCTTCATCAAGGGTCACATCTACATATTACTCCTTTAGCCTTTGATGAGCTAGGGATTAGCATTAAGATCTACAATGGAGTTGCATCTGTACTTGGCTTCTGAAGAGTATGACTTGAAGGTGTGACAGATGCTGGTAAGGTTACCAGTGCTTGAATAGCTACTTCCTCTTTCATCATTGGAGTCAACTCAGTCTCTTTAGTCTTTTCCTTGTGATCCCCAATGCCTTGTGATGCAATTTGTGTTTGTGCTAATGGTGTAGATAATATTATTTGACCCACTTCCCTTTATTATGTTGTAGTGCCTTGTGCTTCCACTATATCGTGTTCAATTATATCAACCCTTTTAGATGTATTTTCTAGTATGTTGTCCAAAGGTTCTACATGAGTGACTTGAGGGGTGATAGTAGGTGGTTCTTGTGTATTCACCTCTTCCCTGGTTGTTTCAATCACTAATTTTTGCAATTCAACCACACTTACCAATATAGGAATATCACAAAGTTTTTCCTCTAGTGTGGACTAATCAAGTATCTTGTTGAGATCTTCCTCAAAAAGGGGATTGATGTTCTGATTGCTCTATTCTTCTCATTGCTCTGCTTCAACTATTGCCTTCTCATCTATGTGCATTTTAGATCCTCCCTCAATAGTGTTTTCATTTTCTTCTTCTTCATCATCATATTTTACTTCTATAGGCTCTTCTTCACCTTCCTTCACTATAGTTAACCCATATCTAAGCTTCCACATTTGAGTGGTCTTCTTGACTACATCTTCAATATTGTTTTATAAGATGTTGAAGGCTCTGTATTTAGGTACAAAACTAACACCATATTTCTTCATAGCCTTATCAATTTGTGCCTTAATATTTTTAGGAATTACTTGTGCAAGAAATGTTTCTCTTATTTTCCTTTCTAAGTTTAAGCAATAGTGTAACTTTTGCTCAACACTATTATATAAGCTTGTAGGCATTGAGTTGGAAATCTCTACTGGGGTAGTCTTGAATTTTGCTATCATGGCATATATAGCCTCCTCCACTTGATTCTTCTCCACTTTACCAAGATTATCAAAGTCCATATGAGAGAATCTTGATAAATCTACACTATTCTTGATATTTTCACATAGATTTTCAAGATTTGATAGAGGATTGTGACTCACCACTTTGAATTGGTTATTTTCATTTGATTCTATTTTCTCCTGATCTATTCAACTTGTGCAAAATATTTCCTTCTTGGTAATTTTTGCACTTGTTCTCCCTGTTCTATAGATTTTGTTTTCTATTTAGCCTTTTGTGCAGTCACACGTGCATTGGTCCTTATAGTAGGTGTAGTTGGTTTGGGCTGACTTGGCTTGGCTATCTTCTTGAATTGTGTCACTAGTTAGGCTTTAGTATTCCTCTTCTTTTATTCTGTGGGAGTAAGTGCTTCCTCAACTTCTTCTCCCTCGATACCTTCATCAACTTTAGTCTCTTCTTCCTCCTAGTCTTCTCCCACTTTGTGAGTAAGTGCAAGTGGTGCTTGTGTTTGAGAATCTTCTTCCTCTTCATCATGTTCTTCTTCTTCTTCTTCTTCTTCTTCTTCTTCTTCTTCTTCTTCTTCTTGCTTGGAACCCTCTCCAAATTTGGATTTCAACTTCTTCACCAATTTATCCTTCTTCTTTATTATAGAAGTAGTCTTCATGTCCATTGTGATTTTGGACTTTTCCGTTTCATAGTTTCCAAATGCATTTGCATTTTGATCTACTTCTTCTCCAAGTAAAGTTGTTATAGTTGTAGACATCTCATCCACATTCATTTCATATCCAAGTGGCCTCAACCATTTTACCCTTAGTGTTTTTGCTTCAACAAAAGTGTAGTCAGAATCTACTAGAAAATAGACATCATCATAATGCTTTTCTACTATAGATATTGGTATTCTCAATCCTTTCTTTGTTGACTACTTGAACTCTTCAAAATAGCTTGTCATCACAGATTCAAAATTCTCACCCAATTGTTCAATATAATCACCAATCTATACTACTATTGATCTGTTGATTTTCCATACAATTGTGCCAAATGTAGGAAAAGCGTTTTGAAAATAAAAGAATATGCATATCAGAATAGAACCAAATTTACATTGTGCACTATTAGTCTTCCTTATTGATCCAAGGTTCTCAACTAGTTATTGTAGTTTTAATTCTGCTATATCATATGTGTGATTTTTCTTGACAATTTTATATCCAACATCCACTGCTATACATGGGACACTATTCAATCTAGTAGATTGATAAAATTTATGTGAAATAACCCTTACAACAAACTCTATTAAAGGATCAATACTTGTGTCAGTAGTCATGCCTCTCTTGTTCCATACAGCTCTAGTATTCTTCTCAATCACCTCTTTTGAATCACTCCTAAGTGTCTTAGCCCAATATAGGGTTGGATAATTGGTAACCCTATGGATTATTCTCTTGATTATTTTGATAGGTCTATTATCTAGCCATACTGAATTATCATGAATCTTGCTAAGCACTATCCTTATCCATTCTATTTTAAATACATTTGGGAAGTCTAGGGCTTGTGTTAACCCTTTCTTCTCTATGATTTTCATTATCATAAAGTTTTCCATTAGCTTCTGTAATATCATAATCACCTATACTACAAATTTTATAGTTATAGCATTTCCTAACATCTTGCACCATTAAAACTTTTGATGGTATCATGGATAATGCATCAGAGGGGTCTTTCTTGTAAGCAATATCAAGAATAGCTTTGAATATGGGTTGCTTAACCTCATTACTCACTAATTGAACATTCAAAACCTCCTTATCCTTTACATTCTTTGAACTAGATACCATAGTGTGAAACTAGGGTTTACAAAAATATAAATTACGTAGCTCGACACTTGAAAAATACCTTATAAGATCTAACAAAATGTTGCTGAATTATTGCTCAAACCTTCTGCAATTTCTTTGAATGCATTTCCAGATCACCTTCTACTCTCCTTTCTCTTTCTTGATTTTGAAATGATGAAGAGCGAGTAAAAAATTGATATACCCTTTGAAAATCTGCAATTAATGTTGAGTTCTTACATAGTTGTAAACTCAACATCAACCAATTTCAATATCACTCATCATCCATTAACATTCCATTCACCCAACATCCATTATGAGCTTTAGCATCAACCAGCCAGTCTGTTAGCTCAGTATTTTCTATCATTTTGCTTGACACAAATAGGAAATATTTCATGCTTAGCATAACATGAAAAACTTAAAGATTTTTTGTGAATTTCAAATAACATCTTGCATCTTTGTACATGATCATATAGTCTTTTTTAGTACTAAGTCCTTTTGGAACTAATGTATGATGTAACTTTTGAGTGTCAGTCCCATGTATCTCTTGGTTGCTTAGTCTGATGATGTGTGATCACCTAACCCATTGGGTGAAGTGGTCCCTTCTCCATTTCACGTGCTACAACCATCCTTTTTCTTTCATGTCTTATTCATCTCATCTTTGGCATTTTCAACATTTTCCTTGCCTTTCCCTTTTTCAAACTCACAACTTGGTGTCTTTGACCTTGTTAGACAATAGCGAATGATGTGACTAATCTTCAAACATATAAAACATGTGGTTTGACTCAACCACCTTTTTTAGTCACCTCTTAAGTGTGTCCTAATAAAATTTTTAGGAACATGTCCATATTCTTGACAATAATGGTAGCTATATCTTGTATTGTGATCCCAATTATAAGAGTGATCATTGTTCCTTACCTTTGCTTGCCTATTTGATGACCACATGATTTTGGATCTACACTTAAAATATTTATGTCAATACTTCTGATAGTTGTAGTAATATCCTTCATATTTTTTTGTGTGCATGGTCTTGGTTCTTCATATGCCTAATGTCCTTGTTTGTTGCACTTATGATAGTGAACCATGCTCTTCTGCTTGACATTATGATTTCTAGTCTTATTCCTACATAGGTTAGCAGTATGTCCATTCTTGCCACAATTATGACAAATAGGTTTAAATTTATCTTTGTTGTTCATTTCTTCAGCATTTTTGGATGACTCTCTTTCTTTGGTGCTTGTATATCCTAGTCCAAATGTATCAATATTGGATCTAGGAGATCTCAATAGTTGTTCAAAGTATTTGATGGCTTCATTTGGTTTGTTGATGCTTTCAGTAGATTCATTTCCCCTCTTTAGGTCACTTTGCAATTTCTCATTATGCAACTTCAATGTTGTTATCTCGATGTCCTTAACATTCAATTCATAGTTGGTATTCATCATTAGGATTAGAGTATCCAATTGTATGTTGGAAATCTTGGTTAGCTCTATTAACTTCTCTTCCAGTTTGTTGGCCAAGATTATTGTATCTTCTTCAATCATGGCTTTGTCTTCCATAGCTTTTTGCTTCTGTTTAGTCACCTCACACATTAGTATGGCTTGTGATTATAGCTCTAATTTGAGATTTTTGATTTCTTCTACATGGACTCTGTTCTTTTCCATTAGAACTATAACTACTACATCAAATTTGTTGGAGTCTCTTTTAGCAAATATCTTAGTAGTTTCCATCTCTCTATATTGTCTATCATTCTCTACAATATAAATTTCTTTCCTTCCCTTCAAATATTTCTTTAGTTATTCTCTTGCTTCATCTAGTTGATGTATAATGAGTTGTATTTCAATTCCTTGATTCTCAATAATCGTTCTCAACCATAGACCTCCATTCCCAAGATATTTCCTCAAAATTGCAAAGCTTCTTTCATAGAACTAGGCTCTATTACCAATTGTTTGAATTACATTAGGAAAGGTAAACTTTTAAGAGGGGGGAGGGGAAAGAATTAGTAGTTTAAACTTCGACCCATAAAACTCTCACCACACATCAATCTCATACATTTATTAGGTACACTAATATAACATGTAAAGAATGTACATCTAAAACATGAAAGCAAGTAAATATTCACACATGCATGAAACAAAATATGATTACCCAAAAACCCTCCAATGAGAAGCTAAAGCTGGGTTGGGGGTGACACCCTCAAATATTCACTATTTTATTAATAAAATGTATCTAATTAAGGTTACAATGTATTGACGATGAAACATGATCTACCCTATGAAAGGTATGCCCTATTAAAGGCTTACAAAGACTATTAGGTCTCACCCTATTAATGAATTTCAACATCCTATTAGCAGTGTGCCTTGTTAAAGGACTTCAACTTATAGTTAAGTAAGCACCTTGTTAAAGGATTTCAATAAAGCCTATTAGGACTACTCTATTAAGATATTTTATTAATTCACCTACTAGAATGATTGAGAAATGATCTTGTGGTTAGCACTTGATTGCTTGATAATAGATCACCTCTAAACTATTGTCTTTTTTATCCTTGTTGATTAGATGTCTCTTTCCTGTATACTCTTCTCTTTCCTCTACTATGCTCTAACTAATTCTACAATGCAATCTCACTTCATAACTCATTAGTCACCATGAATGTTCTATTTTTCACATACAAACTTCTCTCTTTACTCCTTCATACACCTTACAAACTCTAGAGAGTTTAGGGTTTGTCCTCCTTAAGAAGACTTTGGTGACTTAGGGTTAAGTATGAATCAACAGTTGTGATTCATCCATTTTTCACTTAAACCTTCCCTTTTTATAATTGTTTGCATGTAATTACATTGGGAATCCAACATAAGATTCATCATTATCTCCAAAATATTGTAATTCATCCTTAAGTTAGCTTCAAAAAAATTTACATAGTTGTTTGTGCCTTTACAAGAAATTATGTCAAAACTATGTCACTTGACATCTAAAGTCTCTAATGCTTGGCATACAATGATCTCTATGTTGTGACTCGACATCTATATTGCTCGACATGCACTATTTACTCAGCTCCTAAATCACTCAACATATACTGTCTATTTGGAACTTGAATTTTACTCACCACATGAATGGCTTGGCACTCACTCTAGATTTAGCATGCTCTATAATATATATGTTATGCTTAGCATATATTACTTATTCAGTATGAACTAAGTAAATAAGTTAAGTGTGTGGACACTCAATTGTCAAAACCAATCTATGATCAACAATACATACATACATGCATACATATATATGTATGTATATGTAAAGTTATAATGTTGACCACTTCCATGTTTACAAAATAAAAGATATGTAATATTTATTCTTATGATATTAAATGTTTAATATTTTTCTTCTAAAAATTGACCAAGTAGCTCATAACTATCCTAGATATACTATGTTTCCTAGTTATGAAATCCTTCATCAAGGTAGTTAGAGGCCATGCTTGATGGTTTGAGAAAGGACTAAATTGGAGCCCCATTCCTTGAATCTTGTTTAACAATGCTTTCCCCCATTTGTTTTCTCCTCAAACCAAAAATGCATATTCAACAATAATAACATGTTCCTCTATTTAAAATGAAATATCAAGGAAACACAATAACTAATAACTATGATAATGGCTAACCACCACTAACTAATATCTATAAAATAAAAAATATTGAAATAACAATAAGAAATTAGCAAGTCATTTTTACATGATCAATTTCATTAATCATAACTTCCATTTTGTGAGACTATGATATCTAACAGTTTCTAACTAATCATTACAATGAGTATAATATTATTTTAAAAGATCAAAAATTTGAATGTAACATTAGAGAACACTTTATAAATAGAGTTTTAGAGAGGGGTTGGCTTGAAATTGTTGACCAATGTGGAACCAAATTTTTTTGGAATCAAAGCAATAAAGTTGGAGTTGATTTTCTTTAGGAGGAGTCTAGAACCAAAGAATTCCTTGGATGCATTATAGAGATCCTACCCTACAATATCCCAAAAATATGGGAAAAAGAACATAGGGAACCCATCTTGTCCCAGAGATTCATTCCCTTGCAAGGAGAAAACAACATCCTAGATTTCCTCAACTAAATGAATAGCCACAAGTTAATTACTTTACTCCTCAATCAAAATGATTGGTACATTCTCTAATCATTGAACTTGGATATCCAAAATCAAAGATTTTTCATTCAAGAGAAGAGAAAAAAACCCAAATGAATTCGTCAGAGATATCTTTTTAAGAAGTTTTTACTCTTGAGATGGAGATAATTTTTGAAATTTGGTTAGCTACTTTATGTTTTGAAGCAGTGTTATCGAAAAACGTTGAATTCTTATCTCCAGATTTTAACCAAAAAGCCCTAAATCTCTTCCTTCACATATGTTCATCTTTAGTAATGATATCATTATACTTATTTAAAGTAACTTTTTGTGTCCCTACCTCCAAGGGAATCCCCTAAATTTTGTAAAGGTTTTTGGATCATATCTAGCTTTGATTTGATGTCATTTTTATTCAAAAAATATCCCCAAAGACATATTTATTCCAAAATATCACCTTTCCTTTAATAAAACTCATTTCTTAGCCATATTAAACAAACAAAATCCCTTCAATCATGATGTTTGACCAATATTGAATACTAACACTAAGATTTGGAAGTTCTTGCCACATTTTTTTAAGCCTAAATGAAGAATTTCTTTTAATGGTTGACAGTTAGTGACCACGAAAATTGGGAAGTGGTTGGAATAGTCTTTAGGAAGTGCAACCAAAGACCAACAAAAACTATTAAGCCAATCAACCAAAATCAAAGCTCTATCAACTCTAACTTGAATCAAATCAATCCCAGATCCATGATTGGACCAAGTAAAGCTCAAGCCTTGAAGATCCACATCTACTAAGGCCAAAGAGTCAATGAGCCTCATCAAATCCACCTTGCAATTTGAGTGACTTTGGAAAGAAGTTCCACCCACCTTTTTAGAATCACGTAGGGCAGTATTAAATCACCCATGATAATCCATGAATCTAGAATAAACAGGTTATAAGAGAAGAAAATCTATCCCACCAAACTAGCCTTCCCGCATTGGAGTTGGGGGCATAAACATTGGATAAAACCCAAAAGAATTTATTTTTAATATGCAAAAAGTGAATATACATAAGGCTTTTCTAAGACAAGATCAACTCACCTTGAATTATGGCCTCATTACAAAAGACTACTTGACTCCTCTATATGCTCCGTGGGACTATATTCCAATGCTTTACTATTTTTAAACATCACTATCATTTCAACATTTTCTCTAGTCATTTCAGTTTCTTAAACAAGAAGAATATCTAGTTTATGGTTTCCAACAACATATTTGAGAATGTCATTCTTATGTAGAGTATTAAGTCCACTCATGTTCCATGACATGATCTTAATTTGGAACCTTTTGAGAAACTCTCCATGACATGATATTCATTTATTAATGTTGATAATATTTAGTTGATATTATTTTATATGTAAAATATAGTTATTAATTTACATTGATAAATATGGGAGAGAAATTAAAACTTATATATGAACTAGTTAAGAAATATTCATGTATTAAAATATATTACTCCTATTGAAAAAATTCATAGTGTTTTACATTATATGGATAAAATTAATCGAGGCTCATTACACAAGGGTTTTTTGGGGTTGAAAGGTAACATATTCTTATGATTTTCAGCAAAGTGAAAATTAGGTTAATGTTTTGTAGAATTATTTTTATATTTTTGGCCCCATTTATGTCCTAGGGAAGACCACATTAGGTATTATTGGTTACATTGGTCAAATTTTTGTAAATATTTCATATCTTCTTATGGATAACATGTTTATGGCTAGGGAATTCCATGAAGGAGATGGTGGAAAATCACATTGGCATCTACCAAAAAATTGACACCCTTGTGGAATTCTACACAAAAGTCATGCATTCCACTATCACTACTCTTTATTTTCTACAAGTGAATAAGGACATAAAGAACATGGGTAAGGAGAGTGAAAGTACCCACTCCATTTATGGCTTCTTGGTGGAGGACTGCTAAAGGCACATCTAGAAAAACCTTTCAAAGAAGAGGGGGTGGATGTGAATAGGGATGACCCTAAGGAGAAGAAGAATAAGGAAAGAGAAAAGAATGAGGGAAGCTAGCCATGATTTTGTATTTTCATTTTGTTTTTATGTTAATATCACTCTAAACTTGGTGCCCTATGGGATTTTATTATATATGTATATGTTCAAGTGATGGACTGATAGTAGAAATATGTTCCCTTGCTACTGGAATGTTTTTTTGCTTTCTTTGCTAGTTAGTAATAGGACTAATGGTAATGATTGTTTTGTTCTAGAACTTCTATGTTTTTTGAAGCATAAAACTAGTATCGGTTAGATGATTGCGAGGTGACCTTCGGCTAATCCTTCAACCCTTTTGTTCTTCATGATCAACCACCTGTCCTTTTGGCTGCTATCTAATACTTCAAAAACATGTTTATGACTCTAATGTATTAGCACATACATATTTGTATATAAAAAATGAATTACAGTGTGAGTCATAAGGATTCTCTTTTAGAAATATATACAAAAGATATATACAATCGATAAATCTCAAATGATTGAATGTGAAGTTAGTATAAGAAGATTACTATACTATACAAAGAATATATAGTTATTAGTCATGAGATAGATACATGTTTCATATTTTCTTTCTTATATTGAAGCTTGTAGTATGATTCTTTGGCATCATAATGTATATTGTTTTATTTTGGATAGTGGGATCATTTCTAGTGTCCCTCAAAATTGAATTGTTGACTTCCTTAGCCTCTAATCTAAAGACATGTATTTGTTTACTTAGCTAATGCAAGTAAATTTATCACAATATATTTTTGCCTCAATAGGTTTTCCACACAAGTTTAGTTTTCTTGGGTGTGGTCCTTCATTATATATCTTATAATAATGGCTAAGTTTTGACAAAAGATATTGTTTAATTTTTTTGATGCCAATTCAAGCCACCTTATGAGCTTTTTACAATATTCAATAACATATAAATTTGAAATTTCACATCAAGTAGGAGTTTTCATAGTTTGTTTTTTTACAATGATATTATATTGTCAAAAAATATCTAAGAGATTTCCATTATTAGCATAACATAATTTAAGATATATTTTACCTTCTAGTTTTATTAGGTCTTATTGTCATAACTAATCCTTAATGTTTGATAAGTTACTAAAACTCTATTATAAATTCATATCTAGGCTATTAGATAAGTCATATAATAATAATAGCTAAAAATACTCAATGATAAACATGCAAGTAGATAATGAAACAAAGATTATTACATTTATCAAATAGTATGGCTTATAAATTAAACTCGCAAAATGAATTTTTTTTGCATTAAAATATAATTTAGACAATATACATAATTAGAATTGACATGTCCAAAGAAAGAATAACAAAATTTAGATACAAAAGAATCATTATTCAAAAACAAACTTAGTTATAAATTTAATAAGATACTAAAATATCCAACTATTATTAATCTAAACTAAAATCTATACCTCTTTTAATTTTAAGTTGTTCACGCCCATGCATGCATGAACACATGCGTGCACGCACATGCACGCACGCGCGCACACACACACACACACACACACACATTTTTATAAAGATAATATTTTTTCTTAGTTAAAATTTGTCACATAACTGATTTATTAATAATGTAAAAATACAAAGCTTTGTAACGTTTCAGGCTGACCTATTAGAATGATTGAATTTGAGTATTTCTATCTAAAAATCAATTTTTTTCAAACATATGATCTAGATAAATTCATTGTAGCTAAGTTATATATGGCCTCACACTTTTCCAATTGGAAATGTCAATTAAATGCATATTTTATACTAGTTTGTATCAAATTACTAAAGAAATCAAATTATATCATAAAAGTAGCATTTCAATAAATCTTGCTATTTTTATGATATTATTTAAATAATATATAAACACCATTTTATAGAGCTCAAAGTCAAGAATATTCTCATATAGAGTTTATAGTATTTTAATTAGATAGGATATATTTTAGTTAATGAATTCTACAAGCACATATTTTAACACTCGAGACTCGAGAAGATGTCAATTTTCAGAAAGAAAAAAATATGAAATCATAAAAAAGAGAAATTAAAATTATATAGTGATCTAGAGGAGAGAATCCTCTTCTATAATGTATAATTTTTCTTTTGGATAGAATAGATCTGTGTTGAAAAATATGGTGGTAGATGAAAATTATCGATTTTATGTGAGTTAAAATTTGAATAATTATAAAAGAGAAAATATAGGTCTAAAGAGATTTTTTTAAAGAAATTGTTCTAGCTATATATGTTATATATAACATAGTCCAAAATAAAAGGGAAATAAGTTTATTTCCATATAGTTTTGTGGTGGGAACTAGACCCTTAATTTTCAACATTTTTTCAGCAACAAAAAAATTATATTTAAAAATTAGGAAAATATATCAAGTCTTACTCAAAGCAATTATTAAAAATTATAATCCTAAACATCAACCATTTCTACACATTTCATTAACTTACTTCATTTTCAAATTCAATATAATAATGGCAATTTTATGTCATTGATGGTGAACTGTTAGACTTTTGTTCGCCTTTTCCTTTACAAAAGGTTGACATAGATTTGTTCTTTTACTACTGAAAAAAGTATGTAAGGTTTAGAAATGAATACTTTTAGATACAATATGTTAAAAAATATTCATAATATCAATGTAGCTTATCATCTTGGACATTTCATACCTTCAAAATAAAATTTTATGAAATATTAAATCGCATTTTAAAAAAAATTCTTTATTAGGTCAAGATTAATAACAATTATATATGTTTTTTTAGTAATATGAATCTAAAAGTGAAGTTTTCTTAAGAAATATCCATTTTAGTGTCAAAGTTGGTGAAAATGTGAAAACCAATATTGTGGGAGCCCCCCCTTTCATTGTTCTAAGCAAGATTAAGTGCACAACTCTATTCCTATTGTATCCAAAGTTATCCTATCATTATCTTGTTATGCTCGCACATATACACCTATTAATATTTGTTTGGTTTTGATGATTTATTTAATAATGATAATATTTATTGATTATTTCATTTGTAAAATATGTTTATTGATTATGTTAGTGTTTGGAAAATACTATTAATATATTGACAAATATAGGTGAAGTATTGAAACATATATATGGAGTTGTCAAGAACTATTCATGTATTAAATTACATTACTCCCATTAAACAAATTCATAGTGGTGTACATTATATTGGGTGACTTAATTGATGTTAATTGCATAGAGGGTGTTTTAGGGGTGAATGATAACATGTTTTAACAAATTTTATTTGAGTTAAAATTAGTCTAATATTTTGACAAAGTCTTGTTTCACAGAATTATTTTCATATTCTTTAGTCTCATTTATCTCATAAGATAGACCACATTAGGTATATATGGTTACATCACTCAACAATATTGTTAGGAAAATGTTTAGTGATGTTTATTACTCCAATGGGTAAAAATATATATATTTGAATATCATGGATGAATCAAGTTGTAAGTCATAAGTATTATCTTCTAGAAACAAATGCAAATGATATATTTTATTAATAAAAACCATATGATCAAATATAAAGATAGTATGAGAAGAGTAACACATTGTGAAAATTGAAAGAGATTATATAGGGATTAATCAAGAGATACTGTGCACATTTCACATTTTGATTTTTTATTAGAGGAATGTGTAAATTTCATTAGCATCAAAATCAATATTTTTTATTTTTGATAAAAAGATCCTTTCTAGTGTTTCTTAACTTTGAAATGCTAACTTCCTTAGCCTCTAATTTATAAACTTGTTTTTTCTTGTTTAAGTATTGTAAGTAAATTTCTCACAATATATTTCACCTTCTTTAGGTTTTTCTCAAAAATTTAATTATCCTAGCTATAGTCCTTCATTACATATCTTATGATAATGATTAATTTTTTATCAAAGAATATTGTTAAATTTTATTGATCCAAATTCAAGCCACCTACTAATCATTTTAAAGCATTTTAAAATTTTAAAATTTGATATTTCAAATCAAGTAGCAATATTCATAGTTTTTTTTTCTTCGAAGACATTGATATTATACTCTCATAAAATGATGAGGCAAATTTCTTATATGAACATGCCATAGTTTAAAATGTATTTTAATACCTTCTAGTTTTATTAGCTTATTGTCATTGCCAAAGCTTTATGTTTGATAAGATACTATAAACTTTGACTATCGTTAATATAAACTAAAATCTTTCAAGGGTAAATTTCTAAAGAAATATATCTATAATGAAACACTTTTTTCTAAAGATGATTTTTTTTTTTTTAATTCAAATTTCTCACATAACTAAAACCATGTAAGGTTTAGATATCCATATTTTTAAAAATATTCAAAACATTAATGTACCCTATAGTCTTGGACATGTAACAACTTCAAAAGAAATTTGTATGAAATATCTTACATTTTAAAATTTCTTTCTCAACATGGATCTATTATTAGGTCAAGATGAATAACAATTATTATGTACATGGAAGATACTATAACCTAAAGTTTTCATAGCTTTGTTAAGAAAGGATCTTCCAAAAGAGTATTTTAAGGGATGCTTGTTCACAAATAAAATATTTCTATGCCACACTAAATAGGTTTGATTTTCAATTCAATACCATGACTTTTCATTTTTCTCCATTAGGTGCTACAACTCAACAAATTAAAATTAAAATCCTATAGACATGTTAGGAAAATTATTGAGGTTGATGTCATATAACTCTAATTACATTGAAGTCCAATAGCAAGAGGTTACTCTAAGAAGCTTTGACCAAGACATACAAAGTAAATAAGGCATGAGTTTTAAAACAATAAAATAGTCTTGGACATATTATTAGCCATAAGAAGATTAGTGAAGCATTAATAGCCACAAATAGATAAATTACAAAGAGAACAAAAAAAAACATATTTATTTCTAGGCTTGTCAAAACATATTTCTTGACACCATTTGTAATTCAACAAGTTAGGCTCATGGAAAACCATAAAAAGTTATTGCCCTAAAAGAATAGAAGTAATTATAATTTTTAGAGCTTAATAGTTAAAGATTTCTCATCTTATTTATGCCCTAATGACTTAATATCCTTTAGCATTTCGTTTATCTATATAAATAGATCCATTCGAGTGGAGTCATTTTATCTAGAATACATGATCTTGTTTATTGCATGATCAGTAACTATGTATCAAGACTCCATTTATGAATTAAAAATTTATTAGTGAAATTATCAAAAAAATCACAAGTTTCTTCATTTATTTCCCAATGTTTCATTGACATATCAATGTGAGTGTGAAACTTTGTATTTATAAGGGTAAAAGTACAAAGTTGTGTAACCTGTCAAGCTCACTTATCATAATGACAAAATTTTAGTATTTCTATCTAAAACTCAATCTTGTTCAAACATATGATCTAGATAAATTCACTCTTGATAATTTATACATGTTCTCACACTTTTTCAATTATAAATGTCAATTAAATGCATGTTTTATACAAGTTTCTATTCAATCACTCAATAAATAAATTTATTTTAGAAAGGTGGCATTTTAATAACTCTCACTATTTTTGTTGATATTTTTCTAATAAAATTTAAACACCATTTCATAAAGCTCAAAATTACGAATACTCTCATATAGAGTTTATATTTTTTTACTTAGATATAGTATATTTTAAGTAGAAATTACTACGAATATGTTTTTGAAGACTTAAGAAAGATGTTGATTTTGAGAAAGAAAAAACTAATCAATCTTATAAAAAAATAAAAAAGAATATGATGTTCTAGAGGAGAGAGACCCCTTCAAAAATACCAAATGTTTCTTTGGTTAGAATAGATTTATTTTGAAAAATATGGTGGGATATAAAAACTATCAATTTTAGGTGAGTTAAAAAGTGTATTATTATAAAAGAGGAAATATAGGTCAAAAGTCAATTTTATTTGTAATTGATCTAGCTATATATGTCATCTATGAGATAATCTAAGGTCAAAGGGGAAATTTTTTTTTATTCCATATAGTTTTGTTGCAGGAATTAGATCCCTCATTTATAGAGATTTTTAGCAACTAAAATATCATTTAAAATTAGGAAAAATATATTAATTCTTGTTCAAAATGATCATTCAAAATAACAATCCTTAACTTTGTCTATTTTAATGCATTAGATAATGTTACCTAGATTGTTTGTTCAAACAAATGCAAATATATCGCATCCTTAATGGTAGAATAACATATAGTGGTTCATTGTCTTTCAATGACCATTATTTAATGATAGATATTTGTAGTAGTTATTATTAAATCAATGACCATAAATTTATTATGCTATTAAAATATTTATTATTTTTCTCATTTACGTCCCACTACTCTATTGGCATATCAATGTCACTGTAAAATTTTGTATCTAAAAATAAAATTAATAAATTATAGTCACTCATTGTCTCCCCTAATGACCCAAAATCAAGATTGATATCTATAATAGTTTCTATAATAATCATAGATTAATATAATTTTATAACATGTATGTCTTGTAACAATATATAATTTTGTAGTGTTTTAAAACATCTACAATATGTTTGAATATATTAGAAGGATATATATATATATATATATATATATATATATATATATATATATATATATATATATATATATATATATATAATCATTAGATTCTTTTTTATAAGACAAATTTATATGCCCAAAACTTATAGTATAACATTTAAAATATTTTCTTTATATTTAAATGCACTAGCACTTGCACGTTTGAAGGATGTAAGAATTATGCCAATAGCATTATATATATTGAATGTTGTTAGTTAGTTTTTATTGTGCAAAACTTTATCATAATTTCATTTTTAATAGACTACAATGTAATTACCTTTTTTTTCATCAATTGATTTAGATGAGGTTCCTCTATTGTATATCTATTATGTGTATATATCTTAAATATGTAAAGTTTTAGTGTATATTATTTTGGTATTACCTTTTTTTTTAGCAAACAATATTTTTTCAATATATTTTTAATAAAAATTATTCAGAGTTTATCTTTACGTGTATATACAATTTTGTTCAAGAGATATTTTTCTTCTTCATAGAAATATGTTGTTTCCCTACCTCCACTAATGTAGCAAGATAAAATAAAGTTAATCAATAAATATTTTAATAATTTTTAATATATTTATATATTTTACTATTCTAGTCAAGGATACTTAAACTATGTGCTAGATACCTTATTAGTCCCTATCCTAAGGCAAGACACTAAAGTTTTTGATAGCTTTTTAGGTATTGGTTTGTTCTGGAAAAATGTGCATTGTGGAAAAATTAGTGTAAAACTATAGTCTTGGAAGAATTTTAGAATTAATTTGAAGTAGAAAATAGAAATTGCCCTTTTACTATTGGTATTCACTTATGCGAGGAAGCAAACGATTTTAAAGAATGAAATAGGCTACAAAGTGTAGAACATTGCAATTTTAGGGCTTGAGAGCTAAGAAATTAGGATCACTCTGTATAGTTTTTTTGGTCTAATTTCCATGTCTTGTATGCTTTACCAAATCTTTAGAAATGGGTAATTTTTTTAATTGTGAGATCCTCTTTCTATATCCAGCCAATATATCATGACAATTTTATCTTAAAGTGAAGTTGAATTTTTATTTCGAATTTTCATATTTGATTGTTTTGTTAGAAGGGCTTGGAAAAACTTATCATTATGTATCATAAGAGCAATAGAATTTTTTTTTCACATCTTCCTTCATTTTATATAGTATCGTGTAGTTACTTTAATCTTTTTTCTCTTGCCATCTTCCTCCATTTTTCTCTGATGGAGACTTACTATGCTCATTAAGTTATGGATCATTGCAATGACATTTCATTATTGAACTATAGATTCGATGAATGAATGTTTGATTTTGATTCTAAGTGTGAGTGAATGGTCTTTTTGGAGAAACCGATTCATTCAAGACAATAGATCATTGATACCACAACTTGTTAGGGTGGATGGGAACTTCACTAACCATAAAGAGCTTCCAAGTACCAATCAGTCGAATGAAATTCAAGGCAATGGTCCTTTTTCACTTGAATACTCTTTAGTGCAAGAGGATTTAATGGAGAAACTAATGAGCGAGGAGATATTTAGAAGCACTCAAGGCAGTTGTTGTTATGATAAGGATCTTATAATAAGAATCAAATGATCCAATGCATGAGAAGATCACTGCACATGATACTCAGAGACCTAAACTAAACAACAGATTAGATGGAGCTTATCAAAGATCATTGCATGACTATTATGAAAGCTAGAGAGTATGATAACAATCTGGATTAGTAGTTCACTGTACTCATCAAATTTTACTCAGGACTGGATTAAAGTGCCAATATGGATGATGAGAATGTGGAGAGTCCCTTTGACATTTGCTCAAATGTGGTAGGAAAATAGCTTAAGGAAAAATCCTAGAATGTGTGTTCTAAATTTTTTTTTTTCAAATCGGATGAAAAAGCGATGAATATGTGTAATGATAAGAACACACCTTTTGTGGATTCAATTTCCATGTTATATTTATTGAATTATTAAATGTGATTAAATAAATTTATAGTATAGTTCAAGTATGTGGGTGATTAGGTTTATTGACTTACCAAGTGTAACAATCACATTGAACAATTATAATTTTGGTAACATTGTACTAGTGTCATGGAAAGTTTTCTTATAACATTTTGTGTACAAAATAAAATAATGTAAAGATAACTTTTATTCTTATTATTTTCTCTTTCTTGGCACCCATTAAATACACTTTCTTAGACTCTTTCTTTCTCAAAGTTCATCCTAACCTTTGAGAAAGTTATCTTCTTTGCAAGTTCTTCAAGTATTGTTGCACCCTTTTACATCTATAATGAGCTTTATAGGCTCTTGGTTAGAATGACTTGTAGGTTGATTATCCCTCTCCAACAGAATGGGTGCTACAAAAATATTGAGATTGTTATGAATGAAGTACAAACTATTGTAGTGGTTTCCATCATGATATGAGACATGGAGTGTGGGAGTATTTGACCTATCAAAATTGAAGATTTGGAATACTTGGCCATTCAAGTGGTGCACATGAATGTTAGGTTCAAGTCACCATAGAGGCTACATAAATTTTGGAAATGTTTGCAAAAATTAAAACTTTTTAATATTTTTTCACAGTATTCTTCAAAATGCATGTCATATTTTGGAGAAAAAAAGAACTCAAAGTCTGCAGAATGCTTCATAATGTACTCTACTATCATATTGTGATACTTTTAGTATTCAGCTTGGTTACCTTCAAGTTGATATGTTACAACCCTAAAAATCTATTTCCATCTAGTAGCATTTACACCATTCTCAGCTGCAGTACATTATGTTAAGCCTTAATTTCTTCTTGTCTCTCCTCCTATATTTTGCATCACCCATTGGGATGCTTAATTGAGAATGCTTTTCTTCTTCTTTGATTGGCATTTCAAACTAAGGAACAAATGGTTTTCGAAAATGAGTTGTTTAACATGTAATTCAAGTAGATAATGATATGTATAATTAAAAATGACATATAAATCATAAGAATTATATTTCAAAACAACATAATTTTATATGTTCAAGAATTTTGTAATGGTCTCAACCTCTACATAAATTATCAAATTCATTCATTTGTAATCTAAGAAAACATCAAGATTACAAATAGTGAATTCATTTCAATGCAACCCTACATAATATAAATTATATACATTTAAGGTCATGAACATGTAGACAATAAATCACCTATAAAGGTGTAGGAGATAAATAGTGACAATCATAAGTTATGGGAGAACGAAAGCTAAGGATAGTACATCATTCATAAAATGTGAGAATCAAGTAACAATTTATCTTCACTATATAGAAACTACTTATATTTCCTTGGAATAGAGTGAGGATCATGCAATTTGATGTCTATGATATATAGACATGATTTTACTTGAGACACATATAGATACTATTTTTGAGCTTTATCATCTTCACGTGCATAGTTGGTTAAATGGATGCATTGCCACATTTATTATCCTTGTCATGAGATTTTACCATACAATGTTAATGATGCATTGTAAAAGACCACCAAACCTTTGAGCACTACAATTTTAATTAATTAAAACATATATGATTTAGACCTTAGGTTCTAAAAATATTCCCACATACAAAAATAATATTATCAACAATTAATTCTATGCTCTTTTTAATTCAATATTGGTTCATGAACTAAAAAGATTCTTGTAATATGAAGAATACAAATAAAATTAATAATAATTACAACATATTTTATAACATTACAGATAAAGTTGAAAATTTGGATGAAAAAATAATCACATCTATAACACAATGTTTACAACAATCAATATTTTTTTTAATAGAAACAATAAAAATAGAAAATATAAATATAACTATTAAGATACATTTGGTATGGTTTAAAATATATTATAATTTTAGATCTTAATGAAATAAATAAACAACACAACATCATATAGACACTCGAGTTATATAAGACAACAATAGTTAGGCCAAAACCAACAAGATAAAAAAAAATGAAGTTCTCATACTCAAGAATTTCAAGAAGAGGATAATCTTTTAAAATTGGTTAACAAAATATCCATTAATACATTTTAAAATCTCACCAATCTTTTAAGATCCATACATATTCATAAAGTCAACCCAATGCTACATTTTTTTTTGGACATAAATCATTTAATTTCCTTTTTATTAGAGCGATGTTCTTTTAAGATTGATTCCAAAATATTCAATCATGCATTGTAAAAGGTCACAAAATCTTTAAGAACTATAAATTTGACTAAATAAATAAATCTAATTTTGATTCATCAATAATCTTAATTAAGTTTAAAATAAAAATACTTTAAACTTGTGTTAAAAAATAATTCACACTTTAAACATTATTAATATACTTAATTTGATAATTCCTATGTTCTTCTTTTAATTTTTTTTCATTTCATAAATGTGTGTCCAAAAAAGATTGCAAAATTGGAGATCTCTAATCCTTTGTACACACAATTTATACATACATTTTTTAAATCATTGATATTTTTGTTTGTCCACCTAATTAATTACATGAAAATACTATTTTTTTCCCACTCAAGTCAAGATCACCTTACCCTTAACAACTGAAGAAAATTTAACACACAATAGTTGAAGAATTGTGAGATGGCACAAATTTTGAAACGTGTTAACATTTAAATTGTATGCGTGTGTTACAAAGTATTATTTTTCAAGTTCTAATTTAGATTGTCTTCACTTTGGAAAACATATATTAATCACAAAATTATTAACAAATTCCTCAAAGGTTTGTGAATGGATATCTAAATATATAACATTCCACGATGCTAGAAGTTCAATCTCGTCACAGCTTAAATATCTTGTTTTTTAAAAATTATGATATACTTTTGGGTTTCTCTTTTACTTTTAATTTTGTCCACAAGAACTTCAAATCGAGAGCAATTGCATTATTTCTGCATACAATTACTTCTTCCATAGATTCTATAAATGACCTGCCTTATATAAATCCCATAATGACTTCTACAAAGCACTTCCCTACATAATTGAAGGAATTTTAACGCACGATAGCTGAAGAATTGAGACAAGGCATGAATTTTGGAACATGTAACATATAAATTAAATTTATATATATATTAATTGTATAGAGTATTGTTATTGAAGTTATAGTTTAGATAACCTGAACTTTATTATTAACAACTTCTTCAAAAGTTTGTAAATGGATCTCCAAATATACAACACTCCATGATGCTAGAAGCTCAATCTTGTATTATTCTCTTTTAAACATTACAATATACTTTTCGTTTTTGCTTCTTTTCATTTTACTTTTGTCCAAAATAAGTGCAAATTGACAACGATTGCATGATTTCTACATAACAACTACTTCTTCCATAGTTTTTATGAGTAGCATGCCTTGTATAAATCCCATAATGGATTTTGAAATGCACTTCACTGCATATGTTATGAACATCAAGGGAAACACATCAATTAGTTCAAGAATGAGTGTGATTGTCACAATAACAGATGTTCTGCCACGCACATACACATTAGTGTTAATAATAGGTCATGTAGTTTCTTAGTGTGTGTGACTTTATATGTGAAGATGTTACTCTAACATTTTGACATTGTGAAGAGAGACTCAGGATAATCCCAATCCCCTACTATGTTAATTGAAAAAAAAATTGAAAATCTTATTACAAGATCATAAATACCATAACTATAACTATAGATCATACATTGTAAATTAGACAATGATAAGTTGTAGGGCCAAATCCATGAATGTTGACTAAAAAATTTAAAGCTTATCAACTAATCATTTCAATTGTACTTTTAACAATAAATTAACTACATGAAAATTATAGAGAACTTTTGCATTAAGAAAATAAAAAACTATGTGAACCATTGTAGAGATTGGGGTACAATGGCTAATGGTGGACATAAGTAATACAACTCCAAAAGATTGTTCAACATTTAGTCAAATATGGTATACAACTATAACTTTGATTTCAATTTGTGATGGACATTCTTAAGAATATAACTTGCACATATATGTCAGTGTCATTCTAATACCTCTCCCATGAACAGAGGAAGGATCTCAAACACCATTCACAACACTTTTATCAAGCTCACGCTCGATGAAATATTGTATGCACAGTTTTTCTATCATCGGTAACCATGTCATGAGAAAAAAAAAATTCGAGACTTGGTTGAAATTATTATCTTTCCTTCTCTTATAGCCTCCACAAAAAAGATTATTTGTAGAGTACATTGCCGACAAAATGGTTTATTGACATATTTTCATTTACATACTCCATAAATTTTTTATCATCACAAAAAGATTTGACTATAGCTTTCAGTACTCCTCCCTTACAATGTTCAATACATTTTAAGAACGACCATATAGATGACAAATCAAAAGAACATAATTCCCATGAAGATCATATTTCAAACTCCCTGTTGCTATTAACCAAAATAATCACAACCTTGTGCAAAAAAGATATCAAAATTTCACACGAATCCAACAAAAATGAGAGACCCAACCTGAACAAAATAGTCATGAAAGTGAAGACACAACAAACCAGTGGCCTGAGTAACATCCATCTTAAGTTAAAAATTGATTCTTTTATGCATAATGGATTCCAATTTGAGACAACTTCTATTTGAAAACATCCATGCAAGTCCACTTACAATAGGAGGGCCTACGTTTAAGGGTAAAATATTGTCTCTTCCAACCGAAGCAAGTGACATAGATAGCAAAAGATCATGTTTACACATTCTTCTCTCCCACCCAACTAGCTGACATCTATTTCAATATTGTCCTGTTTCTGCCGTTTCATACCATGTAAACTTTCCCTAGCTTAAGACTCCCAAATTTTTTGAACAATCTAGTTAAAGTCTTTCGAGGAGAATAACCTATCGACTTAAGATGTATGTGTGCCATTAGGCTCCTGAAATGATTGCATCTACATGAGAACTAAATAGATTGGTATCATTCCAATGCTAGTATGAGGTTTCTATCACAGGATCAATCCTAAGAGTAAGAATGCCATGGGCATTGTGATCCAATAAGAAAGATGACCTCTCTCATTTTGGATTAGAGGTTATTAGATTCTACTGGCTATGTACTGGCCAGTTATGTGTTAAAAACTATATAACCTTGAACGTAAAGAAAACTACATAATAAAAATGCTATTTAATGACTCTGACCATATTGATTTATATTTATAACTAAATGGCAATATTAATGCTTATATTTCATTTAGAAACTACCTTATGGAAAATAATTCCCCCCAACTGATCAAATTCACCAAAAAAGTTATTATATTTATTTAATCTAATATAAATATATTCTATACTAATATTCAAACTCAAACATTTCAATCTTATTACATTAATTTGAACAAGAGTGGAACACTCAACACTTTTGGTCCTCCATCCTTGATGAGTTAAATTTAGTTTTGATGGTGCATCAATTAAGAAATTTTATAAGTTGTGAGAAATTGTTCTAATTAGATATAGATAAGGAAAAATCCTTTATACTATATGATTGAGTTGGGGTTACTAATTTCCCATATAGAAGAGTTAACAACGTATTGTATTGACATTAAGTTGTTAGTTAATCATGGTCCCAAAAAATAAAAAATAAAAATCTTTGACGATGATGCCCTCAATGCCATCATGACACACCTAGAAGCAATTGAAATGAGATATGAAATGCGAGATTTAATTATCAAATGTGAAGCCTTTATGTACACATCATATACTATCATATGCCAACACACTTATGACAAAGGTAATGAAGTGACTGTTAGGTTAGATACCATGAGTTGTTTACTCATACCTTAACTCCTCTTATTTTAGTATCTTCTACCATTTTCATATCAATTTATGATATCTCTATCAAGAATTGATAGAATGAAGGTAGTACAGGAGAGTTCATTCATAGAAATACATATAACTATGGAATGCTCACTTTCTATGAAAATCACATTTTGAACTTGACAAGTTAAATCAAAGAGTGAAAATAGTTCAACCACACATTCTCATTTCAAATAGTTTGACCACATTTTTGATATTTCATTCATAATTCAAGAAAACATGCTTATCTATAATTCAAGTTGTTTCTATCTCATATCAAGTGGGTCAATTTATTATGGGATAAGATGTAATACTTTCTCAGGATCATCAATATCGAGCCTCCACCTACACATTCTAGGTCCTTTGACTAGATAAAGAGTTAGAATAGTGACAATTACATGGCTACTATATTGATAAACCTTGTTATTAGGTTCATAATCAGTGAAATGATTCCCATTTTAAGAACCCTTCTTTTCTTCAAATATGTTCCCTATACAACAAGAGAACCTGTATACACATTTAAAAATGTCATAGATTAATTACTTACTAAATATATGTATACATATCCATGTACATCAATAAAACAAGTCAATCAATTTGTAATAATAAGAAACATAGATGTATATATTCAACTATACTAACCTGAAAAAAGCATAATTTCTTTAATTATTTTAGTCTTTGTTAGCTTCTCTCTTTCCATTGTGTAATGTAATATATAATATATAACACCTTCTACATTTTCAGACTCTTCCATGACCGCAGAAACATTTCCTACACAAAGTATATCTATAAAATCCATGTAAATGAGTATAAATCAATAAATCAAGAAAATTTATGAAAAAAATATTTATATGTACGTACTAAGTCTAATCAATCCTAAAATATGCTTATAATCACTCAAAATCAATGGAATATCATCAAAGTTTTCATCCTCAAACCCATTCATATTAATAACATCTACTTGCACCAAAGTACATTCACCCACATATGCACATTCTTTATTAATGCAACCACCAAAGTTTTGTTCAACACAACCAAGAAAAAAATGTAAGTATTTTCTATCATACAATGACCACACATTACTTTCTATACTTATAACTAAATGTAAAGATCATGTCTTATGTACTCTGTTGTATGAATTTGTAATGATCTTATATTGACACCTAAATATAAAGTCCATCTATATATATATTAAAAGTAATTTATTCACCTAAAATTTTTAATTCAAAATTCTAACATGTCTTACATCTATACCTAAGACCTCCCAAAACACCTTGAACAATATGACTCGATCTGCTTGTGATGACGTGTTATTTGTACTTTCCACCATAAGATGTATTTTTCACCACTCAACCACACCATGAGCATTAGTAATGTGATATCCTTTATAGTCAATTTGATACTTTCTTAAAGCATGTTTGATACAAGCTCTTGCACCATCATTCTCACCCTTTCCAATACCATTCTAAAAAAATCCCCAAATATGTGATATATTTTGGTATCGAGGATGTCTCTATAATGCATAAAATAGCCTAGATAACTTTAAATTGTGTCACAGATCTATTTGACCCTACAAACTAGTTTTCTATTTTTATGCCTTTGTTTTTAAAATATTCAAAAAATGTTTAAAAATAATATTCCACAAAATGTGTGGCATGCTCTTTATCATCACTAGTGTAGAACTGGTACTATTTGTTAATGACTTGTGCTTGATGTATAATTTCAGCACTATCCAAATCGAAATTTGCATGTCAATAAGACACATGGACCATAATAATAACCTTCTATGTAAAGTAGTATTCTGCTTGACATTTTTTTTGTGAGATAAAAGAGTAATTCTCTACAATGTCAACAACAAATAAAATGGTTCCAACTGGAAAGGTTTCTCTTAGTGTTTGAAACTTCTTTTCTTATCACATGGAAAAAAAAGGCATGACGTATATATGGTTGAAATAATTTACAAAAATTTGACATAATTAATTCAATAGTTATCTCATCCTCTACATATGTTGACCTTGTTAATGCTTTTCCAAATTTTGTTTCAGACTTTATGTACTTATATCTCTTACATTTGATCATCCTCATCATATCAGTATTTTCATTTCTCAAAGAAAATTTTGTCAAGTTACTACATATTTCACAAGTTCCTCTTATGCAATATATTTCACCTATTGCACAATCATCTGATTTCTCACATAAGATAGATATTATGAATTGGTTTTTTCATTTAGGAAAAGAATTTTGGGAACCACCACTTTCTTCTATCATCTTTCAGAACCCTTGATAGTACAAATAAAATTCAGCATGATATCAGCAACAAAAAGTTTCAAAATAAATTTTTATCCTCACAAAATTGGACTTTAGTCTTTCAAATATTGTTTGTCCAATCTTTATGTCACAATTTCAATTATAGAATGAAATATACAATTGATGTTATGTGACATCCAATGAATGTTTTTTGTGTTGCACATATTCCAAGTTAGGCTCAATCCTCTTCTTTACGATGTCTCTTCTATTTGGTAAAGGATGAGTATTATCAACCCAAAGTTGAATAATTAAGTTCTTAACCATTTCCTCAATCCTATTAGATAGAGGACCTCTACACATTAGTGCCCAATTGCTTTCTAATGCACTATCATCCAAATTTTTTCTCCCTTTTAGATAATGTAATATTTTCTTCTGGATACATACCCAATATCAGATGTAAGTGAACATATCTTTGTTGGGGGGACATTTTCTTTTTTAAAATATATTTTATTATCACTCCTCATGTAATGAATCTATCTGCAAATATAGTTATTTTCTCAATGGAATGCAATAATTCCTTAAGACTCTCAAGAATATCTTTTTTTAGTAGAGAAGTCCTCATCTGTTTCATACTTTTATCTATACCCAACAGTTTTAATGCCTCTATTAATTCATCTTTAAGAAGTGAAATTAATAACAATTGATATTTCTCCATTGTATCAAGATTATCATATTATCCAAGTATTTCCTTATACTTTTTATTCAATTTCCTCTTCGTAGTATGTGTAGGTTGAATAGAAAGTTCTCAAATTTTTTCCACAACCATTTCAACTAAATGATATATGTATCTATGATTAATTTTCCTCTTCAATCTTTAAGCTAGACTAACATTCTCATCTATTGCGTGATCTTGGGCTACAAGATTTATTTATTATAAATGTCTTAAGATACAATCTTCTTTGCAAACATATGTGTACACATACCTAACTTGAAATATTATATCATTTTATCTAAATACAACATCTACAAATATAATAAATTTAACTTTTAATGAACTAAAGAGCTCAATGAACATCATTCTTTGACCTTGTGATGGACCTTCTTCAATATCCATTTATTCAACTTCAATTTCCTATTGTCCAACATTTACATCATTGACTAATTCACACACTATAACAAATAAAATCAAGTACTTATAAGGGGGAAGCTCTTTAGAAAAATTATACTTGGAAGAGATGAGTGTACTTGTTTGAGCTTAGGATGACCCTTCTCAAACCTTGAGAATTTGTCCTTGTTGAGTACATTTTAAACATGTACATGTTTAAATATAAGTATACTAGCCATCAAATAGCTTTGAATCTTCACTCTATACATTAAATTAAACTATGACCTAACATTTTTAATCAAATTATCTACCCTCACATAAATTAAGTGGACCCCTAACCATCACTCTTAGGTCATTTACTAAAAATATAATTAAACATATATATCTAAAATAATAAACTTGTGATAATTATTTAGATTAACTGAGAGGGGTGGCAGGTGCAGTGTGGGGGAGGGAGGGGTTAATCAATTATCCTTAGGTCTAGATGTACCAATTCAACTTTTAATCATTTCAAAAAAATTAATCAATCTCAAATACCCACTCTTTCTCTAAAGCATATCATCAAAATTTTAACATTTTATGTAATATCTTAACTCCTTATCTCTATAGGTGTTGACTGTGAGTAAATAGGCTACAAAGTGTAGAACATTGCAATTTTAGGGCTTGAGAGCCAAGAAATTAGGATCACTTTGTATAGTTTTTGTGGCCTAATTTCCACATCTTCTATGCTTTACCGTATCTTTAGAAATGGGTAATTTTTTAAGTTGTGAGATCCTCTTTCTATATCCAGCCAGTATATCATGGCAATTTTATCTTAAAGTGAAGTTGAATTTTTTTTTGAATTTTCATATTTGATTGTTTGGTTAGAAGGGCTCGGAAAAACTTATCATTATGTATCATACGAGCAATAGATTTTTTTTTCATATCTTCCTTCATTTCATATAGTACTGCATAGTTACTTTAATCTTTTTTATCTTCCCATCTTCCTCCATTTTTCTCTGATGGAGACTTACTATGCTCATGAAGTTATGGATCATTGTAATGGCATTTCATTATTGAACTATAGATTCGATGAATGAATTTTGGATTTTGATTCAAGTCTGAGTGAATGGTCTTTTTGGAGAAACCCACTCGTTCAAGATAATAGATCACTGATACCACAACTTGTTAGGGTGGATGGGAACTTCACTAACCATAAAGAGCTTCCAAGTACCAATCAGTTGAATGAAATTCAATGCAATGGTCCTTTTTCACTTGAATACTCTTTAGTGCAAGAGGATTTAATGGAGAAACTAACGAGCGAGGAGATATTTAGAAGCACTCAAGACAGTTGTTGTTATGATAAGGATGTTATGAGAATTAGAGCTAAATAAGTCTATAGTGTAGATCACTACCCTCCAATGGGATTCTCATCATGATGAAAATAATGATGAGCTCTTAATGTGTACAACTACAAAAATTGGAAAAATGCAGTCTGAGTATGCGACCTCTCAAGAGATTCCATTTTCTTATGAGGAGATGATTGTGGAGAATTTGAAGAGGGACAATGATGTGGTTTTTATAGCTATGAATTGTATGTGGGAATTTTCGTATATGTGCGAGAGAAGAAAAATATCCAATTTCACTAAGGGGGCACACTAGCTTGATCCAATGATACTAACCATTAGAGCAAGACCTCCTGATGGCCCCAATCAGAGCAATAAATTCTTGGACAATTTTGATGAATGTCTATGAAATCTTTGTGCAATCTTTGATTTTTCTAAAGTAGGTTTGCCTAAACAATATGCCTTTTCTCGACCAAAGGAAAAGTTTCTATTTTTTGCTCCAATGATATGTGGACCATTAAATTATACTAGGCAATCATAGTCAATCATTAAAGTTCTAGAAATCCCACCCAAATGCGGCTTCATTGAAGGAGAGATTAGCAAGAAGAATGTGATGTATGTGAATTAGATGCTTGTCCATTTAGGGTTTCCAATGTAGTACAAAGTGAAATGTGTGGATTCTCAGCTACTACTTCTCCAATTGCATTCAACGATTTTTTCTCGCCTCTGCATTTCTAAACTACTTACCTACTACAATTATATTATTCTGGATGTTTTCTTTTGGCAATAAAAATTGTAAGATTATATTGTCAATATATCCAAAGTACAAGTTTGGTGTAATAGTATCTGAGGATAGTATGTAGTGTTATATATATATACAAAACAAAATGGTTGAAGTCAATTGGTATCCCTTTTTTATATGAATATGAAGTATGGTTTAAAATATTGGAGATTCACAATTTAAAAGTTATTAGTCATAAGGATAGTTCTTACATTATTTATATATTTTTTTTATTGAAAATATAAATTCAAGATTTGAGAAATTTTAATAATAATTAATTTAGTTAATACTAAGGTGGGTGGAAAGCCACTAGCTAAACATCATAAATTTTCATAAGGGGATGTAGATATCAAATTGGAATATAAAAAAGAGCTAAGAACCTTGTAATGCTCAAAGCTTGTAATGACTTTTTTGTTTTCCATACTTTTCAAGAAAGGAATAGGTCCACTAATTTTTTAATTTTTTTAAACAATTTTAAACAAATCTTGGTCTCTATCAACTTAACATTTTTTTTGGAGGGATCAATGACCATGCTCATCTGAAAATTAAAAAACTTATTAATGATGACATATGTACATGTTGAAGGGAGACATTTTGTTTTGATGATGATTTCTCTGTCAAAATTCTGAGATTGATTTGTGTAGAGGCCATTATGAGATGTAAAGTTCAGAAATACAAGTGGAAGATTTATCGTGAAAGCATTTAAGGCCAACCTTGTGATGACACAATTTTTGAGCATTTTCTCCTTCACTTTTCCCTAGTTCTTTACTGACTTTGTGTTATCATTTGGCATCTATTACGATTTTAGTAGGAGGAGACAAGATTGGCAACTTTCTCATTTCTTTTAAACAATTTACAATGTTTGAATTTTCCTATTGGCATATATGTTTCTACCAGTTAGGATAAATTTTTGACTCTAGGTCTGTGTTTTCCACATGCTGAATAAGTGAAAGCCTTAATTAAATATTTAATCAAGAATACATATTTTCATGATTCACATCTTTTGGTTATTTTTCAAGGTAGGTTGTCATCTCCAATTAGATTATCAATCTTCTCTACTTATGACATTGATGGTGTCCAATATTTTTTATAGTCCAAAACCAATGAGCAAACTTTACTCGAGTTTTATGGAAATTTTTTGTGACCCCTAAATTCTTTTGAGCATATGTTCAGACTTAATTTCACTATTATTTAATTTTAAAAAATTTCAAATATTTATTTTTTAGATTAATAATGCAATTAGAGTTGTAGACAAACAAGGTTGTTTAAAACAGTTGCAGATTTATAAGGTTGTTTAATTGATTTTTTAAGAGAAGTTTAATAAGGTTATTTATTTATTTTTTAAGAGAAGATTAATGTACAATGCCTCTATGCTAGTTTTCATTGAATTTTTATTCCTTGAATTCATAAGACAGACTGATGATTTTCCACTTGATTGCAACCCTTTTATATGTCAAAGTGACAGAACTTGTGCTAAGACATCTACATCTTCCTCCTACCCCACCATAGGTAGGGACTCGAGTTGCATGCAACACTTGTTGGTACTATAGTTTTTTTAATAGATTTTGATGTACTTGAAAGTAGTGAGATGTAAATTATGTGATCTTCTCAATGGAATAATCAAATAAAAAGAAATAAGAAAATGATTTATCTTCCATGCCTTTTCATTTAATCAATTTTTTATTATATGAGTAATATTTTATCAATGTTATTTTATTATAAATAATATTTATCAGACTACATAAAGTATTCCACAATAAAATAAATGATACAATTATTATTTATTTATTTGTATTTAAATTTTTCACTTCACTAAGAAGAACCAAACATAATTTTGCAATCTTATATCCTCATAAGAATCTTATAATCATATAATTTGAATTCTCTCCTATGGTTTATATTTGTCACTTGCATTTCTTAATTTTATGTCTCTTATTTTGGTTAAAGAACTATTATTTTATTTGGAGTATCATTCACCATAGAGTATCTTTGATCATTTTTCAATACAATTTAGAAGCACAGACAGGATGAGATTTTTTAAAAAATAGAAATATGAGTTAAACTAAAAAAATTAGAACATGATAGCTTCATAGTTTTTATAACAAGATAGATTAATATAATCTCAAGACACATTTAACCTTTACGGACTTCTTGATTTTTCAACGTTTTAAAACGTGTGAGGCTTTATCGTTGAATGTTCCAGACAATTACACGTATACATCTCAATTATTTGCATAAGTATCTTCTTCATATTTGTCGTTATTGTCTATTCCAGGCTTGGAAGTATTGTTCGTAAGCTATTCGACTTTGTCATATTCGGTTGAGCCATTGTATAGCGTAATTCCTTGAATAGATATATAACAAGGCCCACAAACCTTGACTATTGACCACGAGGAGCAATAGAGGCATCTCTCCCTATATATAAATAGAAGCCCGCGAGCAGAGGAGTATTCAAAGAAAAGCTTGTGTGTGTCTGCTAAGTTCATTTCACAATGGCAGCTTCCTTTGAATTTCTAGAACAATTTTGTGGCCAAATGATCACTGCTCTAGGGTTGGCATTTGTAGTCCTCGTGTGGGTATTATTCAAGCAGTTGAAGAGGGATCCTAAGTTGCCTCCGGGGCCATCCCCATTGCCCATCATAGGAAACATCCATCAGCTTGGGAAGCTTCCACACCGTAGTTTTCATGAGCTCTCAAAGAAATATGGGCCTGTGATGTACTTGAGATTGGGTTTTCTGCCCTGCGTGGTGGTCTCTTCTTCTGAGATGGCGAGGGAGTTTCTGAAGGCACACGATTTAGTGTTCGCCAACAGACCCTCTACTGCTGCTGGAAAACACATCGCTTACAACAACAAGAACATGGGCCTGGCTTCTTATGGTCCTTACTGGAGACACATGAGAAAGGTCTGTGTCATGGAGTTGCTCAGTGCAAAGAGAGTTGAGTCCTTTCGGTCCCTCAGAGCAGAGGAGGTTTCTCTCGCTATGAAATCCATGTGGGAGAGAAGCGAGCAGGGGACTGTTGCTGTGAATGTCAGCAAGTCTCTGCTGGATATCACCTCGGCCATTATTTGGAGGATGCTGACTGGGACGAGATTCGACGTTGATGATGTGACTGGGAAAGGGGGTGAACTCAAAGACATGGTGAGGGAGATTATCAGCACCCTTTCTGCTGTTAACATTGGGGACTTCTTTCCTTCCATAGATTGGATGGACCTGCAAGGCCTCAAGAAACGCATGGTGAATGCCCACAACTTCTTCGACAGGATTGTTGGGAGAATTATTGACGACCATATTGAGCACAAGAGAAGGGCTCTGGAGGAGAAAAAGGAGTGGAGTAAGGACATTCTGGATGTGCTGCTCGACGTGGAAGAATCCCAGTCTCTCGACGTGGAGTTCACTAAAGATAATATCAAAGCAGTGCTCTTCGTACGTCGCTTTCTCTGCCCCCTCTCTCTTGATCTTTGCTCGATTCTGTTTTAGGGTAGAAGTTTTGTAAAATAGTTTGTCTAGATAAGATGATGATCTCAACCCAATTGGAGAATAGGAAAAATAGATCATAGAGTTAGTGTCAAGAATCAAGTGAATATTCATTTTATTTCTACTTCCTTAGATTTGTTTAATGTTCTTCTAACAATTTAGTCCTACAATATATGTTTGAACAGGATCTGTTCATTGGTGGGATGGAGACAACAGCAACTAGCATGGAATGGGCAATCACTGCTCTGCTCAGGCATCCCCGGGTGGCCAAGAAACTGCAGGAGGAAATTGACTCTATTGTAGGTGAAAATCGCATGGTAACTGAATCTGACCTTCCCAAGATGCACTATCTGCAATGTGTGATTAAAGAGTCGCTGAGGCTATACATGCCAGGACCGTTGTTGCTCCCCCATGAGAATAGCGAAGCTGTGACTGTAGGACCGCAGGGCTATGTCATACCCAAGAAAACAAAGCTCTTTGTGAATGCGTGGGCCATTTCAAGAGACCCAAATGTGTGGGAAGATCCGGAGGAGTTCAAGCCCGAGAGATTCGAGGGAAACAAGAGCTTTGAGTACCAGGGGCAGGAGTATGATATGCTGCCGTTTGGGACAGGGAGGAGGGGCTGCCCGGGTTGGCACATGGCAATCGGGCAGATGTCCTTTGTTTTGGCTCAGTTCTGGCACTGCTTTGACTGGAGGCTCGAAGGTGATCCTGCTGACTTGGATATGGAAGAAGAGTTCGGAGCCACCGTGTCAAGGAAAAACCATCTCTATGCCATCCCTTCCTTAAAAGTTGACCGCAAGCTTCTAGCTTAGACTCGTTTTAATAAGAAATGTATTGTTTTATTCGTTGTAGCTCCCGCTGTCCAACCACCTGATAAGATAGCAATTCATCAAACTTGCAATAATGGTGGTTTTTTACATAAATAAGTTAAATATGAACTCAGCTTCCCTGCATGGGCCACTTAAAATTTCTTTGATGACTGGAACAGAAGTTGTGGGAAAATAAGAAAATGTAGAGATAGTAATTAAAAGGTTTTATATCTAGTTTTGTTTTAGTTTTTCTTATTATGCTAAAATGGTCAACTTATTCATAAACATTTTAAAAGCCAAAATCTTTTTGCTTGTTCATGCGACATGATTGAAGATACTCTATTGAAGTTGTGAATGGTAAAGATACATTATATAAGCTATAAAGTAAAGAAAATAACAATAGAATTATTATTTTATGATTCCACGTAGACATTGAATTACATAATATCTAAATAGTTATAATAAGCCTTACTTTTTAAAAATAAATCTTCATACAAACATTAATTCACCTTAACTAACTATAGCTAACATAATACTAATTTAATTTATTTAACCTAATCTAAACCTAGCATACACTAATTTTAAAATTCTACCATCCCCCATTATTACATTATTTTCAACAAGAGAGGAACATACATATCGGTTTTGATTGTAATCTCTTTAGTTTGTTGAAGTGCCCTAACTAATCTTTTACGCTGACCCAAGAAGCATCAAATTGACTCCACTAGTGAATGTCTAAATCATAGATCCTATGATAGTTTGTAAAATGAGAGAACATAAAAATGCAAACACATCTCTCATACATAAACATACACATATCCTTTGAAATTTCCCATCTCCTCCATGTGTGTCTAGTTACCCTTTTAATGGTGTACCCTAGATTCCTTTCCCATAGAAGTCCACATCTTTCCTAAGTGTATCCAACACCTTGTCAAGTGTTGCAATAATAATCTCTCCTCTACTACAAATAACAACTGCAAACATATGCACATGGGAAGACCTTTATTTTAGGATTCCACATCTTCTCCAAATATAACTAATATATCTTTAGGTGTGCAAAAAAACTTCATCCTTTCTCTTTGAATGGACAAATATAGTTTCCTATACCACATTTTCTTTGCCCATGCAAAATAAGTTCTTTTACTTGCAATGAATCCTCCTTGAAGAAGAAGTTAACTTGGAATTATAGCCATTCTCCTTCCTCTATTGGCCCCAATTTTTAACGATCATATTATTCCTTGCACGTTAAAAATAGTATGAAAAGAAATAACAAACTTTCATGACCAACATTCTTACATTCTTCTTGTCAATGAGAATCCCTTATGCTCTATGCTCAAATTGGCTTTGACCTACTTTGATACATAAGAAAATCTGGTTAAAGTCTTTCGAGGAGAATAACCTATCGACTTAAGAAGCATGTGTGTCATTAGGTTCCTAAAATGATTGCATCTACATGAGAACTAAATAGATTGGTATCATTTAAATGCTAGTATGAGGTTTCTATCACAGTATCAATCCTAAGAGTAAGAATGCCATGGGCATTGTGATCCAATAAGAAAGACGACCTCTCTCATTTTGGATTAGAGGTTATTAGATTCTAAGATAACTAAGTTCTTAACCATTTCCTCAATTCTATTAGATAGAGGACCTCTACACATTAGTGCCCAATTACCTTCTAATGCACTATCATCGAAATTGTTTCTTCCTTTTAGATAATGTAATATTTTCTTCTGGATACATACCCAATATCAGATGAAAGTGGACATATCTTTGTTGGGGGGACATTTTCTTTTTCAAAATATATTTTATTATCACTCCTCATGCAATGAATCTATCTGCATATCTAGTTATTTTCTCAATGGAATGCAATATTTCTTTAAGACTCTCAAGAATATCTTTTTGTAATTGAGAAGTCCTCATCTTTTTCATACTTTTATCTATACCCAACAATTTTAATGCCTTTATTAATTCATCTTTAAGAAGTGAAATTAATAACAATTGAGTTTTCTCCATTGTATCAAGATTATCATATTATCCAAGTATTTCCTTGTACTTTTTATTCAATTTCTTCTTCGTAGTATGTGTAGGTTGAATAGAAAGTTCTCTAATTTTTTCCACAACCATTTCAACTAAATGATACATGTTTCTATGATTAATTTTCCTCTTCAATCTTTAAGCTAGACTAACATTCTCATCTATTGCTTGATCTTGGGCTACAAGATTTATTTATATTAAATGTCTTAAAATATAATCTTCTTAGCGAACATATGTGTGCACATACCTAGCTTGAAATATTATATGATTTTATCTAAATACAACATATACAAATATAATAAATTTAGCTTTTAATGAACTAAAGAGCTCAATGAACATCATTCTTTGACCTTGTGATGGACCTTCTTCAATATCCATTTCTTCAACTTCAATTTCATATTGTGCAACATTTACATCATTGACTAATGCACACACTATAAAAAATAAAATCAAGTACGTATAAGGGGAAAGTTCTTTAGAAAAATTATACTTGCAAGAGATGAGTGTTCTCTTTTGAGCTTAGGATGAGCCTTCCCAAACCTTGAGAATTTGTCCTTGTTGAGTACATTTTAAACATGTACATGTTTAAATATAAGTATACTAGCCATTAAACAACTTCGAATCTTAACTCTATACATTAAATTAAACTATGACCTAACATTTTTTATCAAATTATCTACCCTCACATAAATTAAGTGGAACCCTAACCATCACTCTTAGGTCCTTTACTACAAATATAAATTTTAAACATATATATCTAAAATAATAAACTTGTGATAATAATTTTGATTAACTGAGAGGGGTGGCGGGTGTGGTGTGGGCGAGGGAGGGGTTAATCAATTATACTTAGGTCTAGATGTACCAATTCAACTTTTAATCACTTCAAACAAATTAATCAATCTCAAATACCCACTCATTCTCTATAGCATATCATCAAAATTTTAACATTTCATGTAATATCTTAACTCCTTATATCTATAGGTGTTGACTGTGAGTAAATAAACTACAATAAAATATGGCATGAGAAAAAATAACATCCACACATGAAAATAACACTTTTGACACTAGGATTTAGCATAGAAATCCAATTTAGGAAAAACCACCAGGTGACATCCTACCAGTCATAACTTTTCTAGAGTTAACCCAATTAAGATGCATGCATGTCAAAGGTTATACAACGCACTATTAAATGTGACCTTGTTAAATTATTTAATCACCCTGTTAGGAGTGGCCTTGTTAGAGGCCTTTCGAACATTCCATTATTATGTCACTTGATTAAATGTTTTACAAAATGACTATTAGGGTTAGGTTAGATTCATTGAATCATTCTATCCTTTTTTCTCTCCTTCTTCTTCTTTAAACTTTTGATCAAATCCTTACCTCTGATCATGAAACAAAATATCATGCATTAAATATGTCAACTCAAAAATTCTTATCTTCAATGTGCTTTGAGTAATTCAAAATCTAAAGTATGTTGGCCTCAAAATCAAATCTTTCTCAAACTATAACTTTTTCTATCACTCAGCAATCACTATGGGTTTTAGCTCAGTTCGTTATTATGTAGCTCAATACACAGTATAATTTCTCTCTCGGTACTAATAGGATTGTTCAATCATTACTATGCTCTGTCACTTATACACTTATTTCATACATTTTCTTGCCAATAACTAATGCTCATCTTGCACTCTTTCACTCAGCTTCTACTTAAGTTCCTTAATCTTGTGCTTGATCTCCTTCATTGATCATGTAATAATGATACTCGGTCAAGCTTATCCTTTTGACATGTTTCAACTCTTAGCTTCATCCAACTATCTTCTACACTTCATGTATTGATTGAACAAAAAATTATCTTGTTAAGATCTAATTTATCAAGTTCCCATTTTATTTCCATAATACTTAACATATCTCAACTCAATCTTTCACTAGGTTATCTCATGATCTCTTATTTTCAAATGCTTTTCATTAATAAAATGATATAGTTGATGTAGGAAGATCCTAGGTGTAAGAGAAATCTTGCATCACCCAAAAATATTTCCTTTTTGTTTCTTAAATAAGGGTTGTCTTAGTGCAGAGTTGTTGTTTGTGATGTCTTGTTACTTAGTAAGATAGGCATACATGCTTAGATTGTCCTAATTTCAGAGGTGGATGTTCATCTTGGATATATCAACCTACCAGTTGAGGCAAAGTTCCATAAAATGAGTATTTGTGGAATTATTTTTTGTGTTTGTAATTTTGGTATTAAAACTTTAGGCTCACCATTGAAGATCTTAGAGGCCTCAAATGAGCTTCGAAATGGGGTTCACTAGAGCTTGTGGGAGTTGGGCTCTATATATTGTCTTCTCCCTCTTTGTTTATGTTCTCTCTTTCTTAGTTATATTTTGATTCTCATCTAATTAATTTCAAGATGCTCCCTCTATCAATTCAATACATGCTCTTCTCTATAGCTACCTATGTCCCCCTCTTGGTAGTAATCATTCTCTCTCTCTTATATGTAAATCCTAACAATCATGCAATAATATTCTCAGTAATACTCTCCCTCTTTATTTTGATAACTTATATGGCAACTTAATCATGTTATTCTCTCCCTTTTTCACAACAATTCGAAAGACATACCATACACACACATCTTCATGTCACTAGTCTAACTAATACACCAATGTCATCTCAACAACTCCTTGTAGTTTTTTCTACTTATATGTCAGTTCCTTGCTTCTCTTTTTGAAAAATTTAGGTGGCTCCTAAAGTGTGACCTCCTTCATCAATTTGTAAGATATTATGCTCATAACAATTGATGCAATGCATCATCTCTACTCAATTTTCTTCAGGTAGAGGGATGATGCCTAACTTTATTATTAGATACAAAAAACCATCCTTAAGTAATGCCATAGTGAATATGTCAAATAACTATTCCATTGTGTTCACATATCCTAGTCTCACTTCTTTCTTTTATGTACCAGCTCTCTCAAGTAATGATATTTGATCTCAATATACTTAGTCTTTGTATGCATCACAATATTCTTTGATTTTTTTGTATCACTTGTACAATCACAATAAATCACAATAGGTTCAGTGATCTCTTCCTTTATCTCTTTCAACAATTGCTTGATCCGTACAATCTTTGAATAATTCTTTGCATGAAAATCATATCCAGTATTTGTTATGGATGATGAAATACAAATCCACTTCTTTCTTGTCCATGAAATTAATCTTTTACCCAAGAAGAAAGCTCCTCTAATTGTTCTATTTCTGTTAGAGTAAGTGGTTAATTTAATTTAATTTATTAAATTACCTTTACTCCCTTCTTAAGATTTCACTTTATGCACGTTGCATTTCCATTTAATAATTAATTAGTAAGTATTAAATTTCATTTACCTCTTAGTGTTTCCCATTTAGATTTTCAATCTTCTTCATAAGGATTGATTGGTTGTAAATTTATTCATTCTAATTTGCACAAGTAAATTCAATCTTCTTGTATGATGAGAAAATGTCTCTCTCTCTCTCTCTCTCTCTCTCTCTCTCTCTCTCTCTCTCTCTCTCTCTCTCTCTCTCTCTCTCTCTCTCTCTCTCTTCCTTGTAATAGGTTATTTATATGCAAGATATCTAGGTATTTATGCATTTGTTCATTGTCAAATTCTACATGGTATTAGAGTCTTGCCTACAACTACTTATTCTTGTTTGAAGAAAAAGGAAAACATGGGTTTGATAGAACAAATCTAGAAATTTTGTGTGTATTTTCTATGAAAGTAGGGGGTCTCTAATTTTTGGAGCATTTCAAGGCCAAATAAACCTCATATTTGGATTTAGAAGGCATCAAAACCCCCATTTTCATATAAACATTGTCAATTTTGAATAATGTTAACTGGGGAGGCAAACAAAATTTGCATAATAGGGTCATACAACCTCTACACACAATTTGAGGCAAATAAATCACAATTTATTTTGTCATAAATTATGGTTTTTTTTTTGTTGCAGTCATACTAACCACATTACTAGATGTTGTGGTGTGTAAACCATAGCAAAACTACTTGTAATCAATGCTAATTGCAATGACCTTTATGACTCACAGCCACAAAACTATCCTTGCACTGCCATTTTGTTATTGTTTCGGCACCATGCCACTAGGTCATACTATTTGAGCTCTACTTGATGTTTTTTAATACACACACACACACACACATATACATATGTATATACACACAAATATATAAATATATCTATATATATATATATATATATATATATATATATATATATATATATATATATATATATATATATATATATATATATATATATATATATATATATATATATATATATATATATATATATATATATAAACATACACACACACACACATGGTGGGTGAACCATAGAAAAACTACTTGCAATCAGTGCTAATTGCAGTGACCTCTATGACTCATAGCCACAAAAACTATTATCGCACTGCCATTTTGTTATTGTTGCTGCACCATGCCACCAGCTCATACCACTTGAGCTCTACTTGATGCTTTTTAATATATACATATATATGTATATATATCTATATACATATATATTTATTGTTAGAAATAATCAAGACTAGCTAGGTTACTAAGACGTGAGGGGTGAATTAGTAACCTCAAAAACTTTAAATCTATTCAACACTTAATAGCATGAATCATCCACCATTCATTCATATAATCTACTGCATGCATGAGAAAAGATAAACATTCACAGCACATGAACATAGTATTTTGGTGACCTAGAAACCTTCCAAAAAGAAAGTAAAACTAGGGTGGGGATGATACCCATAAAACTTCATTGCTGCAATATAAAGTTGGCCTATTAGGGCTTACATTGACCACTTTTGATGATCTACCCTGTTAAGAGAAATTTGGACTGCTAGATCCACCTTGTTAGAGGTTTTACAAACATACAATGAAGTATGCTCTTTGTTAGGAAATTTAAACAAAGACTATTAAGTGTACCCTGTTAAAGGATTTGGAAAATTGATTCACCTATCAAGAAGAAATAGTAGATCTGACTTATAACTTGATAGCTGATTATATCCTTGAATTATAGATCACCTCTTGTGATTGATATATCTTTGCTACTCCTTGTAGACCTTGCTGAATACTTTGCTCTACTACTGATTCACATTCACTCTTCTCAAAACATTACATATCCATTGCTTGATACTCTCTTGCATATATTGCAAATGATACAATATATTACATATATACCATTCCAATATTTAGAAATGCAAGGTTGGCTAAAACATAAGTAAACAAAATATTACCAAGTCAGCCAAACAGTAGAAACTCGAGTTCTAAAAGCTGACTTGGTGAACTTCTAATACATGGTGTCCACTAAATTACTCGGCATCATCATGCACTCAGTAGAAGTAGAAGCTCAGTCCATACTAATCACACAACATAGCTTTGAACTCGGTAACAATTGGAGATTCAGTAGATATAGTGTCACTCAGTAGATATTGAATCCTTCATTTACCTTGAATTCACTTAGTAAACATTGGCTTTTCATCACACAAACTGATGACTTGGTAGACACTGTGAAGCTCAGTGAACACTATCTGTTCGATAAAAACTGTAAGCTCAATAAACACTACTAGACTACATATTCACTCGGTAGTTTCAGGAATGCTTGGTGTGAACTACTTAACTGATGAACTTACTTGGCAACCAATGAATGCTCGGTATAAACTATAGACTAAGTGATGAGATTGGTAACCATTCAGAATTGAACAAGTTTTGTCACTAATGAAAAATACAACATAATCCCAACAATCTCCCCCTTTGGCATTAGTGACAAAAACACGTATGAGCCAAAACTTGTGTACATTGACATAATGATTTTTGATTTTTCAAAATTGATCTTTGTAAAACTACTATATATATATTTTCACATATCTCCCCTATACATATGGAATAATATATACATAGTCTTTCTCTTCCATTTATTCTGTATAAATATCAATCGATTTTCTCCCTTATTGTCTCCACAAGTCTCAACTCCCCCTTTTTGACAATAATGCCAAAGAGATATGCAAAATATTCCAATAGAGACACCAAAAGGTGAGAGAAATTTGGAGTGTACCTTGAGAATAAGAGCCAATGTGTTATCCCAGTTGTCTTGCAAAATTTTGTAGGTAGAGAGTACCACTTGAACTTCTGCAGAAAGTTCAATCATATGATCTGCTATGGAAAAATTGCTATCGTAGACCAATGTTTTTGAATATGCAATGTGTTTATACATTGAGTCCATAACTAGAAGGATCGTGTTTTGTATATCTATCAATGTGGACCTAATCCTAGCTTCCTCTCTTAGCAATTTTGCCTGTATTTCTGACAAAAATCTCACCTTGATGTGATGTGTTGAACTTGAACTAGGGTCAAGTTGTAGCCTTTGAGCACTAGCCTTCATATCCACATCAATATTATTGAGTTTTTCCTTTATTTCCTTAGTAAACTTTGTAACATCACATAACTTAGAAAAAAGTGATGTCACATTGGAAAAAGAGTGTTCAAGATTGCTCAAAATTGTAGATAGTTCTACCTAGTTAATGGCAATTTACTGAGAAATGTGATCAAGCACCTTATTATCAAACTTTTTCTTTGCCTTCTCAATAAGCTTTTCTTGTCCAAATGTATCCTTATTGAACTTATTTATAGCTTCTTCCAATTGTAAAAAAATGTGTTATGATGAATCCACATCAACACCTATAGCCTTTATTATTATGTTCTTGGCATTTTCAATTATTGTAAACTCTCTATCTCTTTCATCTCTTAGCTACTTCTACCTTGCCTTTTGTTCCAAAAGATGACTAATCAGTATCATTTCATCCACTATAGTAGTATCTAGATCCAACTTGGGAATTACAATTTCTTTGTCTACATCAATATCATCATCAATTTCCTTACCAATAAGCAAAATTTTTAGAGAAGTCTTTGTTTTTACTTTTGAGCTAACTTCCTTGGACTTAGAAATGGAAACAATAGTAGAAATAGCTGGACTTGTAGTAAAAACTTGAATGGGTCCAATTGAAGGAAAACTGAAGGAAGTCCTAACTATTTCCAAAACTGATGTGCTACTTAAAAATGAAGTAACAATAGGTGGAGCATAAACTGGAGTACTTACACTAGAAGAACTAACTAGAAAAAAAGTTGATGCTGTCAAAGTTGTAGTAGACAAAACTTTAGAACATGATGGTAAACTTATTGTATATGCTACTATAGAAGTCAACAAAATTGTAGAACTAGTTGTTGAACAACTTGCTAATGATGTTGACTCTAGAGCTGATAAAGAGGGCTACAACTTGGTAGATGAAGTGGTAGATACTTCCATTGCAGATACTTAGAGCTATGAGGTGGCAAATAATTATTGTGCAAATGATATATCTGAGGTGGTTGCAATCATACTTACTAAAGCTGACTCCAACCCTGATGATGTAGCAGTTTTAGGTGGAGAGTGAGGAAGGGAGGCTATAACTTGTGCTATAATTCTCACTAGATCATTATCTTCATCTCTTACCTTGTCTTCCCCTTCAGCTTCTTCCTCTTTCTCTTCATCATCATCCTTCAGTGCCTGATAATCTTCAGCATCAAAAGTGACACAAGGAGTGTTATCCTCTTCTTCATTGTCACTGTCATCATCATCATCCTGGATCTCTACTGTATCTTCACTGGTCTTGTGCAATGATAGAAATTTTCCCACATAGATGTGGTATCCTTGACCACATGTTCAGTTTCCTTTATCAAAATTAGGAAAGTATGGAATCTCATCATCATTTTCTCTTCATTCTTTTTCATAGTTGCCTTAACCTCTACATTTGTAAGATTTGGTAGCAATTTTCTTAATGATTGCTCAAATATATCTTTAGCTGTCTATTGAGCTGATTTCCACCTAACCTTGACTTTTTCTAATAATACTACAAGGATCTATGAAGCAAACTGATCAGGAGAGAATTTCCATCTTCCTAGTTTGTCCATGATCAGATCTTCAACTTCCTTTTGTTCTGCTAGTGACCTAGATTCATACTTGAGTGCTTTGAAGTTATTAATTCCAACACCTACTGTCAATTGATTGAGTCTTTCTTAAAATGTGGGAGGAGGCTTCACAAGCACAACTTCACTATCTCCTTTTCCTTTCACTTTTGATCTTTTTGTGAAAATAGATGTGTAAGCTTTGGGTGGCTTGGTAATGATTACCCTACCTTTCTTCTTTACTAGATCTGCCTCCTTTTCAAATTCTTGTTCTTTTTCTTCTTCTTCTAATTCCTCAATATCTTCACCTTTACCCTCAGTAAGAATTAGAGGAGCATTGGTAGTTTTCATCTTGGCTATCTTCCTCTTTCCTTTGGTTATTGCTTAGGGTAGCTTGATTTCCAACTCATTTCTAGCTTTGGCTTCATCACATGTTCCAAAAACTGGTAGCTTAGGATCTACTGGCTCATTCACTAGTGCTTCAATGATATCTCTAGTTTCATCAATATTGACCTCATATGGAAGAGGTTTCACCCATGCAATTCTAGGCCTGGCCACCTAAATATACACTCTATCACAATCAAGCATAAAACATACATCATCTTTGCAATCCTCAACAAGCTTAGGAGGAATCTTGAAGCTATTTTTCATCTTCTCCTTGGAATATTCAAAGTAGTTATCCATAATGCTATCAAAATTTATACCCATTTCTGCAATGAATTCATTAATCTGATACAAAATTGGAACATCTTTTCTCCATAATATTGAACCTTTTGATGGGAAAAACTTTTGAACATAAAAGAAAAGACATGTTAACAACTTCTTTGATGTTCGGATGCTATCCATGTTTTTGTTCAACTACTTCAATAATAACTCTGATAGATCAAATTCCATATTTTTCTTCATAACTTTATATGCCAAATCAACTGCCTCACACAACACACTATTTAAACAACTAGAGCTATAAATTTTGTGAGCAATGACATGAATGCCAAACCTTAACTCAACATTAGAAATAATGCTAATATTTAAACCTCTACCATCCCACTCAGCTAGGTTTTTCTTTTGAAGTTCATCTTGACCTAGGGTTTTGGTATATTTGGCTTTGCTTAGCATAGGGAGACTTGTAATCTTATGTATCATTTTCTTTGTGATCAATACATGCTATTCTAACCACAATTGTCCATTATGCACATGATTAAGAATATACATAATCCACTTAACTTGGAAGCTCCTTGGCATATGAAGGATATGAGTCAACCCTTTGGTTTCTAAGTGCTTATGCTCGATTATTAGTAAACCATCAACACACATTTCTCCTAAGGCACTATCCATCTCTAGGGTTCCAATATCTTGAATAGAACATTTAAAATGAGTGTGTATATCATTAATTAGGAGTACCTTTGGATGAATTTGAGATTGAGCTCCATTAGGGTCCAATGATTTCATAATTGCTGGTACTAGCTAGAAGTTTGGCTCCTTCCATTCCACACTCTTTACCAATATCTTAGATCCTCTTTTTGCCTTGCTGTTGCTGCTACTCTTGAATGCCATGGCTACTCGATAAATGAGAGAATTTTTTTGAACAAATTCTTTGTTACAAATTCACTCGAAATCTCTTGGATGCTCCTAGAAATCACTCTACTCTGTGAATTCTAAATTCGTGGTGAAAAATGAAGTCAGCTTCTACCCCTTTTGATGATAATTCTTCATTAATGCTAGGTACCATAATGATGTAGTGCATGATAGACTATCATCCACTCAGTAGCTCGGTAGAAGCTTGTGACTTGGTGACTGAACAAACTTTCATTACTCCTGACCTCACTTGGTTGAGTCTATGACTAACATTGCTCAGTACAACAAGTTTTCATGTGATCCCTCTATATCTAAAATACTAATTTGGGTCTTCTACTTTCTTTCATTTGGAACTATTCAAGATATGAATTGATGATATAGTTCTAGTTCCTCCTTCATGGATCGAATTGGAAATCGTGGAGTCACCCACTTCTTGAGTGACATGGCCATCATTTGAACTATTTTGCTTGGTAGATTTGGGAATCCACTATTGTCTCATCTACTTTTTGATATTATCATCTTTAGCTTTCTTTTCATCTTCAACTCTTCCTATATTCATGCAATTTTTAGCTATATGACCAAGTTCAGTGCATGTATAACATCTTACTATTTTATCCCTCTTTCTCAAGTGATGCCTTGTACAATCTATGCCAATGTGTCCATATTTTCCATAATAATGACATGTACACCAAGTATTGTAGTCCCAACCAAATATTTCTTTGACAATTTGTTCAACTACATTGAATGATTTTAATCTACATTCAGATGCCTTGTGACCTTGTTTCTTGCATTTGTGACATTTACCTTCAAATTTTGTTTTCTCCTTGCATTCATTAGCTTTATGACCTTGTTGATTCTAATTGTAGCATTTTCCATTGAAATTTTCCTTTCCATTGCTCCAACATTTGTTTGATGTATGACCTAACTTACCATGGTGATTGCAAGTAGGTCTTTGATTCCTTTGGGCACCTTGTTTGGAAGATTCACCTTCTTCTTTGTATCCAAGTCCTATTTTGCCTTTTTCCCTATAGAGATTCTGCTCACTTTGCTGATTCAATTGATCCAGGTCTATTTGAGATTTCATTATCCTTTCATTAAGTTTCTTTTTAGAGATTAGATTAGATTTAAATCTTTCATTGGTCTATCTTTTAGTGATTAAATCATTCCTTAAACTTTCATTTTATATCTCAGATTCATGATTTCCTCATTTGCATTGGAGACCTGATTGATAAGACTTTCTTGCTGAAGGGATTGAATTTGAGTTTCATTATTTATTGTCTCCAAGTCTTCACTTGCCTTATTCCTTTGTTCCAAGATTTCAGACATTCTTATTGATTGAATTTCTTGTTCTCTTTTCAATTTTCTTACCTCTTCTTGGAGGGAGCCATTCTTTTCTAGGAGTTCTTTGATTGCCTCATTTGCTTCATCTGAACTGTTTGAAGGAAAAAAGTCTTCAATCTTTTCTTCAACATACTAATGGTCATTCATTTGTTTTGCAAGTTCCTCCCTTCTTTTTAGGGATTGAGAAAGATGCTCTTTTGCTTCCTTGAGTTGAGTTATGGCCATTTTCAAATCTAGCTTCTCATTATCAATAAATTTGTCAAATCTCAATATCTCCATTGTCCTTGATCTTTCCTCAAGATGTCAAACTTTATCTTGAGAACCACAAAGCTCTGAAACCAATTGTTGGAAATAATCAAGACTAGCTAGGTTACTAAGAGGGGAGGGATGAATTAGTAACCTCAAAAACTTTAAATCAATTCAGCACTTAACAATATGAATCATCCACCATTCATTCATCTAGTCTACTGCATGCATGAGAAAATATAAACAATCATAACACATGAACATGGTATTTTGGTGACCTAGAAACCTTCCAAAAGGAAAGTAAACTAGGGTGGGGATGATACCCACAAAACTTCACTACTGCAATATAAAGTTGGCCTATTAGAGATTACATTGACCACTTCTAATGATCTTCCCTATTAAGAGCAATTTGGACTACTAGATCCCCATTGTTAGAGGTTTTACAAACATACAATGAAGTATGCACTCTCTTAGGAGATTTAAACAAAGATTATTAAGTCTACCCTATTAAAGGATTTGTAAAACTGATTCAACTTTTAGGATGAAACAATATATATAACTTACAACTTGATTTTTGATTAGATCCTTGAAGTGTAGATCACCTCTTGTGATTGATATATCTTTGCTGCTCCTTGTAGACCTTGCTAAATACTCTACTCTACTGTTGATTCACATTCACTCTTCTTGAAACATTACATATCCATTGCTTGATAATCTCTTTCATATATTGCAAATGATACAATATATTACATATATACTATTCCAATATTTAGAAATACAAGGTCGGCTAAAACATAAGTAAATAAAATATTATTGAGTTAGCTAAACAGTAGAAACTCGAGTTCTAAAAGCTAACTTGGTGAACTTCTGATACATGACATCCACTTCATTACTTGGCATCATCATGCACTTGATAGAAGTAGAAGCTCAATCCATACTGATCATACAACATAGCTTCAAACTTGGTAACCATTGGAGACTTGGTAGATATAGTGTCACTCGGTAGATACTGAATCCTTCATTTACCTTGCATTTACTTGGTAAAACAAATTGACGACTCAGTAGAAATTGTGAAGCTTGGTGACCACTATCTGTTTGGTAAACACTGTAAGCTCACTCAACATTGCTGGATTGCACATTCACTCAGTAGCTTCAGACATGCTCGATGTGAATTGTTTAACTGATGAACTTACTTGTCAACCACTGAATGCTCAGTATAAACTGTAGATTGAGTGATGAGCTCGGTAACCATTCATAATTGAATAAGTGTTGTCACTAATGACAAATACACCATAATGCCAACAATGTATATATATATATATATATGTGTGTGTGTGTGTATATACATACATACATACATACATACATACATACATACATACACATACATACATACATACATACATACATACATACATACATACATACATACATACATACATACATACATACATACATATATATATATATATATATATATATATATATATATATATATGGGTAAAAGTACAAGCCTATGTCACCTTTTATAAAAAAACAAGATATTAGAATGTGATAGTTCAACATTAATGGCAAAAAAATGGTATTTGTGTTTAAAATATGAAGATGATGTAAACTAATGAAATGTGTAGAATTCGATGAATTTTATGCTTATAATTTCTATAATTTTTTTGAGTAAGATTTTATTCATTTAATTTTATTTTGAAGTCTCTTTTTTAATTAATAAAAAATATATGGTGTAGTTCCCATCAAACAAGTATATGCAAATAATCTTTTTTTATTCTAATTTGAAAATATCTTATAGATGACATATATAGCTAGTGAACAAAAAAGAAATAATTATTTTTTATGTATATTTTCTTTGTTATAGGTACTCAAGTTTGACCTTATTAGAATCCAATGGTTTTTCCTCCCGTCAAAACTTCCCTATCAAATCTATACCTTCTTGAAAAAAAATAAGATATTCATGAAGAGGTTTCTCTCCTTTAGAGATAAATATAATTTTAAAATTTTTTTGATATGATTTACTATTTTTTTCCTTCTTTGAGGGAGCATCTTCTGAAATGTTGAAATATTGATTTGTAATATTATGAGATTATAACATATTACAACTAATCAAAACACTCAAAAATTTAGATAATGATGACATTGAATTTGAGATCTATAAAAGGGTATTTTTAGTTTTTGAAAAAAATTGAGTTTTGATAGAGAAATAAGATTTGACCAAAACAAGTTTTAGTATCATAAACGGTGACACATATTTGTGCTTTTACCCACACATACACACACACACACACACACACACATCTTTTTCCTGCATTTTGAAGGCCTGCGCATGTTTTTCACTCTAACTTGAGCATACATGGGTATATTTTTATCTAAAAGAATTGTCAGAAAGCTGATTCAAAGATGGAGATGATGGTGTAGGTATTTTTTGGATTTTTTCCAATTTGGTACCGATTTCCTTACTCAAAATAAGATGATATTTTTTTATCTTCCAAGGGGCATAACTTACTCGTTATAGCTCCATTTTTTCATCTAGAAATAGTGTCGAAAATATTTTCTTGTTCCCTGTGTAGGTTCTCTATTATTTTCATCATTATATATCTCAAGGGTACATGTGATACTCATATTGAGTCCCTTTTTTTGCTCTTCTTGTTTACACATTACTTCTGCCAGGTGGAGTTCATTTTTTAATATTGTGGGTGTTGTTTTGTATTATTGTTTCTATTTTTTTACATCAATAAACCATAATGTTTTCAAAAAATAATCCATTACTTTTGAAACAATGATCGAGACCTCTTCTTGTCTAGAACTTCTGACCCCTCAAAACTATCACACATAGAAGTCCCTAATGACACTACTTATTTGGTCAAGAGTTTTGTGGTCTTGTTTAGCTAGAGTGCAACTAGTTTTACCACAGGCCCTTTGAGGTCATGCAATATAGGAACAAGATGGATGAGGTTATCGATTTGATTTCTTTATAGGTATCTAATACTCTACAATTTCATCTTGATGGTTGCAATACCCCTCTAGTTATGCCGACCAAGCTTGATGGCTTGTTTCATATAGTAAATGAGTTTAGGGAACTTCAAATTGAGATATAGCTTACCTCTCTTGTATCATATTTTTTCCTTCCATTGATGACTTCTTGATGAAGTTCAAAGAGATCTTTATTACATGGTTATGGGAAAACCAATATTGACATTGAAGTGCATTTACTCGATTCCTTCTAAGCTTTGTGAAAACTTTCAAAATTTTCTTCTACCTTCTATTCCACCAAAGATGATTTGGGTTATAGATTTACCATGTCATCCTTTGAGGTTTCTTGTGTTCATTTGACTTGAGAGCAAGCTAAGGTCTCTTAGTTGGATTATCTCAAAGACTTATGCATTGGTAGCTCAACCATCTTCCAGGACGAAGAAGAAGACACATAAATCACATGCTATAGAGTCTCAAATTGATTTTAGCTCTCATAGTTCATTAGCACCACCTCCTCCTAAGGGGGTTAAACCAAAGCAATAAACAATGCAGTTTTCTTATTATAATAATTCTAATCACGATGAGTCACATTGTTATGAGAAGAAGTTAGATGGCTATGCCAAACAACTTTTAGACTTGACAACTCTCCTTCAATGGAGCAACATTTATATTCCCTCTACTTCTCACAGATCTTCTTCATAATCATCATTTTAGTGAGATGGTAAGGATATAGGAAAGGGTCATACACTATGTACAACTACTACTCCGCCCTCTTCTAGATGGTTACTAGATTCAGGTGCTTCACACAATATGGCATCTTTTTAGGATTTTTTCTCTTCTTTTGAGGCTTCTCTAACTCCACACATTTTGATGAGGAAAAACACTATTATGATTGTATATGGGAAAGCTTGTATTGAAATTGATGATGGTACATTTCATGATGTACTTTGTGTTCCATCTTTTTTCTCTTAACCTTCTCTTTATTTATCATATTACACACAATGGGACATGGAATAGAGTTGAGTTTTCAAAAGATTCAATGTACATCAGAGATAGTGAGACAAGCAATATTGTTTCTATAGGGACTCACTCTCCATGATCTACACTATCTAAGACTCACTCTCCTTCTTTACAAGAGACTAATGAGGTGAAGTTAGGTTGCTTGAACTTATGTGTTATCCCTGAGACTAGTGTTTTGACTTCTACATCTCCACCTCCTATTCAAACTCTATCTATCATATAGGATTAGTCTTCAACAATGCCTACCATTGTATCTCCATTCATCAAAACTCCTACTATAGTTGTTCAATATATATTAGAGGACACACATCTCCTCCTAGATGTAAGTTTTAGTACACCTATTATCCCACCTCCATTGAAGATTCCATTTTAGGATTCTGATGCATTATTCTTTGAGCATCAACTAGGACTTCCAGCTTCAACTTACATTTAGGAGTTTTATCATCCTTTTCCACTGCCTTTATTTCTTTCATATTGGAGCCACATTGGTATGTTCATTGACATAAGAGTTCTACCATTTTGGGGGGGCCTGTGGAGTCCTACACTTCTATCGTGGGGCTTTCATTGTTCTAATTGTCTTGAGAAAATCTCTTGAGGTTTTTTCATTTGTGCATTATTTTCTTTCTCTTTTTGGAGCTGATTTTTTTCCACTAGGTTTTCTCTATTTCCCTATTTGGTTGTGATTGTGTACCTCATTAGGCCTTGTTGTTGAGATCCAATTTTTCTTTCGGCATTGCATTGTATTTTCCTTGATATTTCTACATTTTTTGTAGCTGCATTGTTGTTCATCTTAAGGGGGGTGTTAGAGTAAAAGGTTAATTTAATTTAATTTATTAAATTACCTTTATTCCCTTCTTAAGATTTCACTTTATGCACCTTACACTTCTATTTAATAATTAATTTGTAATTATTAAATGTCATTTACCACTTATGGTTTCCCTTTTAGGTTTTCAATCTCCTTCATAAGGATTGATCAGTTGTAAATTTATTCATTTATTTTTACACAAGTAAATTCAAAATTGATGTTTATTGAGGAAAAAATTCTCTATATCAGCCTTTCTTACTTCCTTATAATGAGTTATGTGCATGTAGGATATCCAGGGATCCATGAACTTGTTTACCATCAAATTCTACATTTTTGTCATCAATATTTCCTACCAAATTAGGATCTGAGTAAACTTTTAGTTCAAACTTTTTTACTTTTCTTGTACCATAAACCATAGTATGTTGTTCCTTTTAGATATCTCAGTATTCTCTTTACTACCATCATATTTATTTGGGATTAGCTAAGAATCAAGCAATAATTCCAATATCTAATGCAATTTCAAGTATTTATGTAGAACATATTGTAGTTTTCCAATCATAGACCTATACAATGTTTGATTCACCTTAGAAAAATAATCATTCTTTGACAATTTATGTCCAATCACCATTCATTTTCCAATTGGTCTTGAGTCTTCCATACAAAAATTCTTAGATATTCCTTTGGTACACTTTGATTGAATAATGAAAATACCTTTATTCATCTAATACAATTGTAAAAAAAAAAGAATTTAATATTTCCAAACATTGACATTTCAAACTCCTTTTTCATTTGATCAATAAATGACTTGCTCAATGAATCTTTCCCTCTAAATATGATCTCATAAAAAAATTCAGCTAGTAATATTTATTTTAAGCTTCACTCTTTGGATACAAATTGTTATTTTCATTAGTTCTTGCAAAACAAATCTTCACCAAGTAATTTTTTAACCTTTCATACCATGCCTTACGGGCTTTCTTTAAGCCATATAAAGCTTTATGTAACCTACATACCATATTATTTTTGTTTTGATCAAAAAATCCTTCAAGTTGTTTAATGTTTATTTCTTCCACTAGAATTGCATTCAAATTTTTTTTTTCCATCCACTTGTTACACTTTGAATCCTTTGTAAGAAGCATATGCAAGTAAGATTCTCACCCCTTCAAACCTTGCAACTAGATAAAAAATTTCTCTATAATCAACCCCTTCCTCTTGTGCATATCTCTTAAAAAATAATATTTTCTTGTTCCTTATGACTTCACCCTTGTCATTTAGCTTGTTTCTCAACATCTAGTTAGTACCAATTATATTTTTATCTTTAGATTTGGGTACCGGTGTCCATGTTTTATTCTTTTTAAATTTCTTATTTTTATCATTCACTATCCTGCTCCAATCTTCATTCACCAAAATGTCTTCAAGATATATTTAGGTTCAAATTCACATATTAATTACTTATCATTATTCAGTATTCTTCTTTTCATGACTTCTAAATCTATATCTCCCATAAGTTTTTCTAGTGCATTATGTCTCCTTGTATAATTTTCAACATAGGTGTTGTTGTTGTTCACTAGATTCTAGATATTCAATATCTTCTATTTTCTTTGGCTGCAGCTTGACTTCCTCTATCTATTGGTTAATAGTCACATTCTATGACTCGACTCTTATAGCCTGATGCTTGGAAGACTACTGGTTCTTGACATATATTTTCTATAGAACCTCGACTATTCCTACTTACTAATGCTCACTAGCCACCTTCTCTAGTTTAGGTAAGATTATAGGTTCACCCTCATACATATAGACAAAATTTATGTAATTTTTAGGTTCTTTCTTGCATTCTTCTTAATTTTTCTCTACAAATTTTTCAATTTTAACATTTGCACTTTCTACATTTTTTTGTTAGTAGAATTCAAACACTTATAAACTTTACTCTTAGTGAATTAGCCTAGGAATATGCCATCATCACTTTTAGCATCAAGTTTTCCTTTTATTGCATCCTTCAATATGTAGCATTTGCTTCCGAAAACTTTAAATAATTCATATTTGGTGATATCCATACCATATTTCAAAAGATGTTTTGTTTGTTCCTTTCTTTACTTGAACTTGGTTCAGAGTGCAGACTACATTGCTGAAAGCCTCTCTCTAGTACTTATGTAAAACATTCTTCTACATCATTACAGTGTTCTTGTGAAATCCATAATTGATCTCTTTCTTGTCTTAACTATACCATCATATTTCGGTGTCCTGTGTGCATTCATTTCCATCTTGATTCCTTTGTAACTGAAAAATATGTTGAACTCCTTTATGAAATGACTTTTCACCACCTCTATCTTATGTCAAACATTTGAAACTCTTCCCTATTTCTTTCTCAACTCTAGAAAGATATTACTAAAACATTTGAAATGCATTAGATATTTCCTTAAGGAACATCATAGTCATAATTCTTGGAAAATCATCAACAAACACAATAAAGTATTTATCACCATAATAGGTTTGTATTCAAATAGGCACATATAAGTCCATATGAACTCACTTTGAAATCTCATTAGAGGAATATGACTTCCTCTTGAAACTAGAGTTTGTCATGTAACCCATTTGAAATTGATTGCACATTACTATATCATGTTTTCTCAGGGTTTATAACTCTCTAATTCTTTTCATTTTACTAATTTTTACCAAGTTATCAAAGTTCACATGACATAACCTCTTATGCAATAACCAAACATCTTCATGTTGTGCAAAATAGACAAGTATCTTCAAATAGGTCTAGATAGAATAAGTTACCTCTTATTTTCTCTCCACTTCCAACTAGTTCACTAGTGGCATCATAGATTTTTCCCTTCTTGTTATGGAAATCAAATCTGTAAACTAGACTTATAAACTATGCTATACTCAACAAGTTATACTTCAAACCTTCAACCCAATATGCATTGTCACACTTGAGCTTTTCATTTAGTTTAATTGACCATGTACTTGTAACATAACATGGTTCATCATTACTAAACTTAACACTACTTCCATTATAATGTTCTAGCTTATCATAATTACTTGTATGACCAGTCATATGATGCGAACAACCAATATGAATTATCCCTCTATAATTATTACTCATATGTGAGATCGATGTAAATTTCTCATCTTCAATATAATCATCTTTCATTGCAACATAAACAAGTTCTTCATCATGATCATAAGAATTATTTTCAGAACCATCCTCTTTGGCAATATAGTAAGATTTCTTATTTTTTATTTGTAGTCTCTTTTTTTTTTTGTTACTTCTATTATCTTTATCCTCTCTTATTCCTTCGTACTTGAAATATTTTCTTTCATTATTGTCACCTTTTTCAGTGCATCTAGCTGCAATATGACCAACTTTGTTACATGAAAAATAGATAATAAGAAGTTTACCTTTGTGTTTACCTTTGTCTCTAGGAAATCTTCTTGCTAACAATGCTTCAAGCTCATCAAGATCATCATTAGATATACTATTAGTTTCTACATGGGTGGTTTTTTTCTTTTTCCTAGATCCATCAAGGGTAAGTTGTACTTTGAGTGTAGATTCAACATTAGCACGGGAGTAATTATCAAAATTTAACATTTCATGCAATATCTCAAATCTTTGTATCTATATGCACTGAAAAAATATTTCTTAACTACTAAAAAATATATGATGCAAAACAATCTCATCAACACCTGAAAATAACAATTTTGACACTAGGATTTAATGTAGAAACCCAATGTGGGAAAAACAACCAAGTAACATGCTACCAATTTTTACTCTTTTGAAGTGAGCTTGGTTAAGAGCCACCCCGTTAAAGATTATACAAAACACTTTTCAATGTTACCCTATTAAATGATTTAATCACCCTATTAGGAGCATCCTTGTTAGAGGACTTTAGAACATTTGATTAGACTTTTAGCTTAATTAAAGGATTTACAAAATGACTATTAGGTCAACCTTAATTAAAGCATTTTGGACTGATACCATGGTTATCTAATGTAATAGTAGGTTTTATATATAAAGTACAACTCACTTTGAAAATTTAGATCTCCATTCTCTCATTTATTAGTTCATTAACTGGCCTCTATTGATGCATGACATGTCCATCACCAAGCTACTTGACATCTCCTCAAGAAATCATTTCTTCAAAAATTCTTCACACTTCACCTTTGTTATTCTCCTCTTCACAACTTTGCCTTAAGATTTACAATAAAAAACAAACCAAATTTAAAATTCATTATGTATGCCTCCTTAAATAGGTAATTTTGATAATTTTCCACTTAAATACCATCATTGATCTTAGGGTTATGTCAGATTCATCCAATCCTTCCATCCTTTTTGTTCTCTTTCTTCTTCTAGAAAGTTATGATCAAATCCTTTCGTTTGATCATGTAACAAACTCTCCCTATGAATTAAATATGCCAACACACCAATCTTTATCTTCCATGCTCTTAAACTAATTCAAAATTGATGAAGGTTGCTCCCCTTAATACCATACACCCATAGCAAAAACAAAGAAACAAAAGCAAATGCAAGAACAAACTATGGACTTCTTATTATTACAACAAATGCATAATTATAAAATTCACAAGTACAATATGATAACCCACATGGGTGCCTTCATTATAGTAATCTACAAGACTAAGCTGTGAACTACCACCCAAGGCTATTCTAGACAATGTTCGAGCCTTTATTAAATATACAATTTTATGGTGCCCAGGAAGGTTTTGGACATTGAAACTTAATACCTAGGGCTGACAGACCCTAATAATACATATAGAGTCGGCCAAATACATCTTTGACAATTATTTTAGATATTTTAGGTAGCCTAACTTTTGAAGGCCATAACTCTCAAACCATTTCTCTGATTGGCTATTATAACCACTTTTTGAAAATGACAGCTCATGATCTATAGGTTCAAAACAACATAAGTGCCCTTTCATCAAGTTTTTGTACCTCATTCGGGCACTCTAAAGCCTCCAATGGTGACCCTAAAGATTTTTCCACCAAAAATTTGCAATAACTTCTTCAATACTTAAGCTAGAGCAATGATATTTTTGTGGTAGGCTTATAACTCTAAAATGAACCTTCATGTAGAAAAAGAGAACATTTTGAGCTCATATAACAAACTTACTTAAAGTAGCAAGTTCCTAAAAATAACAATCCTCTGTCTACTAGTCTTTATCAAAATAGAAAAGATTGAAACAAAAATATTTTTGGGTGATGCAAGATTGTTCTTACACCCAAGATGCTCCTACATCAAAAATCTCAACTATGGTGGCCTCAAAATCAAATTTTTATCAAACTATAATTTTTTGTTACTCGAGAATAACTATGTTCTTTAGCCTAGTTGTTACTAGGTAGCTCGACAAAAAATGTACTTTCTCACTTGGCATCAATAGGCTTTCTTGGCCATTAATATGCTTGGTCACTTCTAAACATCTTTCATACATCTTGTCAGCAATAAATAACACTCAACTTGAACTAGTTTGCTTGGGTTCTACTTAAGTTCCTTAACCTTCTACTTCATCTCCTTCATTGACCATGGAATACTAATTTCAAGTCAAGTTTATGCTTTTGAATTTTTTTAACTTGTACCTTCATCTCATGATCTCTTCTTTTTATATCCTCTTCACATGAATCAAATGATATGCCACTCTACATTATAAGTAATTGACTCTCCAATAGGTTTGATACTTTGTCTTACTAATAGGTGTGACATCAATGACAGCATAATAATTGCTCTCATTGTAGTTTCCAGCAAAAGCTTAACTTCAAACATGGTGATATTTAAGTTAATAGTAACCCTATTTGTTAAACCACATTCCTAATATAATAAACCCTTATCCTAAATTTATAAGACTCTAGAAATTGATTATACAATATAAATTTAAAATGTAGTGATTAAAAACATTGTGCATGTGTACCTTTTCTCCTTCTATGGTGTCTTGCTATTTTTTTTGATGATTTTCTTCTTCTTTTTCCTCTACTCTATTTCATGTAGACTATCTTTCTCTTTTATTTTAATTTCACATTGGAAATTCTTTTTGCAAAATTTGAAAAAATCCAAGATGAATTTATTCTATTCCAATTGAAGTGTGAATTATCCAATTTATTTTGATTGTAAAATGAAATCATTCATTACTTATTTATATGGGAAGAAAAAATTGAAAAATAAACCCAAACAAGCTAACTTTGGTTTTGACTGAAACTACATAAATAGTTTTAGTTTGAAAATTTACTATAATCTCCATATTCAAGTCCACTTTCAATTAGAAAAAGATACTTTTTAATTGGGCAAATATATAATAAATTACATGCATCAAAATCAATGTATGTCCAAATTAGAGTTAGGTCAGCTTCAAAAATCTTTAAAATATGAAATACAAGTGATAAAGACATCACACCACCCCCATGAGTTCTATGTTGATGTTGAAAACCAAAATGTAATAGAATCACATTGATATCTATCATTAAAAAAAAGTTATGTGAGTCCAAAATAATGGAACTCTTTCAAAATCAAGTTTTTGATAAGATAACATTTTTTGTGGGAGAAAAAAGAATTATATGTGTGTGTGTGTGTGTGTGTGTGTACACACACACACACACACACACACACACACACAGAGAGAGAGAGAGAGAGAGAGAGAGAGAGAGTCTATGTATAAAATCTTGAAAGACTCTAATTTACTTCATCTTGAAATTCCTAATTGTTAAAGTAAAAGTTTCTTGAAAATTCATAGTTCAATGCCAGTTTAAGAAAAAAAATGTAACACACTATTGTACAACCTGACTCATTATTTATACTAATTGATTATTAATAGAGTCTAGCCTCTAACAAGGAATTTTTATAATATTACATCATTTTTTTGGTACCATCCCCATTGGGGTTTTTCTTGTGATCAAGGATTTTCCTAGTTAATATATATAGTGTTATTGTGCATGGTTATCCTTTTATGGTTGTTGCATCAACTATTTGAACATTTGAAAATTGATAAATATATTTAGAGGGTTTTAAATTGAATAAGTGATCACCCCAACCCCCCCACCCCCACCCACCCACCCACCCACGCCCCCCCCCCCCCCCTTCTGCACCCTCGGTTATCTTGGTGGAATTTACCTTTTAGCAGAATCTTCTAGTGGTAAATATGTTGTGAATAAAGGTTACATAAGTCTTATTCAGAAAGGCTCAATTAGGTCCAATAGAGAATTTATATTCTTCTGAAATGATGCAGTGCTACCCAACGTGAGGGATATCCTAAGGCTAATTCTTTAGAATAGAATCCTTACTAGGGAGAGTCTAAAGAGACTAAGCATTACAAACATATTGTCCTATGTATTGTGTGGTAAGGTCAAAAAAGATGTTAACTATCACTTGCATGATTGTGACTTCTCCCACAATTGTTGGAAATGTGTAACCTATAACCTCAGATGACATCATAATTTTCCATCCCCCCTCTCTTAGGTTTTGGTTGGCTAGCCTCTATTAAATAGAGGCTCTTGGTTTTTCCAAAAACTTGTCATATTTTAAAATATTTACTTTATACTTCGTAAAGATAAAATTGGCTAAGAAGAATCTATATACAATTTTTTGATGATTTCATGATCATATCAAGGTTCATTAATTTTTTTTGTGTTCACTAGTTATATCATCTTAATTTAGAAGACAAAGTATGGAAACATTAAATAGAAATATCTCATTAGACTATAGAGTTAAAAAGGCATCTTTTAACTTCATTTAATATTTTTCCTTATAGGAATTGATCGTTATATATTAAAGGATACAAATTGAAATTGTGAACAAAGGCCATTGAATTTAGAATGTTGTTTGTCTTTAGAAAATATTATATATCTTTCACCAAAATCATGAATTTATACCTCAAATGGTTTGTATTTTAGAGAACCAAAAATATGAATTTAACTTGAAACCATTTGTATCTATGTGTGCACCACCTTCTATCATTTTAGAACATTCAACAATGTAGAAATTTGAAATTTTAGATCAAGCAGGAATTTTGATACCTCTATTTTGTTTGGAATACATTGATACTAAGTTTCGAAAAAGGCTTAAATCTTTTCCTATATGAACATTTCATAGTTTAAAAAATGTTTAGCCTATAGTTTAATTATCTAATTCTTGTTGTTAATTCTTTTCCTTTGATGAGATATTGAAAACTTTATGATACATTTGTATACTAGGCTATCAGATAAGTCTTATGATATTCAACTTGAATAATACCTATGACTAATTAATGATAAACATACATGTATCTATAAAGAAACCAAGATTAATACATGGTATCATATAATATGTGTTATCCATTCAACTAACTAAATGAATATTATTTTGTATTCAAATATATTTCACGTGATCTACACAAATGCAATTAAAGTGTGGCGTTTGACATTCACTTTATTTTAATGATCAAAGCATTCAATTAAATGGTTCTAGCAAAAAGAATAACATAATTCACATACAAAATAATTATCACTAAAAATATGAATTTATAAATTTTATATGTTAAAAATGAACTAGTTTTCACTTATATCAATAATTAGTGATGAAGTATTAACTTGTTTTCATATTCAAATGGGTTTAAATTGGAACAATATATAAAATTATGTTATAATTATTATTAAAAATAGATTTAATATATACAAGAATTATATTATATTTTTAATTTAAAGTGTATATCTTCTAAGAAATATCTCTGTAATGAAAGGCTTTCGATCAAGAATAACATCTTTCTTAGTACAACTTTCTCACATAAATTAGAAAACTATGTAATATTTAAATACTCACGTCCTTAGAAAACTATGTATAATAAAGCATCGAGAAGATTCAACTAGCCTACAATCTTGGATATTTAATAGCTTTAAAACATAATTTTATTAAATATTTTAAATGGTAGCTAATATAATCTAAAGTTTTTAGAGCTTGGTAGAGGAAGGACCTTCCACAAGAGTACTTTATGAAATTCTTGTTTATAAATACAAAATTTATATCTTGTCATGAAAGTACAACTAGGTTTTTTTTTTTTTTTTTGCAATACTATGTCTTTTTATTGTCTTGCATTTGGTGCTACAGCTCCAAAAATCAAAATTAAAATTCTATAGACATGCTGGGACAATTATTTTGTTTGATATTGTAGAACTCTAGGATCATTCAACTCAAATAGTAAGAGGTTGCTTTAAAAAGCTTTTACCAAGATTTAAAAAAATTATTTTTTAATAATAATGAAAATAACATTGAATACATTATTCGCTATGAGAAGATTAATAAAAATCAATAGCTATGAAAAGATAAACTATACAAAGAAGCAATAAAAACATGATTATTTGTAGGCTCTCAAACAATTAGGCTCATTGAAACGCATACAAAGTCATTCCCCTTAAAGAGTAGGAGTTGTTATAACTCTTAAGCTATGTACTAGTTAAATATTATCATCTGATTTATGTGCTAATAATTTAAGACCCTTCAAAATTTCATTTAGCAATAAAAATAATTAACAACATCTAGAAATTAATTTAAAGCATTTATTTATGTCTGATTTATTGATGATTAATTTGATATAATTCATTTTGGCTAGAAAATACAATATTATTTCTCAACATTCAGTTGATGTATTTAAAAGTAATTATCATCATTATTGAAAAAACCATAGGTTTCTTCAATTTATATCCCAATGGTCCATTGATATATGAAAGTGGGTGCAAAAATTTGCAGGTCTATAAATAAAAATAATGCTTACCTAGATTGATATGTGTAATAATATATCAAAATATTAGACTTGTCTAATTTTATGACATGTCTATCTCCTAACAAGTTATAACTTTGCAACATTTAAACAATTCAATGTATGTTTGAATATCTTGAAGATAGAATACTTTTTATCAAATCATTAGATAATATTATTTTAACAAAAAATTATCTTCTCACAACTTATAGTATTTCAACATTTGAAAATATCTACATAATGTTTGATTTGCATTAGATATCATTTTCTAGCTTGTCTCCTCAAACAAACGCAAAATATTTTATACCAAAAAATAAAATAACAAAAGGTCACTCATTTTCTTTCTTAGTAACCATAACTTTGTGATAGATATTCATAATAGTTATTATTAAATCATTAGATTGGACATGTGCATTTCTTGCTATTGCATGTAAATTCTTTACATTTAAAATGTCTACTTTATGTTATTCAATGGCGAATGAAAGTAATAACTTGGAGTCTTCTATTGTTTCTCTCAATGACAAAATTATCTGATTGATATGTGTACTAGTTTTAATCAGAATAGTTTAATATAATTATAAGAAATATTGATTTTCTAAAAACTTATAATTTTATATCTTCAAATAAAAATAATTATTGAAACATTCTCTACTAGATGACCAAACCTCTTCAATTGATATGTATCAATTATTAAATTGATATAATTTTAAAACATATCTATCTTTATTTTACAATGTTTGAAATATCTACTTTAGGCTTCAATATCAAGATTCTTTTTCAAACATTTTCTTAATCAATGTAAAGCTTTGTAGAGATAAATTAGAATCAACTATTAACTGATTCGATTGATATATTGAATGGTTTTTATCAAATGTAATACGCATTTAACCTCTACGGACTTTTCGATTTTTCAACGTTTTAAGAAGTGTGAAGATTTATCTTTGAATGATTCGGACATTTCTGAGATATATTAGAATTATTTGCAGAAGTATCTTCTTCATGTTTGTTATTATTGCGTATTGCATACTCGGAAGTATTGTTCGTAAGCTATCCGAATTTGTCATATTCGCTTGACAAATAACATATTGAATTCAGCGTCTACACTCAAACATTGGCATTGTATAACGTAATTCCTTGAATAGATATACAGGGCCCGCAAACCTTGACTATTGACTATGCCGAGCAATAGAGGTATCTCTCCCTATATATAAATAGAAGCCCACGAGCAGAGGAGTATTCAAAGAAGTTTGTGTGTGTGTCTGCTAAGTACATTTCACAATGGCACCTTCCTTTGAATTTCTCGGAGTGAGGGCCGAACAACTTTGTGGCCAAATGACTGCTCTAGGTTTGGCATGTAGTTCGTGTGGGTACTATTAAAGCAGTTGAAGAGGAATCCTAAGTTACCTCCTGGGCCAAGCCCATTGCCTATCATAGGAAACATCCATCAGCTTGGGAAGCTTCCCCACCTTAGTTTTCATGAGCTCTCAAAGAAGTATGGGCCTGTGATGTACTTGAGACTGGGTTTTCTGCCCTGCGTGGTGGTCTCTTATTCTGAGATGGCCAGGGAGTTTCTGAAGACACACGATTTATCGTTCGCTAACAGACCCTCTACTGCTGCTGGAAAACATATCGGTTACAACAACAAGAACATGGGCTTGGCTTCTTATGGTCCTTACTGGAGACACATGAGGAAGGTCTGCGTCACGGAGTTGAACAGTGCGAAGAGAGTTGAGTCCTTTCGGTCCCTCAGAGCAGAGGAGGTTTCTCTCGCTATGAAATCTATGTGGGAGAAGAGCAAGCAGGGGACTGTTTCTGTGAATGTCAGCAAGTCTCTGCTGGATATCACCTCGGCCATTATTTGGAGGATGCTGACTGGGACGAGATTCGACGTTGATGATGTGACTGGGAAAGGGGGCGAACTCAAAGACATGGTGAGGGAGATTATCAGCACCCTTTCTGCTGTTAACATTGGGGACTTCTTTCCTTCCATAGATTGGATGGACCTGCAAGGCCTCAAGAAACGCATGGTGAATGCCCACAACTTCTTCGACAGGATTCTTGGGAGGATTATAGACGACCATATTGAGCACAAGAGAAGGGCTCTGGAGGAGAAGGAGGAGTGGAGTAAGGACATTCTGGATGTGCTGCTCGACTTAGAAGAATCCCAGTCTCTCGACGTGGAGTTCACTAAAGATAATATCAAGGCAGTCCTCTTCGTACGTCGCTTTCACTACCCTCTCTCTCTTGATCTTTGCTCGATTCTGTTTTAGGGTAGAAGTTTTGTAAAATAGTTTGTCTAGATAAGATTATGATCTCAACCCAATTGGAGAATAGAAAAAAGAGATCATATTGTTAAGGTCAAGAATCGAGTGAATATTCATTTTATTTGTAGTTCCTTAGATTTGTTTGTTCTTCTAACAATTTATTCCTACAATATATGTTTGAACAGGATCTGTTCATTGGTGGGATGGAGACAACAGCAACTAGCATGGAACGGGCAATTACTGCACTGCTCAGGCATCCCCGGGTGGCCAAGAAACTGCAGGTGGAAATTGGCTCTATTGTAGGGGATGAGCGCATGGTAACTGAATCTGACCTTCCCAACATGCACTACATGCAATGCGTGATTAAAGAGTCGTTGAGGCTGTACATGCCAGGACCGTTGTTGCTCTCCAACGAGAATAGCGAAGCTGTGACTGTAGGACCACAGGGCTATGTCATACCAAAGAAAACAAAGCTTTTTGTGAATGTGTGGGAAGATCCGAAGGAGTTCAAGCCCGAGAGATTCGAGTGCAACAAGAACTTTGAGTACCAAGGGCAGGAGTACGATATGCTGCCGTTTGGGACAGGGAGGAGGGGCTGCCCGGGTGGGCACATTGCAATCGGGCAGATGTCGTTTGTTTTGGCTCAGTTCTGGCACTGCTTTGAGTGGAGGCTCGAAGGCGATCCTGCTGACTTGGATATGGAAGAAGAGTTCGGAGTCACCGTGTCAAGGAATAACCACTCTTTGCCATTCCTTCCTTGAAACTGACCGCAAGGTTCTAGCCTAGTCTTTCTTTAATAAGAAATGTATTGTTTTATTCGTGATAGCTCCTGCTGTCCAACCACCTGATAATATATGCTTTGAAATTTCACATCTCCTCCATGTATCTCTAGTTACTTTTGTAATGGGGTATGTTAAATTCCTTTCCTACAGAATTCCCAATCTTTCCTAAATGTGTCCAACACCTTGTCAAGTGCTGCAATGATAATCTCTCCATTGCTAGAAAAAATAACTCCACACATATGATTCTACATCTTCTTCAAGTATAACTAATATATTTTCAAGTGTGCAAAAAAATCTTCATCATTGCTATTTGAATGGAAAAATGTAGTTTCACATCTCCCATTTTCTTTACCAATACAAAATAAGGTCTTTTACTTGCAATGAATCCCCCTTGAAGAAGAAGCTAACTTGAAATGATAGGCATTCTTCTTCTTCTATTGCCCCCAATTTTTTATGATCATATTAGTCCTTGCACTCTAAAAACTAGTATCAAAGGAAATAACAAAATGCCTTGACTGAAATTCTCATATTCTTCCCCTCAATGAGATTCCCTTATGCTCTATGCTCAAATTGGCTTCGACCTACTTTAATACAATAGAAAATCAATCTATAGGTCAAAATTTTCATCTTGTCTTGTTAGACATACATTTATAACAGCTCCAAATATTAGATTTCTATTAAGATTAACAAGCTCATTTATCATTTAGTAATAGCATTCACCTCGAACAATAGCAATGTCTATTAAGGTGGCTGAATTCAATTGTAACAAGCATCTCTCACCCTTTTCACCCTAGGTGTAATGCCTGTTTTAATCAATAAGTACCCAACATTTGACATAACAACACTCACACAGCAACAAATTCAACATCCAACATTACAATATTTGTCAAAGAATGTCATTAGACAAATTAAAAGCTTGTATAACTAGTGTAGATATGATATAATCATTTTTAAATCTCATTTGAAATTACAAAGGCAGTATTCACGTTACTTGTCAAAGTAGCAACTCCTATCCCCATGTGTGTCCAACCCACTTCAATATTATCCAATCCGCTTCAATTATTTATATTGCCTCATATTAAAAATGTTCACCTATTGAGGATAAAAATGTCTTTATCCCAAGGTTAAAGTAAGAAAACTATGGGTTAATATTAACAAAAACAATGACTTTAAACATTCATAGCACAAAAAAAACTCCCAATAACCTATAACCTATGTGTGACTAGCCATTGCATCTATTTTATTTAGCCACTCACCATTCAAATCCAATCAACAACTGTATACATCTTGTTTGTCCTTTCATGTATCTTACAGTGGTAAGTCACAAGAAATTAGAAGTACATCCATCCTACATCGCAGTGACTTTAAATTGGACCAGCAAAATGGAAAATTAGATCAAGCATTCAGATATTGAACTATTTTAAGGATTGTATAATAATAATCAAATGATCCAATGCACGAGAAGATTGCTGCACATGATGCTCAGAGACCTGGACAAATAAAAAAATTTGATGGAGCCAATCAGACAAAGTTGCATCATTATTATGAAAGTTCGAGAGTATGATTACAATTTGGTTCAATAGCTTATAACTGTACTCATGAAATTTTAATCAGGATTGGATTCAAGTACCCATATAGATGATGAGAACATGGAGAGTCCCTTTGACATTCATCAAACACGGTTGGAAAGTAGCTGAAGGAAAATCATAAACTGTGCGTTCTAAATAAGTTTTACTCCGCTTAGATGAAAAGGTGATGAATATGTGTAATGATCACAACACACCTTCTATGGATTTAATTTTTATGTGATATTTATTGAATTATGAAATGTTATTGAGGAAATTTATAGTATAATAATCAAATTGAACAATTATGATTCTAGAGATGCATGCATGTGTGCGATTAGATTTTTGAAAAGATCGCATCCGCAAGAGAACTAAATATATTGGTATCACTTCAGTGCTAGCATCGAGTTTCTATCATAGGATCAATCCTAATAGTAAGAATGTCAAGGGCATCATGATCCAATAAGAAAGATCTCGCTCATTTTGGACGAGAGGTTATTGTATTGAAGGAGCTGGACAGAGTGGATCAAAGACAAACACGAATGCAATGATAAACATTCAAATCAATAAGAAAAACACAAAGAAATAAAGTTGTGCTACAGCATTTCATACTCGTTAACATATCTGAAATCTATTACAAATCCATAGAATGCTACAGCATTCCATCCACTCATGATCCACCATGAAAACCCAAAATGGGCTCTACTGATCCACCATGATCAGATAAACATCTGATGCTCAAATCCTTACATAATGCCTCTACTTATAGAGGTCTGAGAACTCTCTAGAATATCAAACACATGTATTGCATGACATATAATATTAATATATATCAATTAATATATGCAACTACTGGTAGTTGAAGACTGATTCTGAAATGACCTTGGGCAGCTGTATGTGGCTGTTTGTCTGTGGCTGTGGACGGCTCTGCGGCTATGGATGGTGGGAGAAATTAATACTGCCAACACTCCCCCTTAATTTCTTCCACTAATGCTACTGCATTTATATTGTTTTCCCTCATTATAATTACTTCGGGTTTTACGGCTTACCCCTAACCAATGCAATTATGAAGTGGTTTCAAGCTCACCACAAACTTCTCAAACATTACACAAATGGTTTCAAGATCACCATAAACTTTGCACTCCAATGGTTTACAAACCAAGCATTCATTGGTTCTACTGACCATGAATCATCACTACGGAGAAACTATCCTCACTCTGGGCCTTTCTCTTTTGTATCTGCATCAAACTAATTATTGAGTCCATATAAAAAGAAATCCATCTATCGAGATACATGGGTGCCCAGTCGCTGTACTCGCCAGTTCTATAGGAATCCTTTTCAGATACATGGTTCATCAATACATTCAGTCAAACTCTAGGGTGTCGGGTACAACTGATAATGCACCCCTTACAATACATTATTAACAAGCAATTCTCATTCAATCTTCATCACTTGATTGGGGGATATCAATTCAGCAATCTACTATTACATGACCACATTTGATATGACAAAGCCTTAAACATTTTCTAATCCAGATTTCAACACTTAAACTCCAAATCAGCACACACAGAGACCTTTGCACTATGACAACAAGCTTTAGCACACAATCTCACCTTTTATTCAACATGTTACACCTAAGATAACTAACTTAACTTTAACAACTAATGCATAACAATTAACACACATATTTCAAACACAAACATAATAAAAATTTCCATAATCAATATCTTCCGTGTCATGTGTATGCATTCTTTGTCACTCCTGCTTGCACAAAGATGCTCCACACGCTTCTAATCTATGAATGATAGCGTCACACAACACTAACTCAAACACACTTCAACTTTGGCTTTCTTCTTTTCATAGCTTCTTTGTTTCTCATAGCAATCTCTTGACTTGTTCTTCTCTTTATTCTTGCAGAAGATAACTTCAAATGCCATTGCTTGTTGGGCTACGATGCCACAACACTCTTCATCGATTTTAAACTTCTCGAGCTCTCCACGATCTCTAGGATCATATTCCATTAGCTCTGATACCACTTGAAGGAGCTGGACAGAGTGGATCAAAGACGAACATGAATGCAATGATAAACATTCAAATCAATAAGCAAAACACAAGAAATCAAGTTGTGCTATAGCACTTCATACTCATTAACATATCTAAAATCTATTACAAATCCATAGAATGCTACAGCATTCCATCCACTCATGATCCACCATGAAAACCCAAAATGGGCTCTACTGATCCACCATGATCAGATAAACATCTGATGCTCAAATCCTTACATAATGCCTCTATTTATAGAGGTCTGAGAACTCTCTAGAATATCAAACACATGTATTGCATGACATATAATATTAATATATATCAATTAATATATGCAACTACTGGTAGTTGAAGACTGATTCTGAAATGACCTTGGGCGGCTGTATGCGGCTGTTTCTCTGTGGCTGTGGATGGCTGTGCGGCTGTGGATGGTGGGAGAAATTAATACTGCCAACATGTATGCTATCGGCTATGTATTGACTGGTTATGTATAGGAAATTATATAATTTTAAAAATACAGAAAACTATAACTAGTATTTGCATTTTTGAAGGATGCAAGGGTTAAGCTAATAGTCTTGTATACTTTTGATTCTATTTCACATAGTTATTAATAAATTCTCCTTGGTCTATTTTCCTATCCTCATCTTCATATGGCTATAAACACCCATTTCTCGCTTTTGAGCTTTCTTTTATCGCACCCCTCTTTACAATTGACTCTTATGTATCTATATCCTATTTTCTTTGTTTCTCATTGATTTATTCTATGTATATGATTTGTTCTATGTATATGATTCATCTATCTATCTATCCAATATCCATCATCTATCAGGTCATATATCTCTATCATTATCTCTTTCTATCTCCCTCCTTTTCTCTTCCTATTTATTTTTTCATCATCCATCTATTTATACATTGTCTCTCCCTATGTTTCCACATCTATCTTTATCCTTATTAGTATTATTACGTCTCCACCCCTATTTTTCTTTATATTATTTAACTTACTCTCCCCACACCCCACACTCTCTCTCATTGTCTCTCATTATAACTATTATCCCTATTATACTCATTTTCTATAGAGAATAGACAACCAAGCTATTTGAAATCAATAATTTACAATCAATCTTTATATCATTATCTAAATTTCTTTTTTTCTATTATATTGTATATTTATATATCTCTCAATTTTTATATTCATATGTCTCTCCCTAACTTATATATATGTATGTATGTATGTATGTACATACATATATACATATACATATACACATATACATATATATGCATACATATACATAGATATACATACATATATAAATAAGATATAATATGTTAAATTGAAAATATTGGTAAATAATATTTGATATTATTGATTCTATAATGATTAAAATCGTTAGAAAGTAAAACTACAAATTTTTGCAAAAAAACATCTAAGGTGGTGTTCAATGTACTTCAAATATTTAGATTTTTTGAACATTTGAACATTAAAAAATGCTTTATTTTCAACTCGTGCTACAATTTGATCCCATAATAGGACAACTTGGTTGTCTTATTCTATTAATAACTTCCATGCTGCCCTTTCCATCTCCGTCTACAGTTCCACATTCTTCCCATTAATTTCTTTTAATTATACTAATTTTCTACCACTTATTTCATGCTCAAAATACACACACCACTTATCCTCTGAATATTTGCGTTACACATTTCATTTTCTTAATGAGATTCGGTAGCACAGTGTCCCTTCTTAATGCAATCCAACAAATGATTAGCCTGTCTATGCCTGCTCTCATCTATCATTCCACGCATTCTTTAGATACACCTTCAATCTATTATATGAAAAATAGGAAATCAAGATATTACATGCATAGTCATTGGCAGATACATTTGACATACCTGTAAGGTACGCACCATGAACATAACCATTATACTCATGACTCGTACGTTCCCCAATAAAATACAGTGCCCCAACTAGTACCTAACATCCATTATCAACAACTTCTCTTAGTAATGGATAAATAAACAATAAATGAACTTCCTTCATCCAGAGACAAAATTGAGAGATGGGGGAACAATTTTTAGATGACAAACCTGTAAGCTCTCAAAGTTGTTAATAGATACGCCGATGGGCCAGTTGGAATAAGTTTCCTTTTAAAACTAATCTTAACCCCATCTTGGAATTAAGATCTCCTCCATTTCAGGAATGTGATTGCCAAACATCTTTTTGAGAATCAATATTATTTCAACTTTGGTTTCGTGATCAGACTGCTGTTCTATCCTCCTGGCTTCATCATCTGTAATAGTCACCATCAACAGATTTTCTCTCGGATACTCATTTCCCAAATGTTGTAAAAGAGGGGAATGCATTTACTTAAAGTAAAAACAGGGGATCCCGGAATGATTGCCGAAAAATTGGGTGATGAGACAAATGACTTTTCTATGACAATTTTGGCATTTCACAACATCCAACACCACCAGAGTGTCATAACATTTCAGCAGCAAGTCTTACAATAAAAATCCTATCGACTTAATTAAAAGTGAGCTATTCGATAACTCAATCATACTTATTTATATTAATAAAAATATGGCAATCTAAATGCTCATATTTCAGTTAAAATTATCCTATGGAAAAAACTTTTCATCCTATATGATTGAGCTGGGTCACTAATTTCCCATTCAGAAGAGGGAACAACATATCGCATTGACATTAAGTTGTAAGTTAATCATGGCTACAAAAAAATAATCTTTGAGGATGATGCCCTTAATGTCATTATGGTACTGCTAGAATATGTTCAAATGAGATGAGAAATGTAGTATTTAATTATAAAATGTAAAGGCTTTGTGGACACATCATATACTCTCAAATTCCAATACACTTATGAGGAAGGTAATGAGGTGACGAATAGGTTAGATACCGTGGGTTTATTTAGAATCAATTCATAATTGATTTGAAGCTCAAGAATTACCTAAAGAGATATGGTTTAATATCCATAAAGATATTTGCACACTTGGAAATGATGCACAATCTAGTCAAGTAATTTATTGTGATGGAGGATAATTATTATTTATAGCTTAAGTTTTACTAATATTTTATCTCTAATTGTTCCAATCTCTTCTACCATTTTCATATCAATTTATGCTCTCCCTGCCAAGAATCTATAAAATGAAGACATGCAAGGAGACCTCATTTACACAAATACATATAACTATGCAATGCTCTTTTTTTTCCCTTTCTTCCTTTAGCATAATCCTCAAGTTACACCTGCGAATAATTACATTAAGTTTAAGAATAGTTTCTGACCTTGATATTTTTGAAAAGCTTGCAAAGCCTTAGGATCAATGAATAATAAATATTTTTTCATTTAAAACATAGCTATAAAGAAAATGGGGAAAATTTTCTTTGAAATTTGAAAGCTTTGAAGGTAGATGAGAATGACGATCTTGGGTTCCCAATTGGTTTTTTCCACAATTTTTCTAGAGGATGGAGCCTAATCGAATAGTTTGGGGGACCTAGGTGGGGAACTGTGGGCCCTAACCAAGGGAAAGGTGGATTTTGTCCTCTCTCAAATAGAGATGACTCTGGAAATACTAGTGTTATATGATTCTCCCTTTGTTTTGGAACCCCCCATTTTTTAGAGAAAAAATGGTTGGAAATAAGAGGTTCCCAATGTTCTAAACATGGTGGCTGACATTCCTAAGAAATGGCCAAGCTTGTTTGGAGATCCAAAAGGTATGTTCTATTCTCCTCCTTCCAAGGATATGATCAAGGTGGGGTGTCATGATGGATAATGTGGTATTTTTTCCCTAACCAAATCCTTGATAATACAATAGCTTCAATGGTGTTAACCCTGATTGGGAAGTTTCTTAGTCCTTGCACAAATATCAAATCTATCTATATCTTTGTAAAGAGAAAGTGGCATTTGAAAGGTCATGTAGATATTAGATCCCTTCCTAGGGGTTTTCTACCTTTTGAGTTTTCTAACAAGGTTGACTGTGACTATATCTTTTGTGGAGGATCCTAGATATTTTGTATGTTGGTCTTATCCTTCCATAAGTGCTCACCGAAATAGAACTCTGATGAATCTTTCTTCTCAATTGTCCTTATCTAGGCATGATTTCGTAACCTTCCCCTAGAATTTTGGAACTTGAAAGTTGTAAAATGGTTAACAAGGTATGTGCAAACTAGGAAAACTATATAAATTGAAAACTACAAATAACTATATAATAAAAATACTATTCAATGATTCAATCATATTAATTTACATTAACAACTAAATGACAATAGAAATCATTATATTTTATTTATAAAATACCCTATGGGAAAGAATTCCTACCTACTAACCAAAACTAGCCAAAAGTTATTATATTTATTGAATCTAATATAAAACTATTCTATACTAATATAAAAACTCAAATATTTCCTTCATATTGAATTAATTTGAAAATGAGTGGAACATTACAAGGTTTTATTCCTCCATCCTTGATGAGTTGAATTCACTTTTTATGGTGCATTAATTAGGAAATTATGTCAATTGGGAGAAATTATTCTAATTAGAGATAGATATGGAAAAATCCTTCAATCCAATTGATTGAGTTCTGGTTTCTAATTTCCCATATATAAGAGGTAATGAGATATATGTTGAAAAAAATTGGTTAATTATGTATTATCATTGATGCTACACAAAATATCATATCATTGCCAGTTTGTGCATGCCAAACTCACTCAAGCGATGAAGACAGTTTCTCGTGTTTGCCAAGCATTCCAGAGTGTTCCTAGTTTAGAAGAAAGTGTCTACTGAGTTCACTTGGGTGACAAAGAGAAGATTGCAAAAGGTGAACCAAGCTCACTTGGTTAATGAAGAAAATGTTGGAACTAGTGTTAACTAAGTTCACTTGGTTAACACACGAAAAATCATTTCTAAATTAGTGTCTACTAAGTTGGGTTGGCTAATGGAGGATTTTCTTATTTTAGCATATTGAGTTCAATTGATTTTTTTATTCATTCTAGCTGACTGAGTAGACAAATATTAAGTATTCTAAGTTGTATTCAAGTCGACTTGACAAAGTGTAAGTTATAAGTATACAGTCAAGTTGTGGATTGAATGTGTGCAAATAATAGAAGATTTGAAGATGCTTAGAGGAAGGAAATTAGATGGATAAGAATAATATCCCTATTGAGCTAAAAAGATACATTGTATCAAAAATTAGGTAATCTCATTGTTACTCTCTAACCATTGTAGCAGTGATCTAAGTCTCTTGATAGAGTTGGCTTAACAACTATTTGTAAATCCTCTAACAAGGTCACATTTCTATTGAAGTGTCTAAAGTCCTCTTACAAGGCCACTCCTAATAGGGTGATTAAATCCTCTAATAAGGTCACATAAATAGTGTGTTTTGTAACCTTTAACAGGGATGGCTCCTAATAAGGATCACTTCAAAAGAGTGAAAATTAGTAACTACTTACAATTGGTGGTTTTTTTCAAATTGGGTTTCCACATTAAATCTTGGTGTCATCTGCATTCAAGCTATTTCTTCTATGTGTATGCAACTAAGTTAAATAAGGTTGATCACTCAAAATATCTTAAGATTTGAATTTTCTGAGTTACTACTTTTATTTTAGTGCTTGTCAAGTTACAACATTTACTCATGTAAATTAGGTACCTATATATTTAATTGAGCATCAATATTTTTAGTGAAGTTTACAATATGTACTAACATATAAGGGATCTAGGATTTATTTTAGTGGTAACTGATTCACCCCTTCCCTCTTAGTTTTTCCTCTTATATTTCCAACAATTGGTATTAGAGCTTCTTGGTGCTTGCAAAGAAGCATTTCAATGAGCTAGCTAAAGATTAGGATGTCTTATAAGAGAGAGATTCCAAAGTTAAATAAAGATAACTTTTAGGCATGGTAGAAACTTATGAAGTTGCACTTGGCAACCATCAATGATTCCGGTTTTAAATACTTGGAAAGTGCTTACAAAACTCCTATTGGAACATTGACTATAGAAGAGATTGTTGAGAAGAAAAATCATAACATCATGATGATTGACATTGCATCAACTCTTAATTATGTTGCATTTGATGATGTCAAAGGATGTGCTACTAATCATGACATGTGGACCTAACTAAATGATATCTATGGAGGTGATGATAATGCAAAATGAGCCAAGGTAGAAAGCTTGAGAGGTTAGTTTGATTAGATGAAAATGAAAAAGGATGAAATCATTGCAAAATATGTTGAGAGAATCAAAGCTAGTGCCAGTGCTATCAAAGCCTTTGGAGGAACAATTGAAGATGTAGCAGTGGTAAGCTAGATACTCATAACCCTTCTTCCTATCTATGCAATCAAATTCTCTACTTTTCAAGAGATGAGATGTGATCTAAATAACAAGATAACTTTGGATTCTCTAGTAGTAAGATTGACTACATTTGAACTATATAACTATGATAATTATGTTCCTAGTTTAGCAACCTTAAGTCTACATTTGAATCCAAGGTAGCACATGAACAGAAATCTAAAAGATATAAAAGAAAACATTTTGAAAGTGATGAGGAAGACAGTTTTGATAGTAATCTTGAACCCATTAAAGTATTTCTTACAAAAAGGCATCCCAAAGGCAAAGGAAAGTATAAAGTCAAAATCCCTTTAATTTGTTTCTGTTGTGAAGTTGGACAATTACAACATGATTTCCAAACAAAGAAGACAAAGATGAAAAGAAGCACAACAAGTACAAAGGCAAGAAGGATTTCAAGAACTTCAAGGAAGGAGTACAAGGACAAAGGTAAGAAATCTTGTTTTATGGATAAGGATTCAAATAGTTGTTAAGATGATGAAATGGTATATATTGATGTAAAAAATCAATCTGATGATGAAGGAGACAAAAAGACACTTATCTCTCATGTTAGAAAAAATGGTACATGTATTATTCATAGTGGTTACTCACATCATATGATTGGTGGAAAAAAAAAGATTGAATATATGGAACATTATGATGGAGGAAGTGTGAGATTTGGGAAACAATGAACCATGTTGCATAAAAGGAAAAGTTTGTATCTTACTAACCAATGAACTTAGATGTGATAGTGCTTATTGGGTTAAAGGACTAAAGCATAATCTATTGAGCATGGAACAATTGATTAACATTGGATTAAAGATAGAATTCATGAATATGAAGGCCAAGCTATTGGATGAAAAAGGAAATTTGGTTAGGTCTAGCATCAAACCAAAGGTAACCTATTCTACCTAGATCTCAATGAAAGTTCATGTTTTATTGCTCAAATAGAAGAAATTTGGTTATGACATAAAATTTTATGTCATGTGAACTTTGATAATCTAATCAAGATAAGCAAGAAGAAAATAGTGAGAGACATCTAGTCTTAGGAAACCTAATATGGGCCTATGCAAAAATTGTCAAATTGGTAAGATGGGAAAGACAAGTTTCAAAAGAAAGGACTATCATTCTAAAGATGTATTAGAGCTAGTTCATATAGGCTTATGTGGACCTATTGGAATAGAGAGCTACAATAGAGATAAGTATTTTGTTCTCTTCGTTGATGATTATTTTAGAATGATGACTGTAATGTATCTAAAATAAAAGTCTAAAGTATTTCAAAAGTTTAAGTGGTATCTCACAAGAGTAGAGAAAGAAATTCGAAAGAGGCTGAAGTGTTTGAGATCAGATAGAGGAGGTGAATTCATTTTGAATGAGTTCAATGAATTTTTCATTGAAAGAATAATTAAGAGACAAGTATCAGCCCCTAGTACACCATAGTAGAATGGTAAAGTTGAAAGAAGAAATAGATCCGTCATGGATTATGCAAGAAATTTAATGATAGAAAAGAGTGTTTCAACCAAATACTAAAAAGAAGCAATTAGTACTATAGTGTATACCTTAAACATAGTATAGCTAAAGAAGGACTCAAATCAAACTCCTTATGAACTATGGTATGGCTACAAACCTAATGTAAGTTACATGAAATTATTTGGTAGAAAATGTTATATCTTAAAAGAATCTACAAAAGGTGAATTTGATGTCAAAGGTGATGAAGGCATATTCCTAGGATACTCCTGCAGAAGCAAAGCATACAAATTTTTGAATTTGTCAACTCATAAGATCACAAAAAGTGCACATGTAAGAATTGATGAGTTTGTAGAAAAAGAGTGAAGAAGAGAGTAGCAAAGAACTAGAGGATTATAGAAAGTTTGTCTACTATGAACTTGATACATTTCAAAATCAAATTGGAAGTTAGCAAGCTTCACCTCCCAAGTCCCCAAAGTCTCCAAAAGCTATTGAGTTGCAACTAGTGCAACCAGAGTCATAGTCTGAAGGACCTAAGTCATAGTATGAAGTTACTAAGCTATTGCTAGATAAAACTGAGTGGGACCCAAGCTTTATAGAAAAGATCATGGCGAGGTTAGTGAAAAAAATTCTAAATCCAAAGTACCTATATTAGAAAAATATGTCAGAATGCATCATGCACTTGATCAGCTCATTTGAGACATGTGAGATGGAATAATAACAAGAAACAAATTGAGATGTACATATTTTCTTGCTAAATTTGAACCTAGATCAATAAAAATGCTTTGGATGATGAAATATGGATTGAAGTTATGAATGAAGAAATATAATATATAGAGAGGAATAAGACTTGAACTCTTGTTCCTAGACCCAAGCATAAAATTGTAATTGGCACAAAGTGGGTTTTCAGAAATAAGTTGAATGAAGATCGAGAAGTTTCCATAAAAAAAAGCATGGTTAGTATGCAAAAGTTATTCTCAAGAAGAAGGTACTGATTATGGTGAAAATTTTTTTTGTCTTGCTAGATTAGAATGTGTTAGAACTTTACTTTCTTATGCTACACATAAAGTAATTAAAGTTTATCAAATGGATGTAAAATCTCCATTCCTGAATGAGATTCTTGAAGAGGAAGTTTACATGGAACAACATTAAGGTTTTGTGGATCCTAGAAAAAGTAATATGGTTTGTAAATTACACAAAGTGTTGTATGATCTCAAGTGAGATCCTAGAGCTTAGTATGAAAGACATCATAACTACTTGATAAAGATTTGTTTTCATAGAACAAATGATAATAGCAAACTGTATATCAAAGAAGTACTAGAAAAGAAGATTGTGTTAGTTGAAATCTTTGTGAATGGTAATTTATTTAAAATCAAACTAAGGATATGTTCCTTACTTTATTCTTGCTCTAAAATTTCATTGTATTGTGACATGTTGTGTTTCCATCAATGCCAAAGAGGGAGATTATTGAAAATAATTTTGGTTAATTGTGTATTATCTTTGATGTTACATGAAATGTCCTATCATTGCCAGTCAATGTATGTTTAGCTCACTCAAGCGATGAAGATAGTTTCCTATGTCTACTAAGCATTCTAAAATTTGCCTAGTTTAGAAAACAATATCTGCTAAGTTTACTTATGTGACAAAGAGAAGATCACAAAAGTTGAGTGTTAACTAAGCCCACTTGGTTAATGAAGGAAATGTTGGATGGAACTAGTGCTAACCAAGCTCACTTGACTACCAAAGGAACTTTTTGAATATGCAGTGTTAATCAAGTTCACTTGGTTAAAATAGGAAAATCATTTCCGAGTTAGTGTCTACCAAGTTGGGTCAGCTAATAAAGGATTTTCTTGTTTTAGGATATTGAGCTCAATTGATTTGTTTATTGGTTCTAGCTAAATGAGGAGATAAATATTAAGTATTCTAAGTTGTATTCAATCCAACTTGACAATGCATAAGATGTAAATATATGGTCAAGTTGTGGATTGAATGTGTGCAAGTAATACAAGATTTGAAGGTTCTTAGAGGAAGCGAATTAGAATGATAAGCATAATATCCTTGTTAAGCTACAAAGATACATTCGATAAAAAAGGATCAAGTATATAAGCTAGAATTGAGATCTTTAATCAACAATTCAATTGCATCAAAAATTAGGTCATCTCATTATTACTCTCTAACTATTTTAGTAGTGATCTAAATCTCTTAACAAAGTTTGCTTAACAGCTATTTGTAAATCGTCTAACAAGGTGGCATTTCTATTGAAGTGTTTAAAGACCTCTAACAAGGCCACTACTAATAGGGAGATTAAATACTCTAACTAGGTCACACCTAATAGTGTGTTTTGTAACCTTTAATAGGTTTGACTCCTAACAGGGCTCACTTCAATAGAGTAAAAATTAGTAAATAGTTGAAATTGTTGGTTTCTCCCAAATTGGGCTTCCACGTAGAAGCCTGGTGTCACTTGTGTTCATGTTATTTCTTTTATGTGTATGCAACTAAGTTAAATAAGCTTAATAACTGATAATATTTTGAGATTTTCATTTTTTTAGTTACTATTGGTATTTCAATGTCTACTGAGTTACAACATTTTCTAGAATAAACTAAGTACTTGTATATTTAACCTTGCATCAGTATTTTCAATGAAGTTTATATTATGTATTGACATCTAAGGGATCTGGAATTTATTTTAGTGGTAACTAATTTTCCCTTACCCTCTGAGCTACTCCTCTTATATTTCTAACAATATCATATTGACATTAAGGTGTTAGTTAATCATGGCCACAAAAAAATAATCTTCAAGGATGACACCCTCAATGTCATCATGACATTGCTAGAAGTTGTAAAAATGAAATGAAAAATTCAAGATTTAATTATAAAATGTAAAGGATTGATGGACACATTATATACTCCAAGATGCCAACACATTTATAATGAAGGTAATGAGGTGATTGTTACGATAGAGACTATATGTAATGCCCCGCCAAGGGATCTAAAAAATTAACCTGGAATTTCACTTAGTTTGGAAGCATTTTTTTGTTTTTAAAAACATGAAAGTAATATCATTCACAATTGATACAAGAATAGTGGAAGCAATAGAAATAACCATCTAAAAGTAAACATAGCATAACGTAATAGGTTACATTCTTTAAAGATCCCTTAATGTTGAATTACATCTAAATCAACTAACATTATTGAATCCATCTAATACAACAACCACATGATATAATAATGATAAGTCCAATGTTTATACATTACATTTCTAAATGCTCAATCATCCACTGTACATGTCACAGGGTATCAAAAGCTTAAAAGAATATACATATGTAGAATAAGGTACATCATCCTATTCTAATCCATGATACATCAAGTAAAGATAACCATATGATACACATGATACCACATCATAGAAGATATATACATCCATCATAAAGATCAAACATAATAAACTAAGTGCACAGTTCCTCCCAACCATTAATACCATCGTGGGTCCTAGCCATCCCTCCATGCATAACATTCCAAATCACCGAGGAGATCATCAGTATTAATATAGTAGGAATGTCACTCTTAACATATACTACATCATATGCAGAAAGTAATCTAACATGCAAATATAAGCATAAGATAACATCATCTAACATATGCTAATCATCAATGAAAGGATACATATCCACCATCATGAAGGACGCATCAAGCACAATGTCTCAAACGGATCTCAAATGATAAGAGTGGAAAAACACTACCACCCGACTGCATGGAACCTAAGTGGTCCACTCCCACTGTGCTAAGGAGATAATCTCAAGTCCCAAATAGGCTATCCAAAACACATAGCATAAATTTCTATAAGTCCAGGAATCCTAAAAGTATACTAACTCAAAGGTTCCAATCACAAAACCAACATCTAATCCCCAGAGGTACATAATGACATGTAGGAAACCTACTATGCAAGCGAAAAAGTGTCATTGCATATATCATGATGCAGGAGCATCTTGCATGGGAAAATTATTGGGGAAAAAAAGAAGAAGAAAAAGTTGAAAAAAAAAATTGAAAAGAAAAAAAATGTGGAGGAGAGAGAAAGTGACGAAAATTAGAGGAGAAATAATAAAAAATAAAAAAAGGGAAAAAGGAGAAAAGAAAGGAAAAAAGGATTTTTATTTTCCAGGTGCATAGGTGGCATAATAGAAAAAAATAAAAAATAAATAAATGGTTGTCATTCCATTTATCGATGTGTGTGGGTAGAATTCTAGAAAGTTATGAATATTGTAGAAAGTTGTGGATATTGTAGAAGATTATGGCAGTTGTAGAAGGTTGTGGAGGAATTCTAGAAGGTTGTGGATAAGTCATGTATTGGGTGGTAAGTGCCTATTTAAGCAAGGCAAGAATTTCTAATCAAGCTCAAGGAGAAGCTTAAGGAGTAGCTTGAGAAGGTGAGAAGTGGAAGCTTGGAAAGGTGAAAGCTTTGGAGGGAAAGCTTGGAAGTTGTGAGAGAGAAGGAGGAAGTGAAGAGTGAGTTTTCCTGAGTCTGTAGACAGAGTGCCAAATGTGAGGCAGTTTACAGTAGGATTGTGATGGAGTTGTGAGTGTAGACAGAGTGCCGAATGTGAGGCAGTTTACACTTGGATCTTGGATAAGGTTGGAGAAGAGCTAGTGGATGCGGTTTAGAAACAAGGAGGTTGCTTGGTGGCTTGCGAGCACAAGTTGAGATCTTGGAGGTTTCTACCAGAGTGTGGATCTGGACTAGCTTAGGCTTGGATTGGATCTTCAGAGATCTTCGAGAAATGTTATTGTAATTGCTATTGAATTTTCAATTTTAATAAAATTTCTTGGGAAGTATTTTGTTATCTCTTTTTTTCCTTATTGTTGCATTCTTGGTTGTGAGTTGGTAAGGGTGGTGTGGCCCTTCGTCAGTGGTATCAGAGCATCAAGTGGTATCAGAGTTGTACCTTCATTAGTGGTATCAAAGCCATATCTTCATCATATCATGTAGAAGTTACCCAGGTAGTTAGCTATACTCCACGGGTCCCTACTGATCCTCATGCGGCCACTAGTGTCCTCTCATACTGACAAGGCATACTATAGAATGCAAGGTCGCAACCAAGTGTTTTCTCTACTCTCATTCTAGTCTGTACAAGCACTCGAGGCATGGGCAAGAACAAAATAATTATCTTTTTAGGTTCATTAAGTCAGTATTAGGTGTGAATGTTTTCACTTATTAAAACAACTTACAATGAGTTACCCTAGCAGCCTCTTAGGGCCCCAACCCCCATTGCAAGCCACTTCCCGACACTACAAGCAGATAACCTACCCTAAGCTCATGGAATCATAAATCACCCTAGTCCTATACAAGTGTCTGAAAAGAAAAATCAAAAGATAATCCAAAATAAGAACATCAAATATCCACAATAATAGCATCAAATCTTCATGAGCAACTAAAAAGAATCCATAGAAAATCATGACCACAACAGCTCTCTATTGGCAACTGAAGCATCACTAATAATCAAAAGTATCCAATGGTTCTCAATACCAAAATATATCTCAAATCATATTGATCGAAGACTCCAAAATGGTTGAGTCAAAACATGTCACAATATGACATCATAAATCAACATTTCAGTCCCATCATGGTGAATGGAAAATATCCCAAGGATAACTGATCAATGACTCAAAAATGGTTAAGTCAAGTGTCTCATACATATGAATCTCAGCTATAAAAATTAGTAATTACAAACATTACATAGAGCATTCCATCACATAACCATGGTTGGGTTAATAAAGATTGAAAATAAGACATCATCATGACATCACAATCATAACCCCCAAGCCTCTGGTAGATGTCCTATAACTGGTCAGCACTACTCAACCCAAAACCCAAAATAGAAACATAAAGAATACACAATGCAAGCACATGTTTTGGTTTTCCTAAAATTACATACTTGAATTAAATGTGGAGGTTTTCAGTTTTCATTTCCAATTTTTGAATAATGAATGGAAGAACATTTTGTATGTTTTCCCAACCCATGTTTTTGTTTGATAGACAAAAGTTTCTCTCCCAAAACCATTAGACTCAAATTTCTAATTGTTCTATTGTTTATATAAATGTTGTTTAAAAAAACCCCTATCGAGTTCCAATAATCAATTAACAATTCTAATGAACCCAATAATTACATAACTCAAAACTTCGATTTATAACACATTCTAATGATTAACCTTAGTTAAACTAAGTTTAATTAAGTTAATTATTAATATCTTTCCATTTTAAATAATAATTGAAAAACTATTATTAATATTTTAAATCATTTATCTTTTGAAATAATGACCCATTAATTCCATCTTTTAAATATATTAATTGTTTATAATTAATTATATATATATATATATATATATATATATATATAATAACATTTATAAGAATCAAAATATAAAAATCAAATCACAAATCGCTTCATAAATTTTACCAACATTAATGAAGTTGATTACATATATATTTATGAAAAAATGTCACCGTTAAAAGGGGAGTACCGTGCGAGCCTGCTGATGCAGGCTTGCGATAGTGTCGCAGAGCCTGTGGCAGCAATGTCGCTGGCCTTTGCCATGTATACAGAGTGGGGTGGGGGTACTGGCTCATCCCTCCCTGCCCACTTTAATTTGCATATTCTCTCTTTTTTTAAAACAAACCAATCGTATCATATACGATTTGGTTTTAATATGATTCGGGTTTAATTAATTTTTTTTTATATAAATGTTTTACAAAAAATTAAATCGTAGAGTGATATGACATTTGATCTTTCAATAAGATATATATGTATGTATATATATATAAATGTATTTATGTATATATATACATATATATGTGTACACACACACACACACACACACATATGTATATGTATGCAGATTTGAATTAACATGTCCATAGCAACATAATTTATAAGGGCTTTCAATTCTAAGAAATCCATAAAATATTTGTTCTCCAAATTTCTCAATGAATTTTCTAATGGATTTGGCTATAATTTAAACCCTAGCCCCATGTTCTCTTCAGATCTATGCATATAAGGTTTTCCAAAATAGATTTTACTACCCATATTAAGAATACATACAACTAAAAGAAGAGACACCCTCAGAAAACCTATGGAAGACATGAATAAGATAGGAAGTGCAAGATGTGGAAATAGCATAAGTAAAATCACAAGAGTCTACCCGAACTCTGATGCTAATTCTCTTTTCTTCAAAAAACCCGTAAAGCAAGCTCCTCCCTTCTCCAAAGTTCTTGAGTCCTCCAATGCTCCAAAACGCTCCCCCTAAGCCTCTAGGAGTGCCCGAATATAAAGGACTCCCAGAAAGCACCTAGAATGTCTCTAGAAACAACTATGTGTAGGCAACTAAGAACGATCTTTTTCCAACCTTCTAGACAAGTCATAAGGTTGTAGACACCATGTGCTTAATTTGTGCGCTAACCCCCGTGTTGTTGACATAAGAGAAATAAAAAGGTGTGTTTACTCCTAGGCAAGCTTATAACTTTTATTTTAATTTTTATAACTTTCATTTTAATTTTTATAACTTTTATTATTATTATTTATTTATTACTTTATTATTATTTTATAATTATTATTAATTTTAATTTATTATTTTCTTTTATTTAATTATTTTTCTCAATTAATTGTCATTTAATTAATTATAGTCAAAATATCAAAGATCGTGATATTATATTATTATTCTCCAAATAATTAATTTATTAATTAAATCTATTTATTAAGACTTAATTAATAGAAAATTCACCATAGACCTCCAAGATAAAATATGAAAAGCATCATAGAAAAATTCATACAAAATTAGTCTAAAGGGTTAAAAATCATGAAATATGTCATCCGACACATTCAGAAGGTAAAATATCCAGATACTTGTCTTATCTCTCTAGGACAATGGTTTTAAGGGTTTGGAATTTGGACTTGAGAATTTATCTCCCTTCTCTTATCATTGAGATAATATAATAGGGTACGCTCATCTTGGCAATTCAAGGAAGTCGATACCCAGTACCTACAACCTGCATAAAAACTATGCATGTACATACAATATATATAATGCTAAGCTAAACAGGAAATGGTAGGAAGTGGTGCATCATGTAGATCCCAACTAGCAGGTGACTACGACTCCCTTCCTTAACCATATTAGAAATGCCATACAATAAGAGCAAACACACACACCATACACATGCAAGTATGGGGTAAGTATCCATAATAAAACACATGATATAATAAACCATCTAGCTAATCATCATTAATAATTGAAAGCAATGTAATGATCATCATGCATACATGAAATGTAAGGTCTAAATGATCTCATCATATATCAACTGAATCCATAACATAATATCTGATAGTCTCAAAACAATACCACTAATCCATCAACATAAAGCTAGTCTAACATAGTTTGATAATAATAACAACAATGTGTCTAGAAAAATGTGAACGAGGGCAAGCACTACATCCACCTCCCCTTCGGTTAGGCTTACTCCTGGAAGCATACAAACAAGTAGGGATATAACTCATGTAATCTAGCTGCATCCTCCCATGTAGCTGAAGAATCATCAGTAGGGTCCCATTGGACCCTTATCTACTCAATGGTTTGACCCCTGAGGGTCAATTCCCGCTGCTCTAGAATATGAACCAGCTCCAAAGCTAGCTGCCCATCCTCTACCTACAATGTATTCCAATCAAGAACATGTACAACATCAGGGATATACTACCTAAGTACTAAAACATGGAAAACATCGTGAATGCAAGCTAGGCTAGGTGGTAGAGCAAGGCGATAAGAAACGAGGCCAATCCTCTCTAGAATCTCAAATGGTCCCACAAAGTGAGGTGCTAGCTTAGAACCCTTTCCATATCAGATCAAACTCTTTTGCTGACACACTCTCAAGAAAACCTTATCTCCCACAACAAACTACTTATCTGTCCTATGTGCATCAGCATACTTTTTTTGCCTATATCCTGTGCCGTAGTCAAGTACTCACAGATACGCACTACCTGTTGCTCCATATCACAAAGCATTTCAGGGCCCAATAGGATGCGATCCTCAAGACTGTCCCAACTCAAGGGTGTACAACAAGGATGTCCATATAATTCTTGAAAAATGTGCTACCTTAGTCAACTGATCAACGGTGACCATGATAGCATCATGACGATGAACAGTCATAGGTAATCCTACAATGAAGTCCATGGAGATGATATCCCACTTCCAAGAAGGAATGAGATTTGGTTGCAAAAGTCCTGTAGGGTGCTAGTGTTCTGCCTTGACTCTCTAACACTTAGGACTCCTAGCCACATAATCAGTAATGTTTTACTTCATCCCAGACCAAAAGAACAAACGGCTCAAATCGGCATGCATCTTCTTGACACTTGGATGTGCTGAGTAAGGTGTACGATGGGCTTATGCTAGGATCAAGGTGTGAAGCTAATCCAGTAATGGCAAATAAATACTCCCCAAATGTCTCAAAAGACCATCTGACTCTTGAACGTAGCCTACAAACTTACCCTCCAAAGGTCTTCCTGAATCTAATTCCCTGTACACCTCCTGATACCAAGAATCTGTAGGAAGTGTTTGAAGAATTTGACGCCTCAAATCCACACTAAAAGTCATAAATGATACCACATGTCTTATATGACTCAAAGCATCTGCCACCACATTCTCCTTTCCCTGAATGTACTTTACCTCAAAATCATACTCGCATAGAAATTCCATCCATCGCCTCTGGCGAGCATTCAAATTAGGCTGACTGAAAATATACTGAAGACTGAAATGATTTCTATGTAGCTTGAATCTATGCCCCAACAAGAAATGTTGCCACCTTGTCAAAGCATGAACTATTGCTGCTAACTCAAGATCATGCGTAGGATAATTTAGCTCGTGATCCTTGAGCTTGCGTGATTCATATGCAATCACATGTCCATTCTACATAAAAATTGCTCCAATCCCTTCAAGAGAAGCATCTATACACACCATGAAATCTCCCACAAAATTAGGTACGGCTAAAATAGGTGTACTAGTCAAAAGTTCCTTGAGCTCCTGAAATGCCTCCTCACATTTCTCCATCCACACAAACTTCTTGCTTTTCCTCTGAAGAGAAGTGATAGGATGTGCTATCCTAGAGAAGTTTTAGAAAAATCTACGATAATAACTAGCTAGGCCCATGAAACTATGAATCTCTAACACATTAGTCAGTGTAGGCCAATCTACTATCGCCTGAATCTTTGCAGAGTCTACTAAAATACCATCACTTAAAATGACATGCCCTAAATACTAAATCTTCGATTTAAAGAATTCACACTTAGCTGCATTGGCATAAAGTTGGTTGTCTCTTAAACACTATAAGACCAATCGCAAGTGTTTCTCATGCTCCTTCTGAGGCTTAGAATATATCAATATGTCATCAAGAAACACAAGTACAAACCTGTCAAGATATGATCGAAAAAAACCATTCATCAAACTCATGAAAATCGATGGAGCATTAGTCAACCCAAAAGGTACGATTGTGAACTCATAATGCCCATAGCAAGTTCAAAAAGTGGTCTTGTGAATATCAGCTTCCTTAATGTGAAGTTGGTGGTATCTTGACTTAAGGTCAATCTTGGAGAATATTGTAGCTCCTTTGATCCGATCAAATAAGTCATCAATCCTAGGTAGAGGATACCTGTTCTTAATAGTCACCTTATTCAACTGTCTATAATCAATACAAAGGAGCAAAAAACCATCTTTCTTCTTCACAAAGAGCACTAGAGCTCCCCATGGTGATACACTAGGTCGAATGCTCCCTTTGGCCAGAAGTTCCTCTAGGTGAAGACATAGCTCACCCAATTCCTTTGTAGTCATATGATAAGGAGCTTTAGAGATAGGCTCCACTCTAGGAATTAGATCAATACTAAAATCAATGTCCCTCTTTAGAGGCATGCTTGGAATCTCACTTGAAAAAACATCTGCGTACTCCTGTAAAATCGGGTGACCAAATGTAATGCCCTGCCAAGGGATCTAAAGAATTAATCTAAAATATCACTAAGTTTGCCAAACAATTTTTTTTTTAACATGAAAGATAAACCATTTACAACTTATGCATAGTAATAGAAGCAATAAAGATAGTACAAGTGAAAGTAAACATAACATACATAACAAGTTACATTCTTAAGGATCCCTTAATGTTGAATCACATCTAATCATAACTATTCATCTAACATCACATCCATATGAAATAACAATGATACAACCAACATTCATAAATTACATTTTCAATTGCTCAATCATCCACTGCACATGTCACAAGGTATGAAAGGCTTAAAAGAATATACATCCATGTAAATAAAGTACACCATCATCCAATATTAATCCATGATGCAATAACATAAATGAAATCACAAATCATACATGATACAACATCACAAAAGATGTAAACATCCATCATAAAAGATAACCATATATCAAAAACATAAATAACAAAGTGCATGGTTCCTCCCAACCATAAATAGCATCATTAGACCATCATGGATCCTAGCCATCCCTCCATGCGCAACATTCAAAATCATCAAAGAGATCATCGGTATTAATATAGTAGGAATGTCACTCCTAACTCATACTACATCATATGCAGAAAGTAATCTAACATGCAAAGTAAAGCATAGGAAAATATCATCTAACATATGCAAATCATCAATGTAAGGATACATGTCCACCATCATAGTCCATGAAGATAGATGCCAACAAAGAATGCATCAGCCATGGCATCTCAAACGGATCTCAAATGATAAGAGTGATAAAGCACTACCACCCAACTACATGGAACCTAAGTGGTCCACTCCCACTGTGCTGACGAGATAATCTCAAGTCCCAAATAGGCTATCAAATCACAAAGCATAAAAATACTCTCTAAGTCTAGGAATCCTAAAAGTATCCTAACTCAAAGGTTTCAATCACAAAATTGACATCTAATCCCAGAGGCACACAATGACATGTAGGAAACCTACTATGCAAGAGAGAAAGTGTCATCACATATATCATGTAGAAGTTACCCTGGCAGTTAGCTTACAACTCCATGGGTCCTTACTGATCCTCATGCGGCCATTAGTATCCTCTCATACTGACAAGGCATACTATGGAATGCAAGGTCACAACCAAGTGTTCTCTCTACTCCCATCCTAGTTTGTACTAGCACTCAAGGCTTGGGCAAGAACAAAACAATTATCTTTTTAGGTTCATTTAATTCCCATTTAGTGTAAATGTTATCACTTATTAACAAAACTTACAATGAGTTACCCTGGTAGCCACATTGCAAGCCACTTCTTGATACTACAAGTAGATAACCTACCCTAAGCTCATGGAATCATAAAATCACCCCAGTCCTATACAAGCATCTAGAAAGAAATACCAAAAGATAATCCATAATAAGAACATCAAATATCCACAATAAAAGCATCAAATCTCCATGAGCATTTGAAAAGCATCCATAGATAATCATGACCACAATAGTTCTCTATTGGCAACTGAGGGCATCACTGATAATCAAAAGTATCCATTGGTTCTCAATAACCAAAACATATCTCAAAATCGTACTGATCAAAGACTCCAAAATGGTTGAGTCAAAACATGTCACAACATGACATCATTAAGAAATAAATCAACATTTCAGTCCCATCATGCTGACTGGAAAATAATTCAAGGATAACTGATCGATGACTCAAAAATGGTTAAGTCAAGTGTCTCAGATACATATAAACTCAACTTCACTCAAGAAGCAATAACAATCAATAAATACAAACATCTCATAGAGCATTCCATCACATAACCATGGATGGGTTTAGAAAGATCAAGACCAAATAAGATCAACATGCCATCACAATCGCATAACTCCCAAGCCTCTGGTAACAGCTTAAGACTGGTCAACACTAGTCAACCCAAAACCCAAAACAAGAAGCATAGAGAAAACACAATGCAAACACATGTTTTGGTTTACTAAAATCACATAGTGGAATTGAGCGTCGAGGTTTTCTATTTCTGTTTGCAAGTATACTTTGAGTATATAAGATTTATCATTTGACCTACAAGTCAACCCGTTTGTTCCCCCGATAGCATTATCCTTCCATTATTAAAATAATATTCTAAGAATAACTTAAGGGTAAATATTTACTTATTAAAATAATCTTCTTTGACCTTTAATTAAATTATTCACTTTATTTTGCTAAGATCCATATTCTAATCGAATAACTCTTCCTTAATGTTGCTTCGACTTTTCAACATAATCAAAGGATCATTATTTGTTTAAATTATAAGAAAGCCAATTATCAATCTTCGAATAAGAAGATTATAACTTTATTAAAATGATCAATTAAATCAACCAATTATCATAGGTACACAATCCATGACTTTTTAACATTCTAATAGTTCTTAATTAAAACTCAATTAAATATCACTAAAACTTAAGTCTCTTGATTAAAACATCAGTAACAACCATTAAAATATCTAAAGTCATTATTCAAGTCATTAGAATAAGACTTATCAACTTCGATGTAAATACTTTACAACTCGCTAGAAGAATCGATATTAGCATATCAATTGAACTCTATTACATAACTTAATTATTAATTAAATTTAATTAGCTCATATTTTCTTTTACTCAAATCACATAGTTGAATTAAGTGTAGAGGTTTCATTTAATCCCCATTTATTTTTTTGAATAAAGCATAGAATTATTCCTCCATTTTCCATAACCAGGAGTTCTTTGTGCTTAAACTTTACAAAAATAATCTATCAAAGCATGGAATGATTTTATCTAAAAGTCAATGGGAATTAGTTCAATGATTTAAATAAATAAATAATTATCTTATGATCATTTTAGAGAATTGTTTTAAAATAATGGAGGGATAATTCTATGCTTTATTCAAAGAAATAAATGGGGATTAAATGAAACCTCTACACTTAATTAAACTATGTGATTTTAGTAAACCAAAACATGTGTTTGGATTGTGTTTTCTCTATGCTTCTTGTTTTGGGTTTTTGGGTTGACTAGTGTTGACCAGTCTTAGGTTGTTACCAGAGGCTCGGGGGTCTAAGAGATGTGATGACATGTTGATCTTATTTGGTCTCGATCTTTCTAAACCCAACCATGGTTATGTGATGGAATGCTCTATGAGATGTTTGTAATTACTGATTGTTATTGCTTTTCAGTCTTCATGTGTGAAGCTGAGATGTATTTGTATGAGACACTTGACTTAACTATTTTTGAGTCATCGATTAGTTATCCTTGCGTTACTTTCCAGTCGCCATGATGGGATTGAAATTTTGATTTATTTCTTGATGATGTCATGTTGTGACATGTTTTGACTCGACCATTTTGGAGTCTTCGATCAGTATGATTCTAAGATATATTTTGGTTATTGAGAACCAATGGATACTTTTGATTATCAGTGATACCTTCAGTTGCCAATAGAGAACTATTGTGGTCATGATTATCTATGGATGCTTTTTAGTTGCTCATGGAGATTTGATGCTTTTATTATGGATATTTGATGATTCTTATTCTGGATTATCTTTTGGTATTTCTTTCTAGTTGCTTGTATAGGACTGGGGTGATTTTATGATTCCATGAGCTTGGGGTAGGTTATCTACTTGTAGTGTCGAGAAGTGGCTTGCAATGGGGGTTGGGGCCCTAAGTGGCTGCCAAGGTAACTCATTGTAAGTTTTGTTAATAAGTGATAACATTTACACTAAATGAGGTTTATGGAAGGTTCTCTATATCGATTATTTATAGTTTTGATGAGTTTATTATTTATTAATATTTGTTGGGTCTAACAAATTATTAATAAATAATAGTATAATTGTCTAAATGCTTATCATTAATACAAATTTTGATTCACTAAAAAGAATGATGAATGTGGTCATTATAGATTTATTAATAAGATTCCCAATATAGCTTGTTATTAAATATTAACAAGTTATTATTATTGATCTATGAATATGAATATTTGTGTACTGGATTATGGTTGAATTTTAACGTACAAATTATAGTTAGTTATTAATCAACTGATATTTATTGGGTTGTTGGTATGGTTATGTAATTATTAATTAAATTAATTAATTAGAGTGGCGCAGCGGAAGTGTGGTAACTTTAAGGGATCTTTAAAGAATGTAACCTGTTATGTTATGTTATGTTTACTTTTAGATGGTTATTGTTATTGCTTCCATTATTCTTGTATCAGTTGTTAATGATATTACTTTCATGTTTTAAAAAAATACAAATAAAAGAAAAATGCTTCCAAACTTAGTGAAATTCTAGGTTAATTCTTTGGATCCCATGGCGGGGCATTACACTATATGTTGTTTTGGAATCAATTCATAATTGGTTTGAAGCTCTATAATTACCTAAAGTGACATGTGATGATATTCCAAAAGATATTTCCATAGTTGAAATGATACACAATCTGCTAAAGTCATTTATTATGATGAAAGATAATTATTATTTACATCTACAAGATTTACAAATATTTTATCTCTTAATTTTTAGTCTCTTTTACCATTTCGATATGAATTTATGCTTTCCCTATCAAGAATATATCAACTAAAGGCATGTGAGGAGACTTCATTCACAGAAATACATATAACTATGGAATGCCCACAAAAAAAAAAATCCTTGGGCATAATCCTCAAGTTAGAAATGTAAATAATTAGATTAATTTTTAAAAGAGTTTTTAACCTTGAACTTTTTGAAAAGCTTGCAAAATCTTAGGATCAATGTAAATATTGAATATTGGGACAATTTGCTTCATTGTTCATGGAATCTTCTATTGGGTTGATTGTGAAAAAAAATTCAATTTCTAGAAATTCCAATTCCCATTGTAAAAACTATCTTAATAAATTCCTCATCCTAAGTGAGAAAATTCATCAATCGTATAGAACCTTCAAGAAAGAAGAACTATTGGTAAATTAAAAGATGCTGATCTTTTGTTAGTCGATTTTATGACCCTAGAAGGTAGATTTAAATGATTTCTTTCTCATATTTTCCATATGATCAATTATTTGTTCATAGTATAAAACTTAGGCTTCCTTTTATGATTTAATCTTTGTTATCTTAGTTTATGATGAAATCCAAAAAATAATGCCCCTCTCATTTGCATCAAGATTTAATCCACCAAATGCACAAATTTCCTATAGATTTGACTTATGTCTCCAAATCTTAATGTAATAAGTAAATTTAATTAATTAATTAAATGGTCAAATAACTTAAATAGTAAAATAAAATACCTTTAATCAATTATTTTAATTAGTAAATATGGGGGCCAAATTCACTATGTGATAAATAATTAATAGTGTTTGGCTATTGTGAATCTCTAGATGCTTCTTGTAGGCCTTTGTAAAGAGATGGTTGGGCATTATAAATATACAATTTATTTTATTTTATTTTTCTTTGTGTTTAAGAGACTTGAGGTTGAAGATAGTGTGTGTGTAGTTTCATAAGTGGAAAATCCTCTCTATTTACATAACACACAAAATAATAAGCTTTTATTTATAATTTTCTATATTTTAAATTCATGACTGTCATCGTGTCAGTAGCACATAGTTTATATTTATCCTTCCAAGAGAATTTCAACTCTACACACATTATATTTAATCTTTCCATGTGAATTACAAGTCTTCCATTACAAAATAATAGCAGTAGTCCCTCTCTCTCTCTCTCTCTCTCTCTCTCTCTCTCTCTCTCTCTCTCTCTCTCTCTCTCTCTCTCTCTCTCGCGGGTGCATGTGCACACGTGATATACTTGGAGTAAATGATTATTTCAAGAAAATTTTGTGTTTTATAAATTTTGGTAATGGATACCTTTGTATTTCTCAGACTAATGGAAGAACTACTTTCTGGTCAAACAACTCTTATAGTGTTAACAATTGTAGTCCTCATATTTGTATGGTTAAAGAAGTTCAAGTGGGATTAAAAGTTTATTTCAAAGCCAACCAGACTACCCATTATGAAAAAATCCTTTAGCTTAGTAATATTTCACAATGTAACCTTTATGAGCTCTGAAATAAGTATGGGTCTATGATGTACTTGAGATTAGGATTTTTCCCTTGTGTGGTGGTCTCTTCTTCTAAGATGGCTATAGATTTTTTGAAAACCCTTTTTTTTTGGATGCAGATATGCTCTAGAAAATATGAACCTTTGACCAAAATTGAAACTTTTGAAAACACAACATATTTTTCTAAATTTTTTAGCATTTTAATTCATAATCTGTGTATTTTCTAATTTAAAAAAACAAACAAAATTGATCAAAAAATATTGTATTTTTTGAGATGTAAAGAGTGTTTTTACAAACTTTTGGTACATTCTATACAAAATTCACTTTCAAGCTAATAGTATCTCTCTCTCTCTCTCTCTCTCTCTCTCTCTCTCTCTCTCTCTCTCTCTCTATATATATATATATATATATATATATATATATATATATATATATATATATATATATATATATAAATTTTTTTTTAAATTTCTTTTTTTTGAAAACACAACATATTTTTCTGAATTTTTTAGCATTGTTATTGATAATCTATGTATTTTCTAGCAAAAAACAACAAACAAAATTGATCAAAAAATATTGTATTTTTTGAGATGTAAAGAGTGGTTTTTTAAATTTTTGGTAGATTCTATACAAAATTCATTGTCAAGCTAACAATATTACTCTCTGTGTGTGTGTGTGTGTGTGTGTGTGTGTGTGTGTGTGTGTGTGTGTGTGTGTGTGTGTGTGTGTGTGTGTGTGTGTGTGTGTATGTATGTATATATAAATATAAATATATTTATATTTATACATACATACATACATACACACACACACACATGTGTGTGTGTGTATGTATTTATGTGTGTATGTATGTATGTATGTATGTATGTATGTATGTATGTATGCATGTATATATATATATATATAAATATATGTATATATATTTATATATATATATATATATATATATATATATATATATATGTATATATATATGTATATATATATATACATATATGTATATATATGTATATATATGTATATATACATATATGTATATATTATATATATATGTACATATATATACATATATTTATATATATATATATGTGTATATATATATATGTGTGTGTGTGTGTATATATATATATATATATATATATAGAGAGAGAGAGAGAGAGAGAGAGAGTTGTAGTAGATGAGTATTTCAAGAAAAGTGCGTGTTATAACTTTTCATAATGGCTTTCTTTCAATTTCTTGGACTAATGACAGAACCACTTTGTGGCCAAAAAATTGCTATAGTGTTAGCAATTGTACTCCTTGTGTGTGTATTATTAAAGAAGTTCAAGAGGGATTCAAAGTTACCATTAGGGCCAACTATATTAACCTTTATAGGAAAATATAAGAAGCTCAATGTAATTGAATCGATATAAAGATTTAGATTTTCTTATGATTTGTAAGAGTAGGATATAAAGTTTCCAATGAAAAGAAAAGTCTTCGTAGCTAAGCTATAATGTCATTCTCCCTTGAATAATAAAAGATATAGTATATTATTTGTATATACATGATACACTTTATCTTGTCCTATTTCAAGTCTATTTTTCTTGGTGTCCATCTCCTCCTCCCACCTAGGCTCTCCCTCTTATATTCTACTGTGGTCTGCAACTCATCATTTTTTCTCCTCCAGCTATTCATATCCTGATGATGAATCATAGAGTGTGATTCAAAATGTTGATGCAAAAAAAATGGCACACAATCGAATCCAGAATGCGCATCTTCATACTTTATCTAATTGTGGAAATCTATTCTTGTCTACAAGACTTTTCAAAGAATATTTATTTATTATTTTGTTTTAATTCAATAGATGAATTTTAATGTCCTGATAAATTAGAGTATAATAAATTCCCCCTATTAATTTCATCTTCTCAAAGGAAATCATTTTTCCACAATTTGTTGAACTAGTGCAATCACACACATGACATCATATTCCTCATTAAGAATGCATCAATCTCTAATTGTGAATAGCAATCTGAACCATCAATGTAACTACACCAAAATGTCTAAATTGTAAACTAAAATGTAAATCTTACCCAAGAGGACACTTAGTTTTTCTCAAAAAGGTTCAGACAAAGAACATAGGTTGCAACATTGAAGATTTCAAAAAATAATAAATGATTTGTTAGGAATAATAAACTTGAAATGAACTAAAAATAAATAATTATAATTTAATCCAAGAGATTTTATGATGAACATAGTTACCATATTTTATAAGAGCTTTCCAAGATCAACACAAACGAGGAGACAAGGATTTTGAAAGGGGAAAGCAAAGAAAACCCCTTGTGAACTATATGGATGAGGCAAATGCCTAAGAATGCAGAAAGAGAGAGAAGGAGACAATGTGGAGCCATAGGACTCATTACATGAACTACATTGTGATTGTGTGTTTAGAATGAGAGAGAAGCATCTCTTATTAAGAGATGAGAAGAGGAGTTGTTTGTAACTCCCAAGTGAATGATTTCCACATTCATAAGTGTGTGCATAACAAGTGTCATAATCCTCTTAAGGAGGAATAAACTATTTTCCTTAATAAAGGAATTGCAAAAAAGACTTGTCCTCACATGTGGACTAGAGAACAAAAAACATAAGGGATACCTTGGTTTATCCCATTTAATAAATACAACCAAGGAAAGATTACCAATTCTAACACCCCCCTTTAATCTTTACTTGGGGAAATTAAATCAAAGGGTATTAAACCCAACTTATACAATAAAATTCTAAATAGCAGAAACTTGATCATTGAGACTGTCTTTAGTTATGCAAAAGGTCTCTTGTGTGTGTAGGTAGATCTTTGTAGGGCCAAGAGAGAAGTGGATAGGTCATTAAAGTATGCCAAACAATACTGTCTTGTATGTTCCTGGATGGATTATCTGAAAAGCATAGACACAAGAAACAAGAAAACTATGCACAAGAAGTATTTCATCTTATATTCAAATTAGAAATTCTTTTCAATAAGCATAATAAAACTCTCATAGAGAAACAATGAGGAATTTAAAACATGTTACCATAAAGCAATGGAGATAACCTAATATCAAGATTAAGTATATGCTCAAAATACTATGAAAAAGTTTGATCAATGTTCTCATGAAAGGTATATTATATTAATGTACTAATGACCACAGACAAGGCCAACTAATGATACTTGCATCAACATTGCATCAATCATGTGGATATAGACAGTCCACTTAATGTATCATCCCATTGCAAGTTAATGGGTGATCAATTCATAACATGCATGACTCATGATCCAAGCAATAAAGTATGTAGATCATTATCACATTAATATATGAAAGTAAAGTAAAAGGAGAGAAATTCTGATCAAATTAGTATAATCATGATTTTGTTAGGATACTCAAAGGAATGGATTATGAGGATTTGACAACATATTTCCTTCAAATTGGATCAAATCATTTGAATTTGGAGGGAAAAACTCCAATAACAACATCCTCTTCATTGAGGAACAAAATGGAACAACATGGAGGGAAAACTCCATAAATATCAACCTTTCAAAGTAGAGCATATAAAATCAAATGGAGGGAAACTCCATATAAATATCAATCTTTCAAAGTGGAACCAATAGAACCAAATGGAGGAAAACTCCATAAAGATATTATCCTATAAAAGTGGAATAGATAGGATCAAATGGAGGGAAACACCATATAAAATGAGTGCACACCAATATAGGATGGAGGGATACTCCATGGGCCAGATAAGGAAACTATGTATCAGTTATACTGAGGGGACCTACATAGTTAACCTTGAAAAAAAATGGCTCCCCATGCAACTCAAAAAAAACATATAAATCATGTAGATCAATGGTATAAAACCATAAAGTGCCAACATGGGCATAGAAAAATGCTATAAAAGCATAAAAGTGCAACCATCTGCATGTTAAAATATCACAATGAAGGCAAATGTGTAAGATAACTCATAATCCATTTAAGGTAAATGCAGGTATCCAAGGAAGATCAAAGGAAAAATAAACAAAGTATGGATATCAAGTATAAACTCCTTTGAGGGTAAACATGAGTACTTAATTCATTTTGTGAAGGTATATATCAATTTCTGAATCATAATAGTCATAAATAAAATTATATATTTATCTGGGTATATATTTGTGCACCCATATATACTCAAATAAATATATGTAAATTATGATAAGTCACAATATTGAGAGGAAAAAAAAATTATCAAGTAGAATGAAGACAAAATCTCTTAAATAGTAATGTTTGATAAATTGAAATAATGGAATCTAATCACAATCAAAGAAACATATTATCATTAGAAAATAGAGTACTCTTTTTATATAAAAAAATAACATAACTGAATTTTCAGAATGATGAAAGACGAAAAAGCATATTACATGAACAACTAAAAAATATTCATGTCATCTCTTACAAGTAATTATGCATCAAAACAAATGGAAAAGGTTGTATAGGGCACCTATGATAAATGGACTATTTCAAAACACCCAAAATGGCTTAATAACCTCAAGAGGTGAAAAACCACAAGGGTGATCCAAATTAAACCATAGCTAAAGAAATATTACATCATGAATCATTTAATGGGTTATATGAATCAAATTGAATATGTGAACAAAAAAACATAATGAATATATGAAGTAAGGATTATAAAGAGTACAAATTATTGTTACTTCTAAAAAGGATTAAATATTGAAACAAATTTTCTACAAAAATTTAAATATTGAAACAATAAAATAAAATATTCAAATTTAAATATTCACATATTGAAATAATAACCTTTGATATATATTTTACAAATTTATAAACTTACATATCTAAAAATTAAATTTTTCTACTTAAAAATTATAAATAAACATTGAAAACAAATTAGGAACTTGAACAATGTAGTAATTTAAAGAATTAATTTAAATCATATTTATGAACTACGTCTTATTAGAAAAAAAAATGCAACTAAAAATAAATTCACTAATATTTAAGTTAGAGGGTAAATATTATAAAAGTATAAATTTAATAAGAAGACCTTACTTCCCTTCTAAATTTTAGCAAAAAATAAACAAACAAAATTGAATATCTTATTAAAGCACATTTCCTACATCTCTTTTTAAGGAGCTCTTTCAAAAAGGTAAACACTAAAATTTTGATGTAAGCATAAAGGGAAGCTATCAAATAATATTTCATTCGTTAAAACAATTTTAAAACAACAATAATGTAATAATGCTTGTTTATAGAGATAAAGTGACTCCTAACGATGATGGACTTTTAAATATTAATGCTTAGTGCTAAGTTTATAAAAGTGGTATAAAAGGAGAATGCTAAATAAGACACTTTCGTAAGCCTAAAGATGAAAGGCTGTGTGACTTTAAATTTTAGATTTAATAAAATTAACTTTTTTATTGTTGATAAGGAAAGAAGAACCCCATATTTCAAAACAAGATAATATACCTGGACTACGAGAAACTAAAGGTGATGGCCTTCCAAATTAAGGGTAGTGGAGAGAGAAAATAGTTCTTCGATAGCTAGCACCACGTATGTTGTTGTCAGATCGGCAATACTTCAATCTTCTTCCTTGGTTTCAATGACATCTATGCTGGAATCATCCCAAGAGGGTATAAATACCACCATCCACCTCACTGGTCATTAACAGGCCAACAAGCGGAAAAAATTTAACAAGCAATCGAGAAAGCATTTCGGCAAGACAGTCATAATAGGAACATAATAGGAACCAAGCTATCAAGGGAGCATTGACTGGTGTGATATAAATACAATCCAAAAACCAAAGAAGGTGCAAAGACCAAATACGATAACTCAATCTCCATCAACTGCACACTATTAGGTATATATAGTGAGCCCTGACAGTGCTTGTCGACCTAAAAATTGTCAGTCTTCATCTTTCTAAGCCACTGAGAAATAGGGAAGATTTCCTAAGGTTTAAAGTTAGGAAATACAATTGATTAACTAGTTTCAACCGATATATAAATTTTTAGTAACAATCAGCACACTGTATGTAAATTTGTGCTTCTATAACCCTCATATGTAACTAGAGCAAGTGAAAGAATGTCGCATTAGAGAAAACAAAAGGCTGGTAGGGTCAGTATTTGACCATCCAAACCAGATGTCCAGAAAAAAGGACACATAACACAATAAAAAATGTTTGAGAAAGAACAAAAAATAAATTTGAAATGCTGATGAACAGGCAAAGTTAGCTGAAAGAACTGACAATAGAACCTAGTGGGAGACGTTTAAGACAACCAGCAGAAGGAAATGATAAAAAATGGCAAAGATGTTACACAATGATTGCCAAGCTAGAATCAAAGTTTGTTACAAAAATTGATACAGAGCTAATAATAGTATATGCTGGTAATTATGATAGATGAATAGAGAGGGTGACAGAAAAGAAACGGTTGCTACAAATAAAATGAGAGACAATGTTAATAATATGACCAAAAATTATTTATAAATGATGGCTAACTATAGAGAATAAAAATAAAATATAAAAAATTAACAAAGAATATTACTTGTAAAAAATTAACTACATTGAATGATTAGCCTGCAGTGGGGGATGATACAATAATAAATATATCACTCCCAAAAAAGTTATACATGGCATCAAAAGAAAGCAGTGTAAGACACAATTGAGGAGGATAATGATGAGTTGAATAGTAGATTCACTCTAATTTGGATACATTTTCTTGGCCAAAAGATTGAACATCAAGCATAATGCATATGAAAGGTGCAAGTGAGATTTTTTTACTCTGGGTGGATAAGAATAAGAATAGTTGCTACAAGTTATGGAATGTGATAGATGTAGCATAATTTGAACATTGCCTATACATAAAAAGGTGAGGAAATTAACTACACTGCCGATGTGCTGGCCGGATAACCTACACATATAAAACAAGGGAAGAGATCACAATTCTAGTGTTTCCTTTCCATGATAACCTACATGCAATCTTTGGAGTTTGACAAGCAATGGCCTAAGGAGAGATCTATTGCTTTTTTTTCACGCTTTCATAGTCAACTCTGATTTGATCGATTACATCCATTGCGTGCCATATGTTTTGGTTACTTTGATTGATTGGGTTGATTGAAAGAAAATGAGTTTAATATTTTGGTATTTTCCTAGAAGAAAAATATGACTTTTCTATAAGGTGAAAGAAGTGAGAAAAAAAATTTAAATAGATTTGAATGTTATTATAAAAAAAATGCAGAGTGATATGTCTAAATAAAAGAATTTAAACATGTAAGATCTTCAATAAGTATAAGATATTAAAAATACAAAATACATATTTTAAACCATATAATTAATGAATTAAATGGTTTGCAAGAAGATAGAATGAGTAACCTAGAACAAAATAGGTTAGATTGAGGAAAATATAAGAAAATGAAGGAAAGCCTACATAAACTTGTTAGATCCAATCCAATCCAAAGAGAATTAGTTAAAAAAACTTATAGATTGAATGAGGCCTACAACACAAAAAAAAATAGGAAGTGACACTTCAAGTTTCACTCTCAATAAAAAGTCTCCAATATGATAACCTTCACACAAACTCAAAACAAGGATTAGGTGCTCTGATACCATGTTAGAAATAATAAAATTGAAATGAACTAAAAATAACAAATTATAATTTAATCCAAGAGATTTTGTGATGAACATAGTTACCATATTTTATAAGAGCTTTCCAAGATCAACACAAATGAGAAGACAAGGATTTTGAAAGGGGAAAGAAAAGAAAACCCCTTGTGAACTATATGAATGTAGAAAGAGAGAGAAGGAGACAATGTGGAGCCATAGGACTCATTACATGAACTACATTGTGATTGTGTTTTTAGAATGAGAGAGAAGCATCTCTTATAAAGAGATGAGAAGAGGAGTTTTTTGTAACTCCCAAGTGAATTATTGCCACATTCATAAGTGTGTGCATAACAAGTGTCATAATCCTCTTAAGGAGGAATAAACTATTTTCCTTAATAAAGGAATTACAAAAAAGACTTGTACTCACATGTGGAGTACAGGAAAAACAACATAAGGGATACCTTGGTTTATCCCATTTAATAAATACAACCAAAGAAAGATTACCAATTCTAACATGATCCTTAACCTTGTTTTCTCTCTCCATATATTATGTTATGTATCCATTAGTGCAGTATAGAATCAAACTTATTGTAGCGTGAGGAGTTCATGTGAAATAATAGATGGTATTTTAAATGTTTAGATAAGAATTTCTATTATAAATATATGATTTTGGTAATGTAGAAGGTAGATTGAGGAAGCAAATAGTAGCTTGGCTTTTCATATGATACCAACAACTCATTTTTAGTATTATCATGTTAGATTTTTAGTTTATTTTTCCTTGTGACATCAAGAAACACTCAACCTCTTCTTTTAATGTCTTTTAATTCTACAAAAATTCCTTCGCTTGCCTCCTTTTTGAGAGAAGTATTGTGCATACTTCTTGTAGATTTCATAAATATGTAAACTATTTCTCTCTTTAGGTGGTTGAAGTTGGGAATGGGCTTCTTTATTGTTTGTGTTTTTGTACAATTTGGGTGGATGGGAGGCACCTCTATATTGTATCTTTAAACCTTTATTATTTCATCTTTCTCATGTACCAATCAAGGAATAGTTTTAGGTCTTCAAATTTTATTATTATTTTTATTATAAGAGACTAGTTGGAGGTTACCTTGAAAAATTATCTTCATAGTTTCTTTTAATGTCAACTTATTCATCAATTTTTTGGATAAATAGAAAATTTTCATTAATTATAATTTAAAGATACATATTCACAAAAAATGGGCCGGGGATACAAGATCACCCCACAAGTTCAAATAGCCCAAGGCCAAAGATCAACTATTCATCATAAAAACATATATAAGAAAAAACATAAATCCTTATGGCTACAAGTACATTGTTGTTGAGCTATTGTTTTGCATGATGCTTAATGGCAAAAATCCTTTCAAATTCCTCTCTTGAAAAGCTAATCTATGATCATCTCTAAGGTTCTAGGTGATCTTGTAACCTATAGGAATCCACTAAGTAGAAGATAGACGTATTTGTTCGCAGGGATGCCTTTGCTAGTTCTAACCAATTTTGGATAAAATCGTGAAACTGCTTACCATCTCAAAACAAATAACCACAAAAGAAGAAATATATTTTTCTATTTTTTTGTTTTATAATGAATGCAATTTTAACTATGCAACTATATGAATTCTCAAAATTAAGAAAGTGTTTGTAAAAGAAAATAACAAAGATAAGATAACAAGAAGTTTAAGCAAATGACTTGAAAGGTAGATTCATAATGGATATAATTCATGGAAACAACATTCCTACGAGTTAAGCCTTTGAAAATATCGATAGGTAACCAATGAAAATAGGAGCAACACTTCCTCAATTCCATTGATGCAATCATCAATGAGATTTCAATAACTATAAGATGTTTCACTTTTTATCAAATCAAATGGCCATGGAAAGTGTGTTTATGGGACAAAAAATCTATGCAAGAACAATATGGTGATCTCTTCTCCAACTGAGTACATAAACAAAATTCATAAATACATGGAAAACATGAGAACTAAAAGATCGCACGATCAAAATAACCCAATAAAACTATTGGCTCAGTTACACTCCATGAACCTACATTCACAAAATACAACACACTTAGGAAAGAATAACTACACTCTAAATGAGAGAACCAAAAGCATATACTATTGCATCAAAATAATGGCCCAACAAATACATTACATTCTTGAATTTATAATATATTATCTCGTTAATTTGTGTTGAGAGTGAGAGATCTCTTTATGTAAACATATGCTTCTAAACTAATAAAAATAATCTATTTATGTACAAATTGATTCTCTAACTAGTGCTAAGTAAGATTCCACCCTTGTTTATATCATTTAATGGGTGCATGAGCCTTTACATGTCTTAAAACAAAGAAAGCATGACAAAATAAAAAGAAGAAAGTCATTATATGATGTAAGAGTCTCCAAAGATGCCAAAAATAAAAAATACACCTTTACTAGATGTTTATAGGAGTTAAACCGTCATCAACATGTGTTTTCGATGCATGGAAAGCTCTAAATTTGGAACTGGCAACTAACTATCGACACACTTTCAAACTCTTCAAAAAACTTCTGGCACACCTTTAGAGAAGCGCACCTTTGGAGATGCACACCTTATGCACTTTTTGCACCTTGGGAAAAGTGTACCTTGGAAGATAGGTCCGAAAAATGCAAAATTTTACCAAGTGTCAAAACTAAGATTCTAGCTTCTAGGTTTTCTTCCCCTTCATACCAGGTCTAAGTCTAGGTATTTTTTCTTGAATTTATCAATAATCTCTATCACTTGGGTTGCATCTAAAAAATATAAAGCTTCATATTTATCCTTTACCTTTTTTCTATAATTGCCTACCTTTATGCAAGTCTCTACAAATCCTCCCAATTTCACATCTAATTCTAGTAATGTCTCTTTAGTCTTAAATGCTTGACTAATATCCTCATTAGTGGAAGCTTCTTCAAAAGTCTTCCAAATTTTTTCTACAACTTCTTGCACAATCATAATTCTATCCCTTGATTCATCTTCAAAAATTTCAAGGCAAGCATCACTGTAATGTCTCCCTGCTTCCAAACTCTGCTCTTGGGTTTGATCCCTAAGCTTATGAATATGCACATGTAATGTCTCCATTACTTTATTTACATTTTCAATCTTCTCTATCTAGTCATCTATTTTATCTCACTCATCTTCTATATATACATCCATGAACATCTGATACCTTTGACATTTTATTGATTGCAACACTCAAAGGTCATTTCCCTATGTATGTACCTTGTTCATTAACCAAAAATCTTGGTTCAATATAGAAACCAACTTATCTACATTATTTTGCATGTGGTGTAGAAATTTAAGATTTCCTTGTATGATTTACGCACCTTTTTCTTTAGAAATTTGCCACTATTTTTGACAAGCCTTCAAAAATGGATCTAATTGTATAGTCTTTGTATCTACGTTATCTAGTGCCACACCTAAGCTCCTTAGGATTTGTAGGATCCAATAGACTAACTACTTCATTCAGATAACCTCTTAGGATTTCATTATGCTTTTGGAGCTTTAACACTTTAGACTCATCCTATTCTAAGTGCTTAAAGACTTCTTTGATTCCCATAGTAACCATTAGTTTGGCAGTATTCACAATGGGTTTTCCAAGAAAGACCTCTTTGATTTGATAATCTTTTGGAGTCAAATCCTCAATAACTGCATGTAGAGAAGGGATAGAAACATGGGAAAACAAGTCCTAATTTTGTTCACTCACAATAAAAGACAATGTTCATGCATCACCTATGGGTGGCTTAGCTTTTTTGAGAGCCTCAACTAATTCTTTAATTCCCTCTTCCTTAGTATAATATAGCTTCCCATTGTGTCTAACCATCACCTCTTTTCTCAACCATCTTGGAGTATCTTCCATCGGGTATTTATCCTTAGATGAAGAGGGAGCTTGTACTACTAGGCATTTTCCCTTATCACTCCTCTCCTGAGTCTTCTTCTTTTGTGAGAGATCTACATTAGGCATGTTTGTGTCCGTTGAGTCCACAGTCCTCACCTTTGGATCTTAAGAAGTCTGTTGAGGTTCCTCATATATTTTCCCCTCATCTAATCCTTCATTAGTAGGTCTTTTTTGTGACTCTTCTTCCTATTCAGTTTGTACCTATTCTTCACTAACTGGAGGGAGAGGAGTGACTGAACCTTTATCCATACAAAATTAATCTTGATTTGGTGATGGTGGATCAATTATAGGTACTTGTGGTTAAGGAAAATATTGTCTCCAATCATCTTGTTGAGGTTGATTTGTTAGTTTATCCCTTATATTTTCTCCTACCAGATCAGTGCCTACATGCATGAAATAAAAATCTAACATCTTAAAGACATCAACCCCTTAGTTCTCTTGCTCATTAATCCATTTTTGTAACTCATCCTTTGAAGTTATAACCTAAATAGGTTGTGTAGGAATGGATAGCAGTGCTATAGTGAAGCTCCTACTCCATTCTACCTCAGTGGTCCTACCAAGACAAGTCTTTTGATTCAATGGAAGCTTATCCTCTTCTTCATCTTCATCATCCCATTCCTCTCCTTCCAAAATAAGTTCAAGGATCGATGGAAAAGGAATAACCTTTCTTATCACCTTTTGTCTCCTTGTTCTCCTACTCCGGGTTTTCATCTTTCTCTTCTTGGGAGCCAATGGAGAGGCTTCTTCCTCTTGAGAAGGCAAAGACACTTCTTGTCATTTTTCTTTAGCTTCTTGCCCTTGTTATGGTGGTGTCTCTAGTGTATTATCTCAAGTCTAGGTTGCCTCTACATTCTCTTCCCCTTCTACATTTTCTTCTCCTTATACATTTTTCGTTGCTTGAGTTGTCTCTTCTTTAGCCTTAGCTTTTTGAGGGGAAGTTCTTTTCCTTTTATATTTACCCTTTTGTACCCTAAAGTATCCAACTCCTCTATCATTCTGATGCACGATTTCTAGCCTTATCAAAGACTGAACTGTGAATGTTGGCACTATCACCTTTGCTCCTCTACCTTTCATTGGGTGGGTTGTAGCTTGGAAAACTATAGTTTGTGGGATTAGATCTAGCTTTAATTGTCTCTTGATCCAATCCTTGGTTAACTAGATGACACGGTTCACCCTATGATTGATATTTGCATTTTTTTCTATATCAATATTTGCATCCATGATAGGCCAATCATTTATCTTGTCTCTATTATACAAGGGATCTAAGACCTCTTCAGTATCTTGCTACATGATCTTTAATGGAACCTTCATTTTCAAGGCACTACCTACAAATAGAGAGTCATATTTCAATAATTACTTATTTGGGTCTTGTAGTCATCTACTAAATTTATCCAATGATCCTTTATGGCATCCTCATGTTAGAATTATCTTCCTACCAAGTATTGAAATCTACCAATGTTATCAAAATAGGGATGAGGAGAGTTATATTCCTCCAAGGGATACTGATCCCATTATAACTCAAGAGTCATGATATCTTTCTACTGTTTTACACCAAATAGGCCTATAGTGATGGGCCATACCTAGGTCTTCTTATGTTGCTTTCTTACTCTCTCATATGCAGACACAAGTTATTATTCAATCTCTAGCAATATGAGTCTATCACATAGATACCTAGGAAGATTCTTTGGATTTATAGTTGTACCTACTACCCTCAAATAGGTGAATGTCTTAAATTGGATCTAGTAGGCACCAATTTATGCAATCTTTGTTGTTGCCTCTTCTGACATCATTTTTGCACAATCTTCTTTGATGAATGAGGTGATTGCAAAAATGAAGGCATCATTCACTATTCTATATTCCTTACTATGATCTAAAATCTTTTCCCTTGCCAACTGGGGATATATCACATAAGGCCATGCATTATCATCTTGCAAGTTGACCCTTTTCAACAACCCTAGATAATCTATTACTTTTGTAGCTAACAAGTACACCAAATAAGATGTCATATAGAACCTTTGGTTTTTTTTGTCCACCAGTAGTTGTTCATCTAAATTCTCACTAAGAATTGAGGCCCATTCAATTGGCATCTTTTCTATTTTGATGGTTTCAATGAAGTGTACCATCTATATCTTCAAGTGTCCTGCTACTAGTAATCCCATGATTCTATTCAAGAGCAATATAGAATGTTTGATATCGTCTTTCATATAACTTCTCTTTATATCTACTTTTCTGTCGTTTCTCCCAAGAGGGGTCTTATAAATGAGATACAAGGATTGGATAATTTCTTATGCTTCTTCTTCACGCTCTCTATACCACCTTTCTACTTGATGATATGTCAATCTTATATACTAATCTATCCTTGGAAGATGGAAAACTTTCTTTATGTTGTTGGGCCTCATATCTAGGACAATCTCTCTAATTATGCTTTTTACAACTGTCTCCTTTGAAACATAGTTTTTAGCCAATGCCATATTGAATTCAGAAGACTATACTAAAACCAAGTGTGATGCTACATTTACTAGTCCTGATCTAATAATTGTAGATACCATAGGGGACCTCTTAATTGGTTTATTGCATAGGACTAAGAACACATTCTAGTTAATATGGCCTAACTCAATGTCTCCAATCTTTGAATATGCATCCTAGAAGTGTGACTTCAATGGAACACCTTGAAATTTGAAGACCATTAGTTTTAGAGCGATCTTTATAATAAGGGAGCACAAGGAGGAAGCCATTTAATCTGCCCAAAATAGACATCCATTAGTCAAAAAAATTAAAATAAACCCTAAATGCTAAAAAAAAGACCTAGAACATAAAACTTACCAAAAACACTTTAAAAATCTATATTCTGACTCTAGAAGACAAAAAAAAATGGTGCACCTAGTGCACCTTGTGGGCTGCACTAGGTGTGCACCCTACAAAGAAGAATGTAATCATGTTTAAACTAAAGAGGGTGCATACATAGCACACCTTGTGAGGTGTGCTATGTGTGCACCCTTACCTTGAATGTTGGGGATGCTTTGTGTTTGAAAGGTGTACATGTGCGCACCTTGGATAGGTGCACACATGCACAAGTTTCCCTTTGTGTAGTTTGCTTAGGTTTAATTTTGTTAAGTTTTTTTATTGTGTATTAGGGAGAAAAGGTGTGCACCTTGTAGACCTTAGATAGGTGTGCAAGGTGTGCATCGTCTAAATTATTTTTTGTGTGTTGTGTGTGCATAGGTGCTAGTTACATGGAGATTAGTGCACCTCAAATAGTGCAGAGGTGTGCTCAGATGAATTCTGAAGAGAAAAAATAAATCAAGTGGAAGGGGCATCCGAAGCTTTTATAAGCCTAGGATGAAGTGCATCCTTTGGGGTTGTGTACATGTGGACACTCCCAAAGGGACTGCTTAGTACTTGGGAACTGACCACACTAGCACAACTTTAAGGGTGTGCTAGGTGCACCAGTGTGCTAGTGCACCCCTAAACATGAAAATTGATCCTTTTTTTCTTTAAAATATCCATTTCCCAAAAAAATTAATCTTAAGAAAAGAAGCTAGAATAAGTAAAAAAACAAGGTTAATCCCTAAAAAGAACTCAAACAATGGACTAGGGATCTAAAAAGATTAAAAAAAATATATAAGGAGGTCCCCATTTCTGGGCAAAATGGGGCATGCTTTGTGAAACCACAACAAGTGCCAGCCAAAGTAGGGTCTTTATAATTAGAACCACATAAATCCTTGGGGTTAGCGATTATCTTAGGGGGAGACCAACCATCAACATCAACAACAACTTTATCAACATCATTTTCTTTGTGTTCCTTAGCCTTGGGAGGGGAGATAGCTAAATCTAGCTGAGGGAAAGTCCATTTGGGGTCACAAAAACCAAAAAACCAACCTGCATCATTAGCAACAAGAGGAACCATAGGGGATCAACCTGAGCCCAACCTCTAATGAGGTAAGGCCAAGTGATTATAGCCACAAAAAACACCACTAGGAAAGTGACGATAAGGCTGCAACCTGGGGGTCTATTAGTAGCAAGAAGATCTATTTTGGCCTTGCTGACAACCATGAGGAGGAGTGTGGTAAACATGCAAAGGCACAAAATAAATTGTAGAAGGGGAATTTCCCCAATGAACAAGTAGCTCTTGTAGGTAGGCCACCTCTAATGCAACTTTGTCAATTTTTACTTATATTTGCAGCATGATATTATTACACATACATGCTTTAGAGTACATAACAACATAAATATCAAGAAATCTATGAGAGAATAAAATAGCATTGTGATCTTTCTAAATTGTAAACAAAATCTCCATTCTAAAAGCATGCCAAATCTGGGCATATTTAAAAGGGAGTCTGGGAGCATCACCTAGAACCACCATATGCCAAGTGGAAGACTCTAGAAGGACATGCCTAAAAAAATCATAAATTGAAAGCCAATAATTTTGGTCTTGTTCACAGAACCAAAATATATGTAGGAAGATTTCAGTCTAACCACAAAAAGGGCATCTAGGATCTAGAACTCCTATATTTTGGAGTTGAGGACTAAAAGGAAAGCCTTGACAAAGGAGACATTAGGAAAAGTGAGTAATCATTGGCTCTATAATGGAAAGCCAGATAGTGGTGAATCTAAGACTCCAAGTCTTATGAGAAGAATGCAGATGCTAATTCTGGTTGAGAGTATAAACCATCAAAAGATGGGGTACTAGACATAGATACCCTAGCCTAGGCTTATAACTTGTCATTGGAGTGGCAAGATACCACTTCCAATCTTTCCAACAAGGGCATGATGAGTAAGTTACAAGCTTCTATAACAAATTGGGAGGGGTCATAGAAACTAGAAGATCAACTGTTTGTCAACCTGAATGGATAAGCTTATACTACACCTTTAGATCTTCCCATGAGTGAAGGCTCATAGTAACCCTAGACAATAAATCCTTATGTGTTTTAATACCCCTACAAAATAAAAACAAAGCACTAGTTCCTTGAATCTTGGCTAAAGGAACACCTTGAGTGAAAAATAAGGGTCAACACCAAAGGTTTTGTTGGTCATATGCTTTGGCAAAATCAATCTTGAGGAATAAGGTCTGTTGTTTGGATTTTTTGGCCCATTCCATACCTTCCTAGACAACAATAATGTTGTCCAACATATAGTAGGACTTGATAAGACTAGTTTCTTCAGGCCAAAAAATCTGAGGGAGTAGATGCCAAATTTTAAAAAGAGAGCTTTGACAATGATCTTGTAGGAGGCAATCAACAAAGTGATTGGCCTCTAGTTGAAAATTTATTTAGGATTGCTAGCTTTAGGTATGAATTTAATATTCCCTTTATTAATGATGTTTCCTAATGAATTAGAGTTCATTGCTTCATGATAAACATGAAGCAAATTAGGACTAATGTCATCCCATAGTATCTTGTAAAATTTAGAAAGGAAGCCATCACATCTAGGGGCTTTCTCATCAGCCATGGAAAGGATAACTTCCTTCAGGTCCACAAGCATTATTGTTTTCTCACAAAAGGCATATTTCTTAGGAGCGAGCCTATTTGGAGTAATAGAAAGGAAGGCTTGTAATGCTTGATCATGCTCAATAGAGGGCCCTTGAGTTGTAAAAACCCACTCATAATGACACACAAAAGCTTGGAGAATGTTTGGCAGGTTGGTGAGAACTTGTTGATCTTCTCAAATGTATTTAACATCCATCGTAGAGTGATGAGCCCTCACAACATTAAAAAATTCTTGCAAGCTTGATCACTGATCTCTAATCAATGGAGATAGGCCTTGATCTGAGGTCCTTAAGTAGCATAGCTATTTGCAACCTATTTTGGGTGCCGAGGGATGGCAAGCCAAACTTGGAGATCTATATAAAATAGGTTCATGGTAAGAGCCTCTGAGATTGTACATAGATTTTGAGTTGTAGCTTCATAAGATCTTATGTGGTACATAGCCAAATATCTATCGTAAATGTGAAAATATCTCATAGTACGAAGGATATCATCATTCCACCATTGAATAAGGCTCAAGATTCCAAATGGATAGGATGTGTGCAACAATTGGTGGATGGGAGAACAAGGAAGGAGGTAAAAATGGGTTTCACATGGATGGGAATAAGTTGTTTGCCAAGTGATAGAAAAGAGAATGGAGGAGTGATCTAACAGTGTCATATTGGGAAAGGGAGTGATAGGTAGGGTATACTTTTGAGAGAATGAAAAGAAAGACTATGTAGAAATCATATCCCTCTAAAATCTCTTGAAGACTTTGTTAGACCCAACTCAAAAATTGGACCAAGTATGCCAAATCCCATTTGGGTGGCGGAAACTAGCATTAGGATAAAAAAGGCCTATCTTGTTCTATGTGTAAAAATAGGTCTCCCATTCACCAACTACCCATGTAAATGGAAGAAGACCTTCCTTGTTAAAGGCTAGCTCAACCATGCTAAAATCCCCACAAAAAACTAGGTTGCAGGTGGTAAATAATCTGCCAACCAACACCGTAGGTGTGAGCACTCAACAATATTATTGGGGGCATAAATGTTGAAAATACAAAAAAAGTGATTTTGAAAAGACAACACAATCCAACCATCTTGTGCAAAGAGGTAGAACCATGTGAAAAAATAGATGAAATTAAATGAGGGGAGAGAAGAGTAACAACACCATCTCGACTAGGTTCATGCTGAGAAGAAAAAAAGACACTATCTAGCCAAATAACATGACAAGCTAAGGTGAGAAGAAACCCATCAACTTTAACTTCCTGAAGACAAAGCACATCAAGATCAAGCCAATTCTTGGTATCATGAACATAATATTTTCTAGGGAGGTCTATTAGCCCCTGCACATTCCATGAAAGGAAATTCATGCTAACCTAGCTTCCATGTCATCTTCATCCCCAAGAGAGAAGTTGTTGTTCAAAAATGAGGGAGCCTCAAACAAGAAGTCATCAAGAGAAATGATCCTCTGAATCACCTCTCTATTATCAAAAACCTCATTGCAACCATCTAGGATGCAAGACCAATGTAGTATTTGTTGGGCAATCATTGATGCCACTTGTACTACTCAAGTCCAAAGAGGGTATGGATCTAGTGTATGAATGCCCACTATCCCCTAGCCTCTAGGGTTTGAAACAGGAGGCAGAGGGACTAATGGAACTAAAAATTCTATTAGTATTTGGCTTGAGCTAGATTTACCATTATCCACTGACAAAGAGCTGGCCTTAGCCACAACTGAACCCTTTCCTTTTTTCACCACCATACTCCATTCATATTTCTTTGCAACCATGGTGGGCATAGCTTCCAAAATAGGGGGAAATTATAGTCCAACAAGAGGTAATCCCTAATCTTATGCTCAACTAACTAGCACTAATAGTATGTATTCAAAAGGTTAAGGTAAAGCACCTTTTGAGTAAAGGTGGGACTGCCTATCTGGATTTCCAATATATCTTTGAGGTCCCTAGATAGGTTGACCTCAACACAAACCTTACGCTAGGATTGAGCATTGTAAACCTTGTCTAGTTCAAGGCACACAACCTTGCCAATAGTTTGCACAATAGTAGTTAAAAGAAACTAGCAAGGAATGGGGAGCCCAAGGAACTCTACCCAAATGGGCAACTTAAGCTTTTGATAATCAAACATAGTAAAATCTCATGACCAATGTTCAAAAACGAAGAGGGAAGACTGACAGTCTAGGGACCTCACAAAAAAACATATTTAGCTTGGCTTGCATTTCCAAAGAAAAAAATAAAAAGCCTTTGGTAAGGCTTTGGACACCTTCAAGGCAAACACCTTGAGGTGTCCAAACTTTGGAAACTCATTCCCAAAACATAGTTTTAGAAGAAATATGACCCACAAAATACCTAATGAGGGTTTTTTGTTCTATCCACATGCATGCACTATCAAACTCCTTGACATTTAAAATAATATCAATAGAGGAATTACCTCATGAAACACTTTGGGTATGAACTTGCATGGGTGCTTGGTCGGCGGAGCCATTCTCTCTAGTAGCAACAATAACTCCTACACTAGCATCAACATAGCAGAAGGTTCAGCTCATTATAAATGAAAAATTATTCCTAAAATAAATGCAAAATGATAGATAGTGGAAACCAGTGAGGATTTAGATGGAAGTCATACCATTCATCAGTTTTAAAAGTCAAGTTTATATTCACTTGTTCATGGGATATGTTTGGAGACAACCTACTGAATTTATGGCTGCAAAATCTAAAGATATAAATGATAACTAAATGACGATAAATTTGATATTAAATAATTTATCTACATTGATTTACATTGATAGCTAAATAGTTTCACAGAATCTTGATTGCTTGGTATAAAAATTGTCATATGTGAAACAAATCCTATCAAATAACTATAACTAGCTAAATATTTTTTATATGGATTTTATCTAATCTATAACTAACTAATTTGAATTTGAAAAATATATTATTTACCCCCTTATTAAATTATTTTAAACAAGAAAGGTACATTGATTTATTTTTATTGCAAATTTTCTCTTTTATTGAAGTGCCTTCACCAATCCTTTTAGCTCACCTCGATAACATCAAATCGATGCCATCAATGTATCTTTGTATGGTATGATGTATAGCCATTTATGGAAAAAAGTTAACATAGAAATATTTTTTCCTTCCATGCACAATGAGATACATTTTCTTTTAAAACCCATATCTCCTCCATATGTTTTAGTTCCTTCTCAAGTGTTGCACATGACATGACTTAGCTATAAAATTCCACATCACTCTCAATTATTCCTCTACCATCCTAAATTTGAACCATTTCAATTTATGAAATTTTAGCCCTTTTTTGATATGTTTTTTTTGCACACTTGAACTTGTAGCACAAAATTCTCTTTTCCCTTTTATCTCTCTTAGGAAAAATTGTGCAGGACCTAATACATCCTCTTTGTTTTCTATCTTTTTTCTTAATCTATGAATATGGTAAGATCTAATTTTTTTTGGGATTATTTTCTTTCTAGGTATAAATTCTTGATTCTAACCTTGATTTAACAAACCTGATGTAGATTTTACCTAGACCTTAGTCATCCTAGGATCTTAGGTTACAACCTTGAAACTATGGTCCCTTGGGAGATAGGTCAACCTTAGTGGACTCTTCTAGCATAGGTCTACCTAAGTTGAAAAATGAAATACATTGACCTATAATGACATGGACTTTATGGATTGAGAGATTTGGGCCTTGGCCCTATTTCAAATTTGAGGTCTTTTATGCTTACTCCACTTAGCCCTTATGAGGTTGAGCTTATAAATTCTCTATAAATAGATGTCAATTCCCTTATTTGGCATGAAAGGAAGAAAGATATAAATATGTTTGGACACCCAAGTTTGACATAGATAAATTTCAAGGTAGAAGATAAGGGATGGATCTTATTCTTTCATTGTCGAGTAAAGGTTTTAATCACTATTATCAAATTTAAGAATTCAAGCATTATATGAAATAAAGGAGATGCAAGGGAATAGTGAAGATGGATAAATTACCTTAGCCTTGGGGGCTTGGTATGATTCATTTTTTCTGTTCACATCTAATCTTTTTCTCTTCATGATTTATACACATTTATATTTTTGTACAAGTTGACAAGCTAAAGTTTCACTCATTGATTAGATATGGGGTATTTTCTAGCCTTTTTTATACTAGACATAAAATCTATGCTTCATAAGCACAACATAGGCACACAAAAATCTTCTAACAACTATTAGTTGAGGTGGAAATCACCAAAATGGGGGATTGATTAATGAAAACTCCTATATAGATAACCATGCACAAAACAATTATGTTAGAGTTGTAGGTTATCAAGATTGTGAGTATAAATTAGGAAACTACTTGTCAAGAGCCTTAGGGAGAACCTTGGTTAATTTTTTCTATAGTTCACTAGGAACGTATCCATTATCATGAAAACCATAAAAACAAATTTCTTTAGGTTGATATGCTCCAAGAAACCTTAAAAAATAGTTTTTGTTTTTTTTGTTCTAATTGTAGATTTGATGTTAGAATTAAAATTAGAGTTGCAGAATTTTATTTTTTCACAAGGAAATGTACTTTTTCTCAATTCATTTTGGGATTTAAGAAAACTCTATTATCTTCCTCATGTATTTTACATACAAATTGTTGAAAAATTACAATTGGAATAATTGTTATTTTAACATTGATGTCAAATCTTTTGATAAGATATATTGCTACCTAATCTAAATGTCATATATATTTGATTAATGAAAAGGATTTGAGAAATTTTTCTAAACATAGCACCTAGAGGAAAGGTCAAAGTTATGAAAATGATATTCCAATAAAATTTTGATTATATAGACTTTGATAAAGAAACACGATTGTTTGCATCAAGAAAGCCAAGCCAAACCAAGATATAGAATAAAGGGCTAAGGAATCTTGACTAATCCTAAAATCAACCAAGCCACAGTTATTGTTGACCAAGCTCCAATATTGACTAAGGAATATTGTTGATTCCAAGGTAGGAGAGTTATAGTGACCAAGTAATTTAGTGATGACCTAGTGTTAGAAGTTAAAAATTGTCGAGTGATAGTATGAGAATGAATTCAAGGAAATCATGAGATCTAGGTGACAATTAATTTATTGGGAGGTGTAAACCATGTTGAAGATAATATTGATGAGTTAGATTATTAAATTCAAGGCTAGGATTAGGTAAAGACCTAACAGATGGATTCTAGAGAAGTTTCTAGGGGATAATCAAGAATATGGATAGATACAATAAATCATGTTGCACCTAATTGAAAACCCAAAGATCTATAGTGATCATGGAAAATAGTAAAAAATAATTGCCTATTTAAAGACCTATAGAGATGAAAAAAATCATCCAAAAGAGAAAGAGTGTGTGTGAAGCTACAAGGTGCTAGGTAATGCATATGACAAAGGCATACAAACAAAGGTCAACTAGAGACACACAAGGGTGAACACAAGAAGTGTGTTAGTGAATGCAAAGATAAAGTAGACAACTTGCATAAATGATGGTCATATTGACAAGTGAATTTAAGAAGAATGCTTAAGTGTTGCTAAGAAGAGTGGACTAATTTCTTGAAGGTTTTCTAAGAGAATCAAGATTATAGGTGACAATGGAAGGCTTATCAATAAGTCAACATAGGTACTAAACAAAGATATGATCTTTCAAAGTGAGTTGTAGTAATACAGGTGAAAACCTACTGCATTCTTTCTAATAATTATAAATAGTTTCTATTGATATCCTTTTAATAGAGGTTTTCCTAACAATCATTTGAAAGACTTAACAATCTATGTAATGTTGATATAAAATTGTTTTGAAGTGAAGAACTTATAATGGAACAATCATTAGTTTTTCAACGATGTCAAACCCATTACCTATTGGAGAGACAATTTATTTTTGGTTTAAAAGCTATCATTTAGTTGATCGATGAAGAGGATTTAAATGGAGGAGATAACAATAGCACCTAGAGAAAGGTTGAGATATTTGGTCTAATAAAGAAGCACTAGAAAAAAATGACTAATATGTGCTTTGCTAGGGTTTGTATGGTTTGTTTTTGAGCCATATCTTCCTCACTATCTATTATTCCACATTTAGTGCAAGAATTTACTTTAGGTTATAATGGCCTTGGTCCTCTTTGGCCCAATAGTTGTTGTTGGTGCTCGAGTTTTTGTTGCATGCAAAAATGACCCCGTCAAGCAAATGCCCGTGCAAATTTGTGTCCAAGGTATTTCATGAGGTAATTCCTCTCTTGGTCTAGTTCTGAATATTTTTTCTTTTGAATCTACTTGTCAATGGCTAGAAACCCAAACCCTTATTCAGTATTTTTTGGGTCGCACTCCATCTAAATACATGCTATGTGAATGGGTAACCAAGGCATGGAACCCCCAGGGGATTTTCCTTCAAGAGATTCAGAGCCTCACTAAGGGCTTCTTTTTGCTTCATTTTGGTAACCCCTCCTAGGATGAGAGCATTTTCAGCCATGGGCCATGGATGGTTCACTTATCTCTACTTTTTTTTCAAAGATGTTCTCAAGATTTTTGTGTCTTGGATGACCGTAAAACTTTTGGTTCTAGTTTAGGTAGAGTTACCTAGGCTACCCATGCCTTGCTAGTCTTTCCTCTAAGAAATTCTCTAGAGTATGGGAAAAGTGATTTGTGTGGAACTAGACAAACTTTTCAGTGCTCGCCCTCAGTGGAGTGTCTATGTTGGGGTTGACCTCTCTAGGGACCTTAAGGAATCCTTGAAAATTCAAATTGGTGCTACCACCTTTACCCAAAAGGTGCTTTACCTAAATCTCCCAAATACCTACTTTTTCTATCAATTTTCTAGCCACAAGATAAAGGATTGTCCTCTTCTTGAGTGCAATCACTGTTCGGTGCAAGAACCCAAGCTAACTTTGGCCATTAAAAAGATGAGTGGATAATGGTTGTCAAGAAACATAAGGACACTACTAAACCAAGACCTATTTCTCAAGAACCTAGCCATCCTAGCTCCATGTGGCTCCTCTTGTTCCCATAGCACCTAAGGTTCCCATGGTTGTACCACCACCTAATTCAAAGCCTACATTATAGGGAACAAAAAAATTAGACATCCAAGCTGCTTGGGTTCATGGGCCTCAAGAAGCTTCTATAATTTCCTATCCATCTCTCTTTCGCTCTCACAGCTCTAAGGGACAAAATGTAGTGCCTATCACTAGGGATAAATGAAGAGGCATCACTTTGGGTGAACCCTCATTTGAATCCTCCACTTTATTGCATAATAGTTTTTCCTTGCTTTGGGATGAAGAGAATATGCAAGCTAGTTTATAATCAATTTTCTCTCTTGGAATGTGCGGGTCTAATAGACCTCCCTAGAATTTTTTTTTTATGATACCAAGTGTAGACTTGGCAATATTGATGTTCTGTACCTACAAAAATTCAAAGTATTTGGGTTTCTGCTCAACTTAGCTTTTCATGTGATATGGCTAGATTGTGTTAGCTTTGCTTCTCAATATGAAGCTAGTCAAGGTGGTGTAGTTGCTCTCCTCTCCCCTTGGCTTTTCCGATTTGTTATTTCCCATGTTTCTAACCCCATGCAAAGAGTTGTTTGGAGTTTGATGTCTTTTAAAAATCATTCCTTTGGCATTGTCAATATCTATGCTCCTAATGATGTGGTTGAGCACTTACACTTGTGGAGGTGGCTAGCTGATTCTTTTCCACCTGCCACTTAGATATTCTATAGAGATTTCAAAATGGTTGAGCTAGCTATTGATAAAGGTGGCCTTCTACCTTTTCGATGGTGAGCTAGAGAGTGAGAAGCTTGGTTTTACATGTGGAACAAGCTGGGTCTTTTTGATCTCAATGTTCATCACTATTAGACTAATGGCAACTGGTACACATGGCCCAACTTTTGAGAGAGAGTTGATAGGGTCCTTAAAAGGTTGGACTATCCTATGATTTCTAATCAGTCCTTTTTTTTCTTTTTCTCACATGAGTCTACTACCTATCACTCCACTCCCTAGTGTGATTCTTTCTAACCATTTTCTCATCCACTTCTCCATTACCTAGTATTTTGCCCCTCTCCTTAATTATAAAACTTAGTTTTACCTTAATATTTTTGTGATGTCACATCCACTCACTACCACTCATTATTTACAAACATTGAATCTTGAACCTAGGCCCATTCTTCCTCTAGGTGGATTTAGTGGTGGAATGATGCCATCACCTATACTGCAAGGTTTCTTCACATTTATGGGAGGTAGTTGGCCACTTGCCACAAGAGATCCTATGAGGCTACTACCAAATATCCTTGTACAACCATTGAGGTTCTAGCCATGAATTCATTTGATATGGGTATCCAGGTTTGGCTTTCCAACCTTCACCACTAGAAGTAGGTTGCAGACAATTATACTACTCGGGGAGCTCAACTCAAAGCCCACCTTCATTGGTTGGAGGTTGGGGATCAAGCTTCCAAGGAATTTTTCAATGTGTTGAGGGCTCGCCATTCTACAATGGGGATCAAACACATTCAAGACGTTCAACACTTCTTCTATGAGCTTATTGACATTCTCCAAGATTTAGTTCACCACAATGAAAAAGTTTTCATAGCGCAAGGTCCCTCAAAAGCCTGGAATCAAGCCTTGCAGGCTTGTTTAGATGTCATTTCTAAAAGACTCACTCCAAAGAAATATGCATTCTATGAGAAGAAGCTCATTTTAGTGGAACTCAAGGAATTTTTCTTCTCCATGGTAGATGATAAGGCCCCTGGTTGTGATGGTTTCCCTTGTGAATTTTATGAAACCTTTTGGGATGAGATTGGACTAGAACTACATAAGGTTTACATTGAGGCCTATAATTCCCACTCTCTAGGCACTATTATTAATAAGGGTAATATCAAATTCACACCTAAGGTGGGTGACCTTGAAGATATATGCAATTAGAGGCCCATCACTTTGTCAAATGTCTCCTACAAGATCATTGTCAAGGTTGTCTCTCTTAAAATGAGTCGTCTTCTTCCTTAAATCATGTGCCTTCAACAGATGGGTTTTATCAAATTGCATTATATCCAAGAAAATATAATTACTACATGGGAAGGGATGGAATGGGCTTGACATTCCAAGCAACTAGCCATCTTTCTCAAGATTGATTTTTCCAAAGATTATGACCTTTCATTCTTGCAATGATTCAAGCACTTGGGTTTGGCCCTACTTTTTTTGAGTTAGTCCAGATGGTTTTTGGGGATGCCTCTACTTGCATCTCCATTAACTGGTACCAATCTCAAGCCTTTGGGCTTTATCATTCAATTTGACAAGGTTGCTCATTAGTAACCAATTTATATGTGTTGGAAACTAAAGGTTTTTGGTATTTGCTTAGAAATACCATCTCACAAGGGAGGGTCCATGGTATTTCCCTCCTAGATTCCCTTGATTAGCTTGTGAATGGACATTTTGAAGACAACTCCTTCCTCACTCTCATTGAGGATGAAAAGAATGTGGTCTCCTCTTTGTAATGTCTTGACACATTCTATCTTGCTTCAGGGTCTGCCATTCAGTGGCACAAAACCCTTTTTTACAGGTAGTCTTCCCTTCCCCATCCTACTTGGCTTGGGAAATATCAATAGAAATGGGTTCAACATGGGGAAGTCTTTCATTTTCTAGGCATCCTTTTTTCCTTCCAAGCCTTAGTTATTGAGCTCTAGAATGTGTTTCTTGCCAAAATAGAGAAGAAGCTAGAGTATTGGATCACCAAACCTCTCTCCCTTGTGGGAAAATTCCAAATTTGTGCCAAAGTGTTTTCCACCACCAATGTGTACTAATCCTCCTATTGGGCTCCTTCAAAGGCCTCTTATCTCAAATTTGAGTGCCTATTACTTGATTTCCTCTAGGTGTTAGATGCTTCTCACCAGGGCTTTCATAGAGTCATCTGGAATTTTTTTGTGTGCCAAATGGGTGATTTTAGCTCTTTCTAGCAATGAAGGCTAGAAGATTATTTTAAGACATTGCATTTCTTCAAGCATTCTAGTTCACCAGACAGCCTAGAAGGCAATTGGGTTTTAGACCCTTCTTGTCACCACTAAACCTATCTAGATTCAGGTTACTTTAGTTTCTAAGAGAATTTGGAAAGCCTGGGAAGTAGTTAAGCCCTAACTTCACTAGGTTGGCAATGGGTTCAAAGATGGGCTCTCCATGAACCAACACAATCTCTGGTGGTCACCATTATTTTCTATCCAAGGTGCTCCCCAAGCTAAGGTACATGGGGTTAGTGCTTTGCATTTTTTTAATGTGGCATAAGGACCCCTAAAGATATTTTCTCTTGAGTTACTATAAGTTTATAGTTGTGGGAGGATATGAAAGTGTAATTCTAGCTCACTCATCCAAATCAACATAATTTTGATCTTCTAGTTTCTATAGTGCCTCCAAATTTGTTACATAGAGTAGGCATTCAATCCTCTCATCCTTGGTGAAAAGATTGGAAGTGGTATCCAGATACTCCAATAACCAACTATAATTATAGGTTGGGCTACCGATGGTTGGTTCCTCACCTACCATGGTTGAAGTTCTCAACCACCAATGGCATTTGCAATTTTCTCACTATACTTGGAGTCATAGGTTCTCCACTATGTAGCAAGCCATTACTGAACCTAAAATTGCACATTTTTCGTAGTGTATTCTTTTCTAGGGCTTGTCATTGGGCCCCTGGATATGGCACCTAGGTGTTCCTAACCCTCGTTGTCATTTCTATGGTTAACCAAAGAACTTTATGCACAGTTTTGGTTTTGTAGATGAGCTCAATGTTATAGGTGATGGATCCATGATCTCTCTTTCCCCTTCTACCTAGAACCTTTCTCTTGGCATATGGTTGTTCTGGGTGACAATACTTAGATACCCTTCAAGTACTCCTAGATATGGCATTGTTTTAGATTGGAGATCTTATTTACCATTTGGAAAGATTGTAATGTAGTTTTTTATGCTAACAACACAGTTGACATTAATGTTGCTATGTATGCTAAAGCATGTATCTATAGCCATGTCATGTTGCATATTTAAGTACAAATGGATAAAGTGGCTTTGGAGGTGGCTCACTTATAGGATCTTTTGGCTCATTAGGGAAACACCCCTATATGGTAGCTCATGTTTCACTAGATTTGGTCTATACCAATCGTACTCCTCCTCATGGTCACCATCAAAGATGTAGTAGTTCTACTTATTTCTCACACATGCCTCACTCTCAACTACACCCCTCTCCTTGTAGTGGTGCTTTTGATTTATGCCACTCCTTTAGAGGATCTTGTGGTTAGAAACACTCTACTTTGCCTCCTCTGAGGCCTAGCTTGGGGTGGTCCCCAATGGCTCCTCCTCCTACTCCAACTACTGGTTGGCCAACTGTGCACTTAGACCACAAGTGGGTGTTTCCCTGGATGGACTTAGCCATTTCTCCTCCTGGGAATGAGGGAGAGAAATATGGAGATAATGCTACTATTTTTTATGATGGATGGGCTCCCCCTGAGCTGTCTACTCACCCCACCATTGGGTGGGGCTCTAATGATAAGGATCCTCATCCTTTTTCTAGTGTTGTGATAGCATCTTGAGGATTTTATGTTTTCCAAAGTTTCTTTTTGATTAATAGTTGATGTTTGGCCTTTGACCGTATAAAGTCGCGAGGTGATCTTGTTTCCCTTGGCCCCTTTGTTTGTGAATATGTAACTTTATTGTATTTTTTTAAATATAAGGAAGGGACTATTCATCAAAAATAAAGAAGCACCAAGACCAACTAAGACCAACTAAGACATTGATACTATGGTGTATTGTTTATCTACTCAAAGTCTAAAATGAAAGATTACTCAAGATAATAATGGAAGAAGATCAATTAAGAAAAGTGTCTACCAAGCCTTGTCAAGTAGTTAGTGCAAGCCAAGCATAAATAAGTAGAAGCCACTTTGAGTAAAAATCATTAGATGTCGAGCAAAGATGAGAAATAGTGTAAGATAAGTGATTGTTAGTATATTCTACGTAAATTGTTGTTGGTGCCAAGCATCACTAAACTTTAGTGTTTGCTAAGTGAGAAAATAGTATAGATGTTAGGTGACAACATATAGTGTTAAATGGAATCTATAATAACTAATTTGATTTCTTAAATTATGTAAAGCATGTGGAAGATATCTATGATGATTTGGTGGTACAAAATTGAAGGTAAACTATTTTGAGGCAAATAGACGGAGGATTGAAGAATAAATTTCTAGAGAAAACAAATGGAAAAGTGGGTAGATTCATTGTATCCTACCTAATCTGACCTAATCCTAAAATAGATGATTGAGGTCAAGTAGAAAAGATCTAAAATATATATTTATAGATATAGCTGGTCACAAGTAAATGTTGTCATGTATGAGAATGTAAGGAAGGACAGGAGTCTAGGGCATTGCTTCATTAAGTGGTCAAACAAAAGAGACTGCTATTGGCATACAAAGGAAGAAGGCTAAAGAGTATAAGTGGTTGAAGTGTGAACAAGCTATCAAAGCTCAAGTGTGTGAAAGCCAAGAAAAATAAAGGACTAAAATTGAGAACTATAATTTGTAAGTGATTTTTAATTTGTTATTAGATCAAGCCTTATGGTTTCTTTCTTATCATTGTATCAGTCTAGGGTAAATCCTTTGGATTAAGGTTGACCTAATAGTTAATTGTAAATCCTTTAACTAGGTGACATTCTAATGGAATGGTTTTGATTCCTCTAACAAGGCTCATTCCTAATAGGGTGATGGAATTATTTTAATTGGGTCACATTTAAGAGTGTGTATTATAAACTTCAATAGGGTTGGCCTTTCATAAGGCGTCACTTTAGAAGAGTGAGAATTAGTAGCATATTACTAATGATTTTTCCCAAATTGGGTTTCCACATAAAATCCTTGTGTCAATTTGTGTGAATTTTCTTATGTTGTTTTGTGTTTACATTTCTACAAAGATGTTTTGACCTAGGATAGTAACCTACAAATTTTATGTTTTGCATAATCAAGTAGAAGTAGAGTTTATGCATGCATGACAAGGTTTTATGGATATGGGTCTACTAAGAATTGAAAAGTTTTACTTGGAAATCTAGACCTTGGATAACTAATTCACCCTCCTCTCAACTATTCTAAAGAGATCCAATAATTGGTATTAGAGCCATAGTGTTTGAGAGGACTATTTTGAAGGTACTAGAAGCAAAAGATCAAGATGTCTAAAAGAAAGGTACCCAAGCTTGACAAGGAGAACTTCTCTTCATGGAAAAGTATGATGAAGATAGACTAGAGAGGTCTTGGAGATTATGCACAATCTACCATTTTTGTTGAGCATGTAGACCATACTGGAGCCCTAACTACCAAGGATCTAAAAAAGAAGAAAGAAAACAATCAAGCTACGTAACAGATTGCATCTAACCTAAGCTACACTAAATTTGATGACATCAAGGAATGTGATATTGCTAAGAAGAAATGGTATGCTATAGAAAAGATATATGGAGGAGACAAAAATGTATTAAGATTGATATTTGAAGGTCTTAGAGTTATGTTTGATGATATGAGAATGCAAGAGGATGAAAATATTGTTTAATATTGTGCTAGAGTAAAAGAAGTAGTTAATGCTATTAGAGGAGCAATTGGTAAGATTGAAGATGAGACTGTGATCAACAAAGTGTTGAGAACCTAAATTCCCATCTATTCTATTAGAGTCTCTTCCATACAAGAACTAAGGTGCACACCTCTAAATGGGCTAACCCTTGAAGGATTGATATGTAGACTCATTTCCTTTGAACTCTCTAATTTTCATAATTTCAAATCTAAGAATGTTGAATCTTATTTAAAAGCTGACCTATCATTAAAAGAACCTAAAGAGAAGAAGGAAAATGTCAAACATGTTTCTAGTGATAGTGATATAGATGAGGAGGATGTAGAAAAACTTAAAGCATTGCTGGCAAGGTGATTTTATAGTGGAAAAGGAAAATTAAAAGGTAAGTTACCTATCATGTGCTTTAATTGTAATGAGGTTGGTCATATTGCTTCTTAGAGATGTCCAGAGAAGAATAACACCATAGGTGGAGACAAATACATAGGTAAAAGAGATGAGGACAACACATATTACAAAGATAAACAAAGATGGATCTAATGACCATGATGATGAAGTGGTGTATGTTACAATGAAGGATGATTTTGATGGGGATGATGCAACTGTACTAGTATCCTATGTGAACAAAATTGACAGATGGATAATTGATAGTGAGTGTTCATATCAGATGAATAAAGATAAAAGTAAGTTCCTTACCCTTGATTAAATTATGATGGAAATAGTGTAAGGTTTGGTAATGACACACCCTATCTAATAAAAGGTAAAGGATCAATAAAAATCATAGAAAAGATCATGTGTGGCAATGCTTATAATGTAGAAGGACTTAACTATAACTTATTGAGTGTGTCACAACTAAATAGTTCAATTTGTGAATTTGAGTTTGAGAACAAGATAACATAGATCTATAACACTAATGGAAAACTAATTGGGAAAGGTGATCAGACTAAAGGTAATCTAGTTTTACCTTGATGTGAATGATGTTACTTGTCTTGTTGTAGAATTTGATTATGTATGATTATGGCACAATAGGTTATTCCATGTTAACTTTAATAACTTAGTGAGTATCGATAACATGAAAAGAGTCAAAGGTTTGCCTAAACTAAAGAAACCTAACTGTATGATTTGCAAACAATGCTAGTTAGGAAAGATGACAAAATCTAGTTCTAAAAGTAAGACTCAAACCTCTAGAGAAATTATGTAATTAGTTCATATTGATTTTTGTAGACCAATTTATGTGCAAATCTACAAAGGTGATAAGTATATTATCCTATTTGTTGATGATTATTCTAGGATGATGCTAGTTATGTTTTTGAAACAAAATATGATATTTTCCAAATATTTAAGTGGTACTTTACTAGAGTTGAAAATGAGACAGGCAAAAGTTTGAAATGTCTGAGATCTAATAGAGGTGGAGAATTTGCATCAAATGAGTTTGAGATGTTCTATAATGACATAGGAATCAAGAGAGATGCTTATGTACCTAGAATCCATCCACAAAATGGGATTTCTAAAAGGAGGAACAAATCTATAATGGACTTTGCTAACACACTCATGATGGGGAAGAATGTTTCTTTAAAATACTAGAGAGAAGCTATAAGTATAAATGTCTATACATTGAACCATGTACAAGTACAGAAAGGTACTCATTCAGTACCTATTGAATAATGGTATAGATACCCACCAAATGAGAAATATTTTAAGGTATTTGGAAGCAAGTGCTACATTATTAAGGATTTCAAGAATGGAAAATTAGATGCTAAAGTGAAGAAAATATATTCCTTGGCTATTGCACAAGAATTAAAGAATATAAGTGTTTAAATACTAACACTAACAAAGTTGTGAAAAGTGAAAATGTGAAATTTGATGAATATACAGAAATATATGAAACTGAACCTATGAAGGAACTTGAAGAGAACAAATCATTTGTATAATTTTATGAAGGTATACTTCATAATGAAGATGTTATAAATCAAGTTGCAAATCAACAACAAGTTTCTAAGACTACCAAGTCACATACAATGAATTTTGAGTTGCATTCAGGAACCAAGTTACAATCAGATGCCAAATTGCAAACAAAAATTGAGGCACGTTCTGAATCTAAGAAAAGTGTGCATGCAATGAATGTAGAACTAACTGATAGAGAAGTACTCAATGATTCATAAGTTGATAGTGTTGGTCTCAGATTGGTTTTGAGAATTGAATGTCGACACAATTAAGAAACTTCTAAGTTGATGCTAAGTATAATATAGATGCTGAGCTACAGTATGTGTTGAGCCAAAAATTCAATAGGTGTCTAGTTATTCAAGTGCCAAGCAAGATTTAAGTGCTGAGTAGGTTTCAAATGTCAAGTGAAAATTGATGTCAAGCCAGTATATGTGTCGACGAAAGTATTGGTGCTAAGAAAGATTGAATTACTATAGGAGTTGAGCAAGATAAAATTCCTATATTTCATAAGCATCAACAATCAGTAAGTGCCAAGTAACATAGAATCAACATAAGAGTTTGTACCATCACAAACTCAGATGTAAACCATTTTTGAGCTGACTCAAGATGAATCTTGAAGGATGTAAAAGATAAGATTGAATCTATTAAATTCCTTATGCAATCAACATCCAACCAATCAGAAAAATGGAAAGAATTGAGCGAGAAGGATGGATGAATCTCAATCGTAGATTCATACCTAACCCTAAGTCTCAAAACCTTTATAAGGAGGTTGAAAGCCCATAATTCAAGAGTGTGTGAGAGAATGATATGGGAATACATGAGAGAATGCTAGCAAAGTTTTAAAGGAAGTGAAAGGGGTGAGAAGACTTAGATGAAGAATGGCATTGCAAAATCAATTGGTTAGAATAGAGTATCAACACTATGAACAAATTTATATTAGATCAAGAAGGATCACATCAGATTTGAAAGAACAAGGATCTAGAATTAGCATTTAAAGATTGTAAGTCATCAGATCAACACATTCTACTATAGTTTCTAGCCATTGTATTAGGAGAATGAAAATCCTATGATGATAGGTTGGTTTAATAGCCATATTGTAAATCCTTTAACATGGTGACATTGCAAGTGAGTGTTTGTAAATCCTTTAAATAGGTCACTTTTAACAAGGTCTTAAAGCCTTTAACAAGCAAAGCATTTCATAGGGTAGACCATTAATGGTGGTCAAACTTTGTAACCTTAATCAGTTACATTTTGCTACAGTGAAAAGTTGTGGGTGTCATCCCCACCCCAATTTTACCTTTTCATTTTGGAGGGTTTATGGGTGATCAAATCTTGATGTTACCTATTTTCATGCAAGTCTTTACTTTTATGTTAATTAGAGATGTTAGATACATGCATTGATTTCAATTAAAGGTTTTATAGCTTAAAATATTGGTACTTTTGGTTTATGCTCCCCACTCAGAAATATTCTTCCCACTTGTAAATTCCAACCATTGGTATCAAAGCCTAGTTCTCACAAGGAGAAGCCTTACATCTTGGAGAAAAGGTTCTAGAAATGGAAGTCTACAAACTTGGGAATATTATAGAGAACCAAGAGATTGAGATGCATCTCATTCTAGATTCTCTAGAAGAAGCTAGGGAAGAATTGAGGAAATCCTTAAAGAGAAGAAGAGAGATTTCCATAGCTGAGAATGATGCATAGTACAAGGAGATTGACACCTCAAAAGTGTTTGCAAATGGAGATTCGAAGTAGTTTTATGCATCAATAGTAGATTTGATGGAGAAGAATAGAGCTCAAGTAGAAGAGATCAGAACTCTCAAGATTGAACAAGACTCACAAGCCATGATGCTTTGTGAAGTGACTAAACAGAAGAAAAGAGTTATTGAAGATAAGGCTATGATAGAAGATGACAAGAGAAAACTTGCTAATAGATTGGAGGAAAAGTCAATTGAGCTTGCAAGAATTTCCAACATGCAGCTAGAGACCCCAAACTAGATGATGAATGCAAATCACGAGCTAAATGTTAAGGACATTGAGATCTCCACACCGAAGATGCAAAATGAATAACTACAAAATGACTTAAGAAGAGAAAAGGAGATTGTAGAGAGCTTCCGTAAACCTAATGAATCCATCATGTATTTTTAATAGCTACTAAAATCACCAAGATCCAACAATAACATTACAGGACTAGGATACACCAGCACTGAAAAAGGAGAGTCATCCAAGACTGTAGAAGAAAGAAGTGAAAAAGGTAAGAAATTTGAACCCACTTGTCATTTATGTGGTAAAAAGGGACATACCTCTAATGTGTGTAGGAGAAAAAATGCCAATCAAAATCAATTTCACAAGTGCAACAAGCAACGACATCAGCCACATGACTACAAGACAATAACGACACCAAGATTTGAAGGTTAGTGCTACAATTGCAAAAAGTATGAAAATAGAGCCTTTGAGTGTAGATCAAAACCTATATGGATGCCTAATCAACCAGCAAGGTCAAATAATCATGGGCATCACTACAATTGGGACTACAACACTAGGCAGAGTTGTCACTACTATGAATAGTATAGAAACATCCCTGAAAATTAAATAAGAACACATTTTAGTGGAAGCTACAATAGATGGTTGAGCCAAACTACATGCTTTAGTTGTTTGAATATTGGACACATAAGAAAAAATTGCCTGACAAGGTGAAAGGCACCTAACTTTGAGTTCAACAAAGGAAAAGGTAAGGTAGATGTTGAACACATTAGAGGAGAGATGAATTAAAAATGGAAGAAGAAAGATGGAAGAAACACATCCAATGGAGGGATCACTTCACTTAAAGGGCCAAGTGGTTACACTTCATCCAACTAAGCAAAGGAAGGTGTGTGGAACTGATAAATAAAGCTTTATCATACATCAATTACAAGACAAGTAAGTTCTAAAAGGATAGATCAGCATGAATAGAGATGCAAAGTTAAAACTTCAAATTTTCACAAGTGTTGTCGAGTAAGAAAAAGTTGTCCTCAAATGTAGAGTAGAAACCTAGTATATGTTGAGTTGTTTGCCAAATTCAGTAGAGGCTGAGTGATTAGTTATAGTTGAATTAGTAATAAATGTTGAGGAAAGATAAATTTTTATAAGCCAAGTAAAGGAAACTCCAGTATATGTTGAGTGTTGGAAAGACAATGGAAGCTGAGTAAACCATAATTTCTTAAGGAGCTGAGTGGACAACTGTATAAGCATTAAGCATTAAATGCTATGAAACAAGGGTATATGATCACATTTTCAATCATTTTTAACCATCGCGAGCCAAAAGAAAAAAGTGAGAAGAGTGTATAAAGGATTTTAAAGTAGAAAATCAAGCATTTGAGAAAATTTCAACAAACATTTAGAATAGTTTTGATGATTCAAGGTATTTTACTTGTGCCAAGCTACATAATTTCAAAATTGCTTTGTGTTGAAACCCTAGATTGAACAAATGGACTCTAGCTCTAGAAAACCTTAGAATAAAGAGCCATTTGAAGTCCAATTAGTGAGTAATGAAGTTAAGCAACCTAATTATAGACCTATCCTTGAAGTTGCTTACAAAAATGACCCTACTAGAGCCCTATCCATAATTCCTCCTAAGGTTGTAGTGGTTCAAGATGTTAGGAGATGCTATAACTATAAGATTGGTGTTACTAGAGAGATGAAAATTAGGGAGGCATGAAAAAAATTGTGTGAGAATGAAGTCTTGAAAGAAGAGTTCCAAATTGTTGAGAAGAAGGGCTTAACCCATGCCCTAGATTTTCCCATAGTGTTTATAGGATAAAAATTGTGTTAAGTAGGATACATGATGGTAGTTTATGGTTGTAAGATGGACTAGTCAAAATCTCAAAAAGAATTATTCATTGGGTAACTGGGTATGTAACCCTAGAACAACCCAAAACACTAAGGAGTGATTTAGAAGAAGCAATTGAGAAGAATAATGGAGCCAAGTGGAACAAGAGAGGCATGACCATTGATACCATTAAGGATCCTCTTGTTGAATTTGTAGTTAGAGTCATTTCCCACAAATTCTACCAATCTAGCAGACTCAATAGTGTTCATTGTATTGTAGTAGACATTGGTTACAAACTTGTTAAAGAGGATCATACTTATTATCTAGCTGAAATGAAATTATGATAGATCAATGAGAATTTGTGAGCTATGAGGAGAAAAAAGGGAGCTCAATGTAAGTTTGGCACAATTTTGGTATGTATATTCTTCTCTTTATAGAATGAATTACACTATTATGGAAAGATAAGCTAGAAAAAAAACAGGTCTATAGTAGTCTAGGTGAATGAATACATAGAACAAATGGGAGCCAATTTTGAGACTATCATGACCAGTTATTTTGAGGACTTCAAGAAGTCAATGAAACAAAGACATAGTATTCTAGTATCACTTGTGGAGTAGCATATAAATGATATATTTTTTCTAGTTGATATTGATTACACCTACATCCAAGTAGCCATACCAAGGGTAAGATGGCTTAGGCCACTTGGTTATGAGATCAACATAGATGAGATATCTACAACAATCACTACTCTGCTTTTAGAAGAAGTAGATAAAAATGCCCAACACTTCGACACATATGATGTTGTAAGATTCAAGGTGGATATGGAATTGAAAACTGCCTCAACACTACTAGTGAAAAAAGACAAATTAGTGAAGAAGGTCAAGGCTAAATTTGGTGAAGGCTCAATATAAGAAGAAGAAGAAGAAGAAGAAGAAGAAGAAGAAGAAGAGGAGGAGGAGGAGGAGGAGGAGGAGGAGGAGGAGGAGGAGGAATAGGGGTAAGGACCAATAGCACTAACCCAAGGCATGAGTGAAGATCCTAAAGAACAAGAAGGTGCCAAGGAAGAAGAGGAAGCACCTAAGGTAGAGCCTATGAAAAGGAAAGCATAGAAATAACCTACTGCTCAACCTAAAGGCAAGAAGAAAGCTAAGCCAAGCTTGAGAAATAATGATGGAAGTATTGTTAGAGTTGGTGACAATGCAATCTATCATATCATAGGGATTGAATCTATTACTCTTGATGGTAAAACTAATGCTGATGATGCTTACTTTGTTGATGGTTTGAAATATAATTTTCTAATTGTTAAATAGTTGGTGGACAAGATATATCTATTGCAATTCATAGAAAAGACATGCATTAATAAAGACAAAGATGGTAAGCTGATTGGTACTGGAACTAGATCTAGGGGTAATGTGTTTTAGTTGAATCCCACTACAATAACATGTTTGTTTACAAAGGCTAACAATATTTGGTTATGGCATAGAAGGTTTTTTCATATAAAATTTGATAACATTATGAAAGTTAGCAATACATTTTTAGTAAGAGATCTTCCTAAGATTATTACCCCTACTAATGTGATATGCAGGAAATGTATTTTGGCTAAGTAGAGGAAAGTGTCTTTTCCTAGCAAGAAGTTCTCTACTATAGATAAATTGGAGATTTTTTATATAGATCTAAGTGGTCCTGCAAGGACTAGAGGATTCTATGGTGAAAGGTACTTTATGATTTTTGTTGATAATTTCACTAGGATGATATGTGTAACATTTCTTAAAGAGAAGTCTGAAGCTTTTGCAAAATTTAAGATATTCAAGAATAGAGTTGAAAATGAATCTGGTGCTAAGATTAAGTGTTTAAGATCATATTGAGGAGGATAGTTCAGTTCTAGAGAGTTTAACATGTTCTATGAAGGGAATGGTATTAGAAGATAGTTATCTTCACCTAGAGCACTTGAACAAAATGGGATTGCTGAAAAAAGAAACAAGTTAGTAGTGAAAGTAGCAAGAGCAATGTTATTCTAGAATAATGTCTCAAAGACATTTTGGAGAGAATAAATTAACACTATAGTATATGCTCTGAACAAAGTACAAATCAGACTAGGTATGGGCAAGACACCCTACCATCAATCAAGTATTTTAGAATACTTTGAAGTAAGTGTTACATAAAGAGAGATGATGATATTGGTAAGTTTGATCCTAGAAGTGATAAAGGTATGTTTCTTGGTTACTCATTGAAAAGAAAAGAATATAGATGTTTCAACTATAGAACAAAGACAATAGTTGAATGCGCAAACATAAGAATTGATGAAAAGTTTGCTACTAAAGAAAAGATGGTAGATTATAATTCTAATGAAGAAGAGGATAATTTTGGATTTGTTAGACAAAAATCTTAAGTTATTTTTGAGACTAACAATGACTTTCAGAATGATGTATCTATTGAGCATAGAGAAGAACAAAGATCTGAACTTGAGGAAGAGATCAGAGTTGAGATGTTGACTCCTACTTCTAGCAAAAACATGCCAAGGAATCAGCATCCTGAGTAGATAATTGGAAGCAAGGATAAATGTGTGATGACAAGAAATAGAGTAAATGAGGAATTGTGTCTAATTTCTCAAGTGGAAACTAAGAGCATAGATGATGCATGTAAGGATGATCACAGGATGCAAGCTGTGAAAGAAGAAGTAGATCAAATTGTGAAGAATAAGACATGGGAAATAGTTCCTAGAAATAAAGACAAGAATGTAATAGGAACCCAATGGGTATTTAGAAATAAAATGAATGGGAAAGTAGAAGTTGTGAGAAAAAAGATCAAACTTGTTTGCAAAGGATACTCACAACAAGAAGGCATAGATTATGAATAAACCTATGTGCCCATGGCAAGAATGGAAGTAGTAAGGGTGTTCTTAGCTTATGCAGCAAGCCAAAATTTTAAATTTTATTAGATGGATGTCAAGTTAGCTTTTCTTAATGGAGAACTTGAAGACAAGTCTACATTGAGAAACCTAATGGATTCCCTCTGACAGAAGACAAAGATTTTGTATGCAGACTAAGGAAAACATTGTATGGTTTGAAACAAGCACCTAGAACCTAGTATGCAAGGTTGGATAGGTATCTATCAAAGCTTGGATTTATCAAAGGTACATCAGATGATAATTTGTATTTGAGAAAAATTGATGATGGTCTATTTATGATTGTAATATTCATGGATGATATAATATTTGGAGGAAATGATGAAGAATGTGACAAGTTTTCTTAAGAGATGAAAAATGAATTTGAAATGAGCATGATAGGAGAAAATGAAGTTTTTCCTAGGATTGCAGATTGCAAAAAACAAAGATGGGATATTTATCTCAAAAACTAAATATGTGAAAGATTTGTTGAAAAATTGCAAACTTGTTGGTACACGCATGATAATTGGTCACAAGATATCTAGTAAAGATAAGACATCTATAGTTGAGTAGAAGAACTATAGATCTATTATTAGAGGATTGCAATATTTGACTCACACTAGACCAGGCATATAAAATGCAATTGGGATTGTAACACGATTTCAAGCTAATTCAAAAGAATATCATTATGTAGTTGTAAAAAGGATATTTAGATACTCGAAGTGTACATCTTATTATGGAATATGGTATGATAGATCAATTGATTTGACCTTGTGTGCATATACTAATGCATATTGGGCAGATAATATAGATGACATAAAGAGCACCAATGGTGGAGCATTCTTTCTTAGAGGAAGATTGGTTTCTTTGTTGAGAAAGAAGCAAGACTCTATATCTCAGAGTATAGCTGAGGCAAAGTATGTTGCATCAGCAAATAACTATAATCAAGTTATGTGGACCAAAAAAATGTTAAAGGATATTTGGATTGAGTTTAGAGAGTGTGTTATCATTTACTATGATAACACAAGTACAATAAGTATTTCTAAGAATCCAGTATTGCATTGTAAGTTAAAGCACATATCTATAAAGTATGATGTTTTAACAGAGAAGGAGATAAGGCTGGAGTATGTAAGTACTAAAGATTAGATTGCAAATATATTTATGAATCCTTTTCCTAAACATACTTTTGAGTACCTAATAGGCATTCTAGGGGTTATGCCCATACCCACTTTAGAGTAGTTGATGCAAGGAGTGCATTAGCCTAGTAGTGCAAAGCACTATTATTATACAAGAATGAATGTTGATGCTTCATGTATGGGGGAGGATCTAATATGTACTGAGTCATAGAGGACTCTAGGTATTTGGTATTGAATAGTGTCTTTGGACACTCAAGTAGGTTGATGATTTAAGAAGATAATTAGCAGTTAGTTTGTAACAATTGGTATTGTGATTGACACCTTTGATATTGATGTCAATGGGGGAGAAAACGTACATGAAAAACATATTGAGAATGTACATAAGAAGAGAAGCACCTGTTGACTTGGTAATGGGGGAGAGTTATCTCTTTAGTTAGATATAAAAAAAATTCATGTTAGTGTGCAAAAGGATATGCAAGTGCATAGAAGGACAAATAAGTGTGCAGATGCAACCATAAAGTATTGGAAATTATTTACTATGAAATTTTTTTGCTAATCCTAAAAGAAGAAGATGAATAGAGTAGTGTTCCAAAGAATTTCAGATTTGATTGATGAAGAGGATTTGAGAAGATGAGAATGACAACAACACCAACAGAGTACAATTTTGTATTCTTGGAACTTAGATATTTTTCATCTATCTTATCATCAATGCCAAAGTGGTAGATTGTTAGCATGAATGCTGATGATATTAATTTGGGGAAGTATCCTAAGCATTGGAAAGTATTGATATGTTGCATTCATGGCTACATTTTTCATTGATGTCAACATAGTAGTAATTCTGCTAGGATTGGAAGAATAGTAGTAATTCTGCTAGGATTAGAAGAATAGCAGTTAGTAATCTTAGTAGGTGTAGGAGCTAAGGAAGTTTTACATGATGCATAGTGGAGGACATGCTCCTAAGGTTTTCTTGATGATGTGGTTTAAAGGACAAAATGTGATTTGATGTTGTACAGAAGTAACACTTGTTTTACTAGAAGCAATGTAGAAATAAAGCATTGGAAAACATAGTTGTGATAATTTATCGTTATCTTTCATCTAAGATGTAAGGAAGATGATGTGCAAATAATAGTGGTAGAGGACAGTTTGGTGACACCAGCATGTGTGCAAGACATGGTTTCACATGTATGAATTTTGGTATAGATTGTGAGCTGACAGCATTGTTGTAATTGATTAATTATCTTATTTTAATTAATTAAGAAAGCCTCAAGGCTAACTCAAGGAATTATTATGAAGATAAGGTATAAAGGAAAGTTTTTTTCCTTATTTGTAATGGATCTTGATGAAGAAGATCAAGTGGAATGCAAAGCATTAGTGTGTAGCGTAAGAAGGAGTAGAATTCTTGTTGAATGTGTGTAAGTGATCCAAGGGATCATTGGATGAGTAGTATGAGATCTGGCTACAAGATCTGAAGGAACATAACTCTAGTTGACAAGACAAAGATAGAGGAAGAAGTACATTTCAGTTCTATTATTCTACAAGGAATAATATAGAGATCATTTGGATAGTGGATTCTTTGATCTTAACCTTGAAGCTATTTGGGCAGTGGGTGCTACAGTCTTCCACAACTCCTAATAGGGGTTCAAAGTCTCCTAATAGGGACTCATATGTACTAAATATTGTAATAGACTCCTAATAGGGTCTATCCTCTAATAATGAATATTTACATTAGTACATCATCTTGTGGGTACCATCCCCACTAGGGTTTTCCCTCTGATTAAGGGTTTCCCTAATTAATATATCTGGTGTTAATTGTGTATGAGTATCTTGTTGTGGTTTCAATTTATATTAATCACATGGTTAACTTTTTTAAAGGTTAATGCTTGTGATGATAGTTGGATAACTGATTCCCCCCACTTTTTAGTTATATCAGTGGACTATATATTGTAACAAATCCTACTAGCAAAAAAATAACTTAAATATCCAAGGGCACACAAAACCAAGGAGTGGGAAGTAGCAGGAAACCTCTTTCATGTAGAGATAACTAGGAGCAGCAATAGGGAGAATCACATCATCCAACACAAAGAAATGGTGGTTTTTCAAACTTGAGGAAATCTCATAAATTTTAGCACAACAAGAACAAACAATTTAGCCATCCAACAAAAAGTACTTATTCTGCTGCAAGTGGGTGTAGCTTTTAGCAGTCCAACACAACTAGGGTGCTGGGAAGTTTTAGTGGAAAATCTTTTTCATGTGGACAATGCAGATATAAATCAATCAACTATCCCCAATGAGGACCACAACTCTTGAATTAGGAACCTACAATTTTAGAGCCCATGGTTAGAGATATGGGTAGATCTCAAAGCGTATTTTCATAGAGGCTCAACCTTCTGTAGTGGGGAGCGGTCCAATTGGCCTCGCACATTAGGCTTTTCAAATTTTATTCTCATTTGTAGGCTTCTAGGAGTAAGCCCCCTTTTTATTTGTTTGTTTTTTTTTTTCAATTATATTCCTAAGAACTTTTAGGCCAATTTTAATGATTTTTTATTTGATGTAGTGATATTGGTTACCTAGTTGGTTGATACTATCTTCATGATTTTCTTATATATTTGATGAGATACTTTGTACTTGGGATATTGGATGTGTTATTATGATTCATGCTTATTAATGTGATGATGTTTAAATGCTTTAATATAACTATTATAGTTAGATTGATGATGATGTTCATATGGATTATGGATACTTAAACCATACTTGCGTGTGTATGGTGCACATGTATGTTTTACTTTTCTATTTATCACGACTGATGTGGTTAAGGGAGGGATTTGTAATCCCCTCATAGTCAAGATATACACATTGTACTAGTCCCCACCAGTTCCAATGTAATTTGTGTGTGTGTATGCTCAAATTTATGTAAGTTTTAGGTATTGGGCATCGACTTCCTTGAATCACCAGGATGAGTGTTCCTTATCCCAATATCTCAATAGGAAATAGGGGAGACAATTTTAAAGTCCATATCCCAATGCTAAGCTAGTTCATCCAATGGCAAAGAAAAATTATATGATCTCTCTATGCTTTTGAATTCATCAAGGTTATTTGAATTCAACAACTTAAGCCTTGAGATTGATTTTAATGCTTTGTTTACTTGTTGAGTTTTTTGTGAGTACACAGTTTACTTTGTAACTTGAAGTATAATTAGATAGCCAAAGGAATTAAATAAATTAATAATTTAAATGGAAAAACTATAGAAAGGAAAAAACATTATTAGATTTTATTGAATTTATTGATAATTAATTAAATAAAAAGTGTTGAATTAAAAGATTTAGTTGAAAAGTCTAACTTTTGAATTAACAATAATTAAATTTTCCTAAATGCTAAAGTTGGTGAAATCACAATTGGTTAATTTAGCCTTTGTAAATTTAGAAGTCTCTCTTTAAATAGCAAGAATTTAAAATTGTTTAAAATTGTTATAATATTATTATTATATAGAAGTAGCTTGCTAAATTAAGCTGACTGAAAACCTAAAACTTAAAAAATAAAACAAAATATAAATGTCAATAAGTATGCATGGAGAATTTATTTAAAAGAAAATAAAAAGAAAATAATTTAAGTGATAGAACATTTTGGAAAATGGGAGCCCTAGTTCTAGGGTTAGAGACCTTTAATTGGGAATTGGAGTTCATTTCTCCACACACAGGTTTGGAGGAGCAGCTTTAGAATTGTCAAGCAAGATTTTCTCTGTGGAATTTTGGGATAAGAACTTCATGAGTAAAAGAATTCGTTGGTTTTGATTAGCATCATATTGAGGTAGGGATCTGAAAAAATCCATTTTTAGAAATTCCTCAAGAACTCTTGTCCTCTTTGTGCCTTGAAGAAATAAGAAAATCACTATGTTTGATTTGTGAAATTTGATTTCACTTTTGTAAATTTTGTAGAAGAATGGAAATCCTAGTTGTAAAAAAAGTTAATTTTCTTCGTGATTAAATGATCTAGGAAAAATTAAATTGAAACCCTCATTGGAAAGATGTGAATTTTAGAAGATCGTTTCAAGTCAAGCTTGTAAAGAATGAAAGATAGTTAATTAGTAAATTCAATTGGTTACAAATTATTTTTGTGAGGAGGGAGGTTGCGGGGATGTCGCAGGGGCCACCACCCTCACCCCCCTTCTCTCCTTCTCCCACATGTGGGCCTTAGGCAACATGCATCTGCCAAAGGCAGTTTGCATTATGCTCAAGGCAGACAAGGCTACCAAAGGCAGCACACTACGATAAGGTAGCAATGTTTACAACTTGATTTAAATTTATTTTTAAAATAGAATATAATTGAGTTTAATTTATTTTAGAATATATTGTTACTAAATTTGGGTATGTGCCAGATCATGGTGTGCTGAAAAGTGACAATATGAAAAATATTTAATTTTGAAATGCCTCAAATCATTTGGGAATATATTCCAACCATTTTTCCACCAATCTTGATACCAAAAGAAAAAAGTAATACCTTTATAATGCATAGTATATCTTAAGATACCAACCATACATTGTCAACTTTAAAAATGTCCCAAAAATGTGTTTTTAGCCTATTTTTGCATGTTTTTTTTACTTAAAACATGAAGCTAGCAACATTTTTTTCACCCAAATTTGATGAAATGAAAAGAGTTTCTTAAGAATGATCTTATCTTTCCATAAATGTAATGTTTGTCAAATTATGAGTTATGTAAATAATTATTACTTATTTTCTAATGCAGTTATGTATAAAGCTTGTATTGACACACTGATTGAAAAATAACTATAACTTTTAAATCGTACAACAATTTTGAAATCCAAAAGATGCTTCACATTCTATTCTTCTTTGACTATAACGAAAGAAAAATGAAAAATTAAATTTTGTAGAGTTTTAAATTTGTTAAGGTGGTCAAGAACAAGATTTTTTTAATTCCAAAAATACTATAGTAGAAAATTGATAATTAATTATTTATTTTGAATAAAAATACCAAAGAAATGTGTCACATCTAGGCATGAGTCTACATCTTATATCGATAATATTATTTAAAAATATTATCATTTGATTTTGGTTATGATGGTCAGACATATGTCTACTTCTTACTCTTCTCCTATAATTTTTGTACTATTAAATCAAAATTCAAATTATTGACCAATCAATTTTTATTTATTTATAGATAAGGCCTAATAACTTAGAAATTAAATCCAATTTCCCATAGATTTTTTTCTCTCAACATTTTGATATAAAGTTCATAACCAGTTGAAAATTGCACATCAAGTTGACATAACCATGATTCAATGATTTTTTATTGCCACTTAAGAGCATAGTTTGGTTGACCATGATCCTACACACACCCATTTATTTTATTTTGAAATAGATTATTATTTGGCATTACATCTTGTAGATTTAAAATTTAATTAAGATGGATTCGAGTTATGTTATATTGTATTATATAAACATTTGTTCTTTGACGATTCTCTTAATTTAAAATATTGTTATCTTTTGAGGAAATAGTAATCACTATTTTTGTGAATGAAACAAAGCCATGATTTTATTAGGAACAGGTCCTTCTAAACTACATAAACTAGGGAGGGTTTTATGATAAAACTAAACTTGGAACTATTTCTACAAAGGAACTTCTATAAAGGAAAACTTTGACTTTAATTCGAAAGAAAACTTTATGAACTATTATTTAAAAGAAAAGTAGAATGGTTTAATAACTACACTTGTTTTATTGTCAGTAGTGATTTTTATTTTTTTTTTCTTGTCCTCTTCTTGACATGTTTTGAGGAAATATTTTAGTTTGGCCAAATAGGAGTGTTTACCAGAGGCTTGGGAAGTGGTTGATTTTATGATTAGATTTGTGTGTTGTTGTTTAGTTCTCATTGCTTCACCCCCAACCAATGTCCTATACCTCATGAATTTAGTGATGAGAACCAATTTTCTATGTGAGCTCATGTGTTGTTATTCTTTTCATGTGACCTACTAAGGTTTTTAATATATGATCTATCTGTGATTTTAGTTGCTTTTATAGAATTAAGTTGGTTATGGAAATTTTATGAGATGCTTTTCTATGAGCTTAAGGTAGGTTATCTATATGTATGTTGGGAAGTGGATTGTGATGGGGGTCAGAGAAGAGCCTTAAAGAAGCTTCTTGGGTAACTCATCGTAAGTAGTATTAATAAATAATAACATTTTCATTAATGGGATTAAAATGAATTAGCAAGATGTCAATTTTTTTGCCTCTTTGATGCCTTGAGTGATAGTATAGTCTAGTATGGGAGTGTACATATAATTCTTTATTGCAACCTTGCTTCATTGGTATGCTTTTTCTATATGAAAGGATATTGATGTCTTGTAGAGTCACTAGGGGGTTAGGGTCCTAAGAGACTGCAAGGGTACCCTTAGAGTTGACCTACATGATGATACTTTCCCTTATGCACATTAGGTTTCTTATGTGTCATATTGTTTCTAGGATTAGGTATTACCTTGTGTACTTAGTACATTTGAGATAAATTGCTTTTAGGATATTGAGACTTACAATCTTGCTATAATTTGTGGATTGATATTCAATTGGGCCATTAAATTATCTCTGCAACACAATGTGATTCAGGATATTTAAGTTCCATGATGTTGAGAGATAGTGATTATTTTCCACTAAGATCCAATAGATGGACAACAGTGCTAGATATACCATTGATGCATATGTTCCATTCTTTCTACTTCATGATTATGTCGAATGTTCCTACTTTGTATTTTTGTACTTCAATTGTTGAGATCCTATGAGATGATGTTCTTATCATGATATATATTCTTTTAGCATATCATACCTTATGACATGTGGAGTGGATGAGTATTCACCCTTTTGTACTTGCATATTCTATTATGAGATTTTGTGCATGTAGTTATTCTTATGTAATAGACTAGTTTAAATAACAAAACTAACTTATTTAAACTTATATATGTGATTCAATGTTATGGAACAATTGAAAAATGTAATTGTATTATTTTTATTATTCATGTATGACATGTGTGTTTGAGTTATGCTTCCACTTTATTATCACTTCTACATTTTAATCTTTCAAATAATTTTTTTGGAAAACATAGTATCATTATAGGTTAACTTCTCTTGGGTTCACTAGTGGTGCATTACATATTCTCTTGAGATTTTGAAGAAGTCTCTTGATCAAAAATTATATTTATATGAGATTGTGAAGTAGAATTTATGTTTGCAGGAGATGAATATATGGATGAATCATGATAATAGAGGAAAGGAAAAATTATCCTAACATAAGGAATTGTTGGATGGTGTATTCATTTCTTCCTTTAGGTCTTGAATTTCACATCTTAAAGATTGGATTTATTTTGATAAGGATAAAATAAGAAACTCTTCTTCCTTATTGCTAAAATTATAGGATTTTTCTCTTTTTTTTTCATTGATTCTCAAATTTTCTTTCTTTTGTCTCTCTTAAGAGTCCTTATGTAAGCTTCTCATTTGTACATGCATGAAAGATTGATGTGAATGATAGCCTAAGAGAGAAAAGGGTGATGATAAAATAATGGATGAGTGATTGTCTTTTTATTGAAAGATAAATGGACAATGAGATCGATATTTTTAATTAAGGATAAAAATGATAGGATCGAATGAGAAACTATGTACAAGGAATAAGAGTTAAACATAGGCTTTCTAAGTAAGTAACAATCATGAAATGTTTTTAGAAAAAAATATTGATTTATGATTGAATGGAAGAAAAGATAAGTTTAATCATATGTTAGGACATGAATCATAGAACCTAATGGACATGTCCTATGAAATGACTTTCAGTATACATTTTCTAACATAAGTACACTGATGATAAGACTAATTAGGAAGTAATCACTAAATTCTTAGGATGATAAATTATGTCAAAATTTATCTCTATTCATTAAAATACTTAACTCATTATAGGAAATATGGAGTCTCATATGGAATAATGTATAAAGAAAAACAATAAAATAGGATGGTTGTACAATAGAATATTGGAATGATTGACAAGTTTAGTAAGACACAAAATGCCACACTAACTTTTTCACTCAAGTTGGAGTAATTCAACATTTTTATTTTATAAAATTCTAGTTTATGACACCTGTTCTATTGGTTTTTACATTTTCTTGTTTGTTTGTCAATTGGTTCAAAACAAGCACAATAGACAAACAAAATAAAATGATTCAAAACATAATATAGCCCAAGGAAAATTAGATAGAAGTATTTTTTTTCCCACTTGTATGCTTATGAACATGCCTAATACCCAATCATAATATAACCACAAAAGAATGTACAATAGATTTTTAATGTCGATTGGTTAGTATAAGAAGAGTACAAATCATTGTGAAAATTGACATAGAGTATATAGTTATTAATCAAGAGATCCTATACATATTTCATGTTTTCTTTTTATATTGGAGGGTAGTATGTTCGTTTGGCATCACGGTGATTTTTTATTTATTAGCGGGATCTTTTGTAGGGTCCCTCAACGTTGGAATAATAATAATCTAGATTGATGTGTATAATAAGTTCTACCAAAAACTTAGACTACTATAGTTTTATGAAATTCTTATCTTCTAAAAAATTATAATTGTACAAAATTTTAAAAATCTAAAGCATGTTTGAATATCTTAGAGATATAACAATTTTTATCAAATCATTTAGTTATATTATTTTAAAACAAATTTATCTTCTACCAACTTATAGTATATGAACCTTTTATAATATTTACTATATGATTGAATGCATTTGATATTGTTACCCTAAAGTAAGATCCTCTGCATCAATGTGTAACATATGAACATAAACTTGTTTGATGAAAGGAACTCTTCTTGTTACTTAGATAGACTTAGATAGGGGTATCACCCCTAATTTACCTCATAGATACTCATGAGCATCCTTAGGTAATTCTTTTGTGAATATGTCAGCAATTTGTTCCTTTGTGTTGACATATTCCATCTTCACCTCTTTATCTTGAACTAATTCTCTCAAGTAATGATACTTGATTGCAATGTTCTTAGTGTTTTTGTGCATCACAAGATTCTTTGATATATTGATAGAACTTGTATTATCAAAATAAAGTATCATTGGTTCTATGATCTCTTCCTTCATGCCTTTGAGTAGTTTTTTGATCCATACAATGTTTGTACAATTTACAATAGTAGCAACATATTCAACTCTAGCAATAGATTGTGAAGTGTAATTTTATTTCTTGCTAGTCCATGTAACTAGCCTCTTGCCTAAGAAATATGCTCCTCCACTAGTGCTCTTTTTTTCATCAATTTTTCTAGCCCAATCAACATTAGTGTAGGCTCTCAATTCAAAATTTTCATTCTTCTTATAGTATAGACCAAACTCTTCTATTCCTTTTAGATATCTCATTATTCTCTTTATAGCCATCAAATGATATTCCCTAGGATTAGCAGTGAATACTACAACTATCCCTATAGATAATGCAATATCAAGTCTACTATGTACTACATATTGCAATTTTCCAATCATAGATCTGTACAATGTTTGATTCACCTTAGCTAAATCATCATTATTTGACAACTTGTGTCATGTTACCATAGGTGTACTTACTAGTTTGGAATCCTCCAATCTAAAAGTTTTCAATATTTCCTTGTCATACTTTGACTTAGTGATGTATATACCATATTTCATCTGATATACTTGCAAGAAAACAAAAAAGTTGATCTCTCAAAACATAGACTTCTCAAATTCTTGCTTCATTTGATTTTCAAAATCCTTACATAAAGCATTTTGACCTCAAATATGATATCATCAACAAAAAATTTAGATAACAAAATACCTTTGTCTTTCTCTATCTTCATTTATATATTGCTATTATCATCACTCCTTTCAAATCCAATCTTCATAAGATAATTATGAAGTCTCTCATACCATGCTCTTGGTGCTTGTTTCAGACCATATAGAGACTTGTGTAGTCTACATACCATGTTCTTATTGTTAACATCAATGAAACCTTTTGGCTATTCTATGAACCTCTTCCTCTAATATACCATTTAAAAATGTATGTTTAACATCCATTTGATAAACTTTGAAACATTTGTATGTTGAATAAGCAAGTAGAGTTCTTACTCCTTCCAATCTAACAATAGGGACAAATGTCTTTCCATATTCAATTTCTTCTTCTTGTCCATATCCCTTGCAAATTAGTCTTTCTTTGTTCCTTGTGACTTTACCATTTTCATCTAGCTTGTTTCTAAATACCCACTTGGTACTAATCACATTTTTGTCTTCTCGTCTAGGAACTAGAGTCCTTGTTTTTTTTTACTCATTTTGTTGAATCTCTTCTTCCGTGGCTTTACTCCAGTCAACATCTTCTAATGCATCTCTCACTAATTTGGGTACCTTTATGCTCAACAAACATGTATCATTTCTCAATTTTTTTCTTATCATTGGTATAGCATCTTCATCTCCAATGATTTGAGCAACAGGATGATGTCTTTTGAGATACTTAGACAATCTTGGTTCAACTCTTGTTTCTTCATTTTTTTCTTTCAACTTCTGAGTCACTGTGTACATTTTTTCCTATACCTTAGCATCTCTTTCATGTACACTAATCTTAGAATTAGAATGTGTATCCATTGCATTCTATAAGTTAGCATCTATATGTAGCTCGATTCCTTAATGCAACTTAGCATTCATATGGTGTGACTCGGTAATCACTGAAACTTGCTATTTACTTTTAGCATCTTCATCAGCAGGCATAACTTCATAAAAGTATACAAATGATTTTTTCCCTCTAGTTCTTTTATAGGTTTTCCTCATATACCTCTGTATATTCATCAAATTTCACATTTTCACTTTCTAATATTTTGTTAGTCTTGGTATTTAAACACTTACAAGCTTTACTTCTTGTAGTGTATCTTAGGAATATACCTTCTTCACTTTTTGCATCATAACAATTTAGGTTAATGAACTTACTTTTGTCTCCAGTCATGTGATGTGAACACCCACTGTCAATGGTCCATCTATCATTCTTGTTCACACAAGTCACAAGTGTAGTTGTGTCATCTTCATCAGATTCGTCCTTCATTGCAACATACACCACTTTATCATCATGTTCATCAGATTCTTCTTTTGTTTCCTCTTTAGCAATGCAACATGACTTCTTGCCTTTTCCTTTGTAATTCTTGATGTCTTCATCTCTTCTACTCTTGTACTTGCCACCACCTCTATAGTTCTTCTTCTCTAGACATCTAGTAGCAATATGACCAACCTCATTGCAATTGAAACAAGTGATGGGTAACTTACCTTTGAACTTTCCTTTAAATTTGTGTAATCTTCTTTCCAGTAGTGCTTCAAGTTGTTCAAAATCCTCCTCATGTATATCACTACCACTAGATACATACTTCTTTTTCTTTTTCTTCTTTTCATCAGGTTACTTCGATGATACCTTATCTTTGAAAGCAAATTCATTTTTTTTAGGTTTGTAATTATCAAAGTTAGATACCTCAAAAGTAGTGAGTCTACCTACCAAAGCTTCAAGTGATAGTTTATTCCCTGGTATGCATCTTAGTTCTTGAATTGTAGAAACTCTAATAGCATATATCGGCAATAATGTGTTTAAAACTTTGCTTAGTATAGTATAATCATCTATAATATTAGTAACTCCTCTTATTACATTAACAACTTCTTTTATCCTTTTCACATATTGAGAAATATTCTCACCTTCTTCCATTCTTATATCATCAAACTCACATCTGAGACTTTTATCTTTGGCTCTTAGAACATTTGCATTTCCTCCATAGATAGTGGTTAGGGCATCCCACATTATTTTTGCATTATCAAGAACTTTGATATCATCAAATTTGGCATAACTTAGGGCAGAGGCTATCTCCAACATTGCCTGGTTGTGTTCTTTCTTCTTCTTCATATCCTCAGTAGTAGGGGCACCAACAAGATTAACACACTACACAAACATGGTAGATTGTACATGATATCCAAGTGCTCCGAGGTGTAGCTTCATCAAACTTTTTAATGTAGGAAAGTTATCTCTATCGTACTTGGGTACTTCTCTTTTTGAAATTTTGATCTCTATGCTTCTAGTACCTTCAAACTAGTCCTCTTAAGAAGACAACTCTAACACCAATTTTTGTAATACTTTAGAATAATTAGGGGTCAGGTGGAGTGGGGGTGAATCAGTTATCCAAGGTCCAGATGTATAAATAAAACTTTTCATAGCTTAGTGAACCCATAAAACATTATTCATCATGCATGTGTCCATAAGATTATGCAATAACTTAAAACTTAACTTTGCAAAAATGTAAAGTATGAAACATAATAGATTCATCAACATGCTTGACACAATGATTTATGTGAAAACCCAATTTGGGAAAAAACACTAGTAACATGCTACTCTTTTCCCTTTTCTTAAGTGATGCCCTATGAAAGGCCAATCTTGTTAAATGTTACAATACACACTATTGAACGTGACCCTATTAAAGATTAGCCTTGTTAGAGGACTTTAGACCATTCACTTGGAATGTCACGTAGTTAAAGAATTTACAAATGGTTGTTATATCAACCTTAATCCAAAGGATTTACCCTCAATTGATACAATTTTTAGAGTAATAGTAATGCTTTGATATGATACAACTTACAACTTCATTTGCAGATTACATGTCATTATTCAGTTCTCAATTCTACTTGGCCTTCATACTTTTCAGCTTTGATAGTTTGTTCACCCTCCAAGCATTCATACCCTTAAACCTTCTTGCTTAACATGCCATTGTAGACTCTTCTTTTAGGTCACTAGATGAAGCAAATCCCTTCGCTCCTTGTCTTCCTTAGGTTCTCACACATGAAAAACTTGCTTCATGATCAACCATTGTTATAAGTAGGAAATTATGATCTTTTTTTGCTCATTCTCCATTGTCTAATTTAGGTTTTGGATTGATTAGGTTGGATACAATGAATCTATGTCACATTTCATATCTCTTATAGAAACTTCTCCTTAAATCCTCTTTGAATTTTCCTTAAAATAGTTCACCTTGAATTTTGTGCCACTAGCTCATCAACCTTATCTTCCACCTAATTCACATAATCCAAGAAAATAAACTTGTCATTTCAGATCCATCAAATTTGCAATCTTTGAAATAATGTAGCAGCTTGACATTATCAAACTTTTGATGCTTGACACATATTGTGTTTCTCGACATCCACTATGAAATCACTCGGCATGAACTAAAGTTTATTGGTGCTTGACATCAACTAAACTTTACTTAGTATCCACTCAACTACTTGGCACACACTACAATAAAATTTTACTTGTCTCCAACTGATTTTGTGTTTGACTTGCTCTATCTTTACTTGGCACCTACTATCCACTTGGTCAAGCTTGGCAGAAATTTTTTGTGTAACTTGTTCTTCTAAAATTTTCTAGTGTAACCAGCCTTTGCAACCTTAAATAAATTATCAATACATCATGCTATCACCATCCTAACTAATTCTTGTAATTTATTACATAATCAAAACTCAACCTTTCCTCTAGGTGCTATTGTTACATTTTTTTCATCAATCAAATAAGTGATAGTATTGAATCTTATAAGCAATTGTCTCACCATCAAATAGCAAGTTTGACATTAGTGACAAAAGAATGAGTGAAGCATATTTGTCATACTTATATGTTCTCAACAATCTCTCTCTTTCAACAATCTCCTTTATTGACTAGCTTTTTCAATCTATTCTCAACACTAAAAACTTATAGTATAATATTCTAAAATATTTACTTTATGTTTGAATACATTACATATTGTTCCCTAGGTTTTCTCCTCAAACAAATGCAAAATATTGGGTTCTAAAACACAAAGTAACCTAGAGTCTCCCACTGTCTTTCTCATTGACCAAATCTCTATGATTGATATGTATAAATGCTTTTTATCAAGTTGCAAGATTAATATTATTTTAAGACATGTAATATGTTATTGCATCAATTTTTTTGCATTTAAAATATTTACTTTATGCTTGAATACCTTAGAGATTCTTCCCAAAATATTTTGTGAAATAGTATGATATCTTGTGTGTGAAAATAATAATAATAATAATCTGGAATCACCCATTGTCTCTTATTGAGGATGTCTAGTCAAAATATTAGTTTAGTATAATCCAAAGAAATATCAATCTTGTAGTAACTTATCATTTTTTTAACATTTTAAAATATCTTCTTTATGTTTGAATGCTAAATAGGAAACATTAAATAAATATTTCATCAATCAAATATGAAACTTTGTATTTGTAACTAAAAACAACAATACAACAACATTCTTAGTCTCCTAAATGATAAAAAAATTTCTATTGATATAGATAGATAGATAGATAGAAAGATAAATCAAATTATCAAATTAATATAATTTTAAGACATTCTATCTTATAACTACTTAAAAAAAAATAAACATTAGTGTTTGAAAGATTACTTCATGTTTGACTGTCTATATCAATCTACAAACATTTTGTCAATGAATGTAAAACTTAATATTCAAATATAGAAGTAAATAAAATAAAACATAATAACTTCATAGCTTTATGTTGGAATACTTTAGAATAACTGAGAGGGGGTGGGGGGTGGGTTGAATAAGTTATCCAAGGTCTAGATGTATAAATAAAACTTTTCACAGCTTTAATGAACCCATAAAACATTTATACTCATGCATGCATCCATAAGATTATGCAATCACTTAAAACTTATAGGTTATTGTCAAATCAACTTGTGAAAATGTAAAGCATGAAACATATCATATTCATTAGCACATTTGACACAATGATTTACGTGAAAATCCAATTTGTGAAAAACCACTAGTAACATGCTACTCTTTTCACTCTTTTGAAGTGATGCCCTATGAAAGGCCAACCCTGTTAAAGGTTACAATACACATTGTCAAATGTGACCTGATTAAAGGATTTTAATCACCATATTAGGAGTGATCCTTAGTAAAGGACTTTAGATCATTCACTTGGAATGTCACCTAGTTAAAGGATTTACAAATGACTATTAGGTCAACTTTAATCCAAAGGATTTACCCTAGACTGATACAAATGTTACAAAGTAATAGTAAGGCTTCGATCTAATATAACTTACAACTTCACTTGTAGATTATAGATTTATGTTCAGTCCTCAATTCTGCTTGGCCTTCATAATTTGTAGCTCTTATAGCTTGTTCACACTTGAAGAATTTATCTCCTTAAGTCTTCTTTCTTAATGTGCCATTGTAGACTCTTCTCTTTGGTCACTAGATGAAGCAAAACCCTTGACTCCATATCTCCCTTAGGTTCTCGCACATGACAACCTTGCTTCAAGACTAGCTAATCCTATAAATAGGAAATTAAAATATTTTGCCACTCATTCTCCATCATCTAATTTAAGGTTTGGATGGATTAGATAGGATGCAATGTATCTACCACATATCTCATATCTCTTCTAGAAATTTCTCCTAGAATCCACCTTGAATTCACCAAAAAATGGTTTACCTTGAATTCTGTGCCACCAACTCATCAACCTTATCTCCACCTAGTTCACACAATCCAAGAAAACAAACTTGTTAGTTCAGATTCATCGAATCCATAATCTTTTAAATAATGCAGAAACTTGATATTATCAAGCTTCTGATGCTCAACACATACTACATTGGTCGGCATCCACTATGAAATTACTCAGCAAAAAGAAATGTTTACTAGTGCTTGGCATTAACAAAACTTTACACAGTATCCATTGTTCTACTCGGCATACACTAGAATGAACCTTCACTTAGCTCCAACTAATTTTCTTCTTGGCTTGTATTGACTTTTCTTGGCACCTACTTTGTGTAACTTGCTCTTCTAATCTTTCTTAGTGTAACTAACCTTTGTAACCTTAAGTAGATTATGAATACATCATGTCATCACTGTCTCAACTAATCATTGTACTTCATTACATAATCATAACTCAACCTTTCCTCTAGGTGCTATTGTTACATCTTTTGATCGAATCCTCTTCATCAATCAATTAAGTGATAATACTTGAATCTTATAAGTAGTTGTTTTACCAACAAATAGCAGGTTTGATATCAATGAAAAAATAATGATTGAAACACATAGTCTTCTTCAACAATCTACCTCTTTCAATAATCTCTCTCAATAATGTTCTTTTCAATCTATTTTCAATAATCTCCCTCTTTGGCATTGATGGAAAATCAAATTGATCAACCAAATGGTAAACATCTTTGTTCAATCAAGCCGACTAGGTTAAAATAGTAAGACAATACCAAAAAGAAAACTTTTATTGAAATCTCTCCCTCTATAAGAAACTTTCATCTTTTGATTAGGTTACAAAATTATTTCTTATAACTCCCTCCTACTATATCTCCCTCTGATTAGGTAGACTAGGATTTCTCCCTCTTTCTTATATTCTTCTCTATCTCCCTCATCATACTTGTGTTCTCTTCTGATCATCAATATCATCAATTAACTTCTTCTAATATTAGTAACACTCTCCATCTCTTTGCAAATAATCTTTTGATATTTCCCTCTTGATCACTAATCATATTGTTGATTAGGAATATCTCCCTCTTTTACAATAATTCCAAAGACATATTTCAAAGACTTGCCATCTTAACATGTAGATATAGACTTTGTCAAGTTCTTTTAGTTTCTCCCTCTCTCACCTTGCTTGTGACTGATTCAAAGTTTTAGCTCTTTGATTACTTTAGGAAGCTCCTCAAGTAAGATCCTCTCGACCAATGTGTAACATATGACCATTAGCTTGTTTGATATAAGGCATTCCTCTTGTTACATAGATAGCCTTTGATAGGGATATCACCCCTAATCTACTTCTTAGATACTCATGAGCATCCTTAGAACTAATGGTTTTGTAAAGATATTAGCAATTTTTTCTTTTTTTGTTAACATATTTCATCTTCACCTCTTTATCTTGAACTAACTTTCTCAAGTAATGATATTTGATTGCAATGTGCTTTGTCTTTGTGTGCATCACTAGATTCTTTGATATATTGATAGCACTAGTATTATCACAATAAAGTATCACTGGTTCCTTGATTTCTTCCTTCATACCTTTTGAGTAGTTGTTTGATCTACACAATATTTGTACAATTTACAATAGTAACAACATATTCAGCTTCAACAGTAGATTGTGACGTACAATTTTGTTTCTTGCTCGTCAATGTAACTAGTCGCTTGCGTAAGAAACATGCCCCTGCACTAGTGCTCTTTCTGTCATCAATGTTTCCAGCCCAATCAGCATTAGTGTATGCTCTGAATTCAAATTTTCCATTTTTCTTGTACATATAGACCAAACTCATATGTTCCTTTCAGATATGTCATTATTCTCTTCATAGCCATTAAGTGATTCTCCTTGGGGTTAGTAGAGAATTTTGAAACTATCCCTATAGATAATGCAATATTAGGTCTATTGTGTACTACATATTCCAATTTTCCAATCATAGACCTATATACAATGTTTGATTCACCTCAGCTGAATTGTCATTCTTTGACAACTTATGTCATGTCACCATAGGTGTACTTACTAGTTTGGAATCCTCCAATCTGAAAGATTTCAACATTTCCTTGACACATTTTGACTGAGTGATGTATATACCATATTTAATCTAATATACTTACAAACTACAAAAAAATTGATCTCTCCAAACATAGACATATCAAATTCTTGCTTCATCTTATCTGCAAAATCGTTACATAAAGCATCTTGATCTCCAAATATGATATCATTAATAAATATTTCAGATAACAAAATACCTTTGCCTTTATCTATATTCATGTATATATTATTGTTATCATTAGTCCTTTCAAATCCAATCTTGTTAAGATAATTATGAAGTCTCTCATACCATGGTCTTGGTGCTTGTTTCAAACCATATAGAGCCTTGTGTAGTCTACATACCATGTTCTTATTGTTAACATCAAAAAAACCTTCTAGCTATTCTATGTAAAATTTTTCCTCTAATATACCATATAGAAATACAAATATAACATCTATTTGATAAACTTTGAAACCTCTATATGCAAAATAAGCAAGTAGAGTTCTTACTCCTTCTCATCTAGAAATAGGGGTGAATGTCTCTTCATAGCCAATTCCTTCTTCTTGTCCATATCGCTTGCAAACTAATCTTGCTTTATTCCTTGTGACTTCACTATTTTCATCTGACTTGTTTCTAAATACCCACTTGGTACCAATCACATTTTTGTCTTCTAGTCTAGGAACTAGACTTCATGTTTTGTTCTTCTCTATTTTTTCAATCTCTTCTTCCATGACTTTACTCTAGTCATCATCTTCAAATGCATCTCTTACTAATTTGGATTCCTTCGTGCTCAGTAAATATGTATCACTTCTTAATCTATTTCTTTTCATTGGTCTAGCATCTTTATCTCCAATGATTTGAGTGGTAGGATGATGTCTTTTGACATATTTGAACAATCTTGTCTCAGCTCTAACTTCTTCATTTTGTCTTTCAACTTTAGAATCACTATGTATATCTCTATAAGGTATCTTAGCATCTCTTCCATGTTCACTAATCTCAATATCATAATGTGCATTTACTCCATTCTGTAACTCGATATTTGAATGTTGCTCGATTCTTGAATGCAACTTAGCATTCATAGGGTGTGATTCGACAGTCACTGAAACTTGCTATTGATTTGTAACTTGATTTGCAATATCTTTTTTAGCAAGCATTGCTTCATAAAAGTATACAAATTATTTGTATTCTTCTAGCTCTTTCATAGGTTTAGCCTCATAAAAAAAATTTTATTCATCAAAGTTCACATTTGCACTTTCCACAATTTTTTTAGTGTTAGTATTTAAACACTTATAAGCATTACTTGTTGTGGAGTAACCTAGGAATATAACTTCTTCACCTTTTGCATCAAGCTTGCCATTCCTAGCATCTTTAAGAAAGTAACATTTACTTCCAAATACCTTAAAGTATTTTACATTGGGTGAGTATCCATACCATAATTCAAAAGGTGTTGAATGAGTACTTTTCTTGTTTTGTGCATGGTTCAAGGTATAGATAGTTTTTCTTACAACTTCTCTGTAGTATTTCAAAGAAACATTATTCTCCATCATGAGTGTTCTAGAATAGTCCATTATAGATCTATTTCTCCTTTTAGCTATTCCATTTTGTGGAGGTGTTCTAGGGGTAGATGGCTACCCTCTGTCATTATAGAACATCTCAAATTCATTTGATATGAATTCTACTCCTCTATCAGATCTCAAAAACCTCAAACATTTACATTTTTTTTTCCAACTCTTGCTTAAGTACAACTTAAACATTTGGAAAGTATTAGATTTCTATTTTAGAAACATAAGTGTCATCATCCTAGAATAATCATCAAAACATAACATTATGTACTTATCTCCTTTGTAGCTTTTCACATCAATTGGTCCACACAAGTTAGTATGAACAATCTCTAGCAGTCCTTTAGAGGCATAAGTTTTACTCTTAAAACTTGACTTTGTCATTTTGCCTAACTGAAATTGTTGGCACATTATATTATCAGGCTTCTTCAACTTAGGAAAACCTCTAACTTTCTTCATGTTACTAATAGTAAGCAAGTTATCAAAGTTAACATTACATGACCTCTTCTGCCATAGACATATATCATTAAATTTTACAACAAGACAAGTAGCATCATCTATGTCAAGATAGAATAGATTACTTCTAGTTTGATCACACTTTCCAATCAGTTTCTTATTTGTTCCATATATCTTAGCAATCTTATTTTCAAACTCAATCTTACAACCCAAATTATTTAGTTGTGACACACTTAACAAATTATAGTTAAGTCCTTCAACATAGTAAGCATTGCCACACAAAATCTTGTATGTCAGATTGATAGAACCTTTTTCTTTTATCAAATATGTTGCATCATTACCAAATCTTACTCTATTTCCAACATAACAATTTAGGATAATGAACTTAATTTTGTCTCGAGCCATGTGATGTGAACATCGACTATCAATGATCCATCTATGATTCTTGTTCACACAAGTCACAAGTGTTTTTGCCTCATCTTCATCAGACTCATCCTTCATTGCAATATACACCACCTCATCATCATGTTCATCAAAACCATCCTTTGTTTCCTCTTCAGCAATGTAGCAAGACTTCTTGCCTTTTTCTTTGTTTTCCTTGCTGTCTTCATCTCTTTTACTCTTGTATTTGTCACCAACTTTGTAGTTCTTCTTCTCTAGGCATCTAGCAACAATATGACCAACCTCATTGAAATTGAAACAAATTATAGGTAACTTAACTTTGAACTTTCCTTTGCCATTATGGAATCTTCTATCCAATGGTTCTTCAAGTTCAACATCCTCCTCATCTATATCACTGTTACTAGACACATACTTCTTCTTCTTCTATTCAGATTCCTTCAATGACATCTTACCTTTGAAAGCAGATTCAATCTTTTTAGATTTGTAATTATCAAAGTGAGATAGCTCAAAAATAGTGAGTCTACCTACTAGACCCTTAAGTGATAGCTTATTCCCTTGAATACACCTCAGTTCTTCAATTGTAGAAACTCTAATAGCATATATAGGTAGCAGTGTTCTCAAAACTTTTCTTAAAACAATATCATCATCAATATTACTTGTAGCTCCTTTTATTACATTGACAACTTCTTTCATCCTTTCAACATATTGAGCAATATTCTCACCTTTGTCCATTCTCATGTCATCAAAATTACCTTTGAGACTTTTTTCTTTGGCTCTTAGAAAATTTGCATCTACTCCATAGATAGTGCTTAGGGTATCCCACATTTTCTTTGCATAATCAAGAGCTTTAATATCATCAAATTTGTCATAACTTAGGGCAGGGGTGATCTCCAATATTGCTTATTTGTGTTCTTTCTTCTTCCTCGTATCTTTAGAAGTTGGGGCACCAGTAGGATCAACATGCTCTATATAAATGGTATGTTGTGCATGATCTCGAAGTCCTCCAAGGTGTAGCTTCATCAAACTTTTCCATGCAGGAAAGTTATCTCTATTGAGGTTGGGTATTTCTCTTTTATATATCTTGATTTTTGTCCTTCTAGTACTTTTAAACTAGATCTCTCAAGAAACTTGGCTCCAATATCAATTTTTGGAATACTTTAGAATAATTGAGAGGGGATAGGGTGAATCAATTATCTAAGGTCTAGATGTATAAATAAAACTTTTCACAACTTTAGTAAACCCATAAAACATTTATACTCATGAATGTATTCATAAGATTATAAAATCACTTAAAACATGTAGGTTACTATAAAATCAAATTGTAGAAATGTAAAGAATGAAACATAATATATTCATTAGCACACTTGACATAATGATTTATGTGGAAATCCAATTTAGGAAAAACCACCAGTAACATACTACTCTTTTCACTCTTCTGAAGTGATGCCTTGTGAAAGGCTAACATGTTAAAGGTTACCATACACACTATTAAATATGACTTGATTAAAGGATTTTAGTCACCCTATTACGAGTGAGCCTTGTTAGAGGACTTTAGGCTATTCACTTGGAATGTCACCTAGTTAAAAGATTTACATATGACTATTAGGTCAACCTTAATCCAAAGGATTTTCCCTAGATTGATAAAATTGTTAAAGAGTAATAGTAAGGCTTTGATCTAATACAACTTATGAATTCACTTGTAGATTATAGATCTCTATTCAGTCCTCAATTCTACTTGTCCTTCATACTTTGCAGCTCTGATAGCTTGTTCACCCTTCAAGCATTTATCTCCCTAAGCCTTCTTGCTTAACATGCCATTACAAACTCTTCTCTTTGGTCACTAGATGAAGCAAACCCCTTGACTCCTTGTCTCCCATAGGTTCTTTCACATGAAAACCTTGCTTCATTACAAGCCATTGCTATAAATAGGTAATTAAGATATTTTGTTGCTCATTCTCCATTGTGCAATTTAGGGTTCATATGGATTAGATAGGATACAATGTATCTACCCCATATCTCATATCTCTTTTAGAAACTTCTCCTAGAATCCACTTTGAATTTTCCTTAAAATGGTTTACCTTGAATTCTATTCCACTAACTCATTAACCTTATCTTCCACTGGTTCACACAATCCAAGAATATAAACATGTTAGCTTAGATTCATCGAATCCATGATCTTTTAAATAATGCAATAGCTTGTCATTATAGGGATTCTAATGCTGAACACATATTGCATTTCTCGATATCCATTGTCAAGTTACTCAGCATGAACTAAAGTTTATTGGTTCTCGGCAACAACTAAAATTTACATGTCATCCAATATTTTTATCGGCATACACTAGAATGAACTTTTACTTAGCTGCAACTAATTTTTTGCTTGACTTGTACTAACTTTTCTCTGCACCTACTATCCACTCAATCAAGCTTGGCAGACAAACTTTGTGTAAATTCTTCTTATAATCTTTTTTATTGTAGGTAGCCTTTTTAACCTTAACTAGATTATCAATACATTGTGTCATCACTGTCTCAACTAATCTTTGTACTTCATTACATAATCATAACTCAACCTTTCCTCTAGGTTCTATTGTTACATCTTCTGATCAAATTCTCTTCATTAATCAAATAAGTGTAGTACTTGAATCTTATAAGCAAGTGTCTTACAAGCAAATAGTAGGTTTGACATCAATGACAAAACAATGATTGAAGCACATAGTCCTCCTCAACAATCTCCTTCTTTCAATAATCTCTCTCAACAATGATCTTTTCATTCTATTTTTAACACTTTATAACAAGATAGATTAATATAATTAATCTCACGACACATCCATCCTCTATCAATTTTTTAATTTTTCAACATTTTAAAAATATGTACCTTATTGTTGAATGTTTCAAACATTTTCTTAGATATATTTGAATTTGATTTTTCAAAATTTTAAGATATGTGCCTAATCATTGAATGATTCAGACATTTCCTGAGATATATTTGAATTATTTGCTTATGTTCTACATGTTTGTCATTATTGTGTATTCCAAACTTGGAAGTATGTTTCATAAGCTATTTGACTTTTTCATATTCAATTGACAAATAACATATTGAATTCAGAGTCTGCATTTAAACGTTGCCATTGTGTTGCCATGGTTCTTATATCTACCAAATTGCAAAAATTGCATCTCTAGTTTGAGTGAAAACAAGTTCGGTTGTATCAAACTTTGATCTTTGAAAGACCTAGTTATTGATTGTATTTTTAATGATTTTCAAATCTTGGTGTGCCTGTTTCATCTCCAGCTCCATCCAGCACTCTAAATTTTTAAAATCCAATTACTGACTCAAAATTTTTTGTAGGTTAATGGAAGGAACCAAAATACATATTTTCAACCAAATCATTGACCATTAAAACCTTTAAAAAGGTTAAGGTTCCAGGTCAAAAACACATAGTCTGAACCATTAACCTTAACCTCTCATCCAAAAAGGTTAAGGTTGAGCTCCAAAATATGTATTTTTAATGGTTTTATTAACCTCATTGCTCAAAAGGTGAAAGATTCTATATGTGGTTAAGATTGAGTAAATTATTATTGGAAATAAATAAGAAGGCTCGAACATTTACAAGTCAAGAGTCATTCCTCCAAGATTTCCAAGAAAGAGAAATTCAACATCATCTTAACTATAATCTTCATTGGCATTTTCTTTATATATGATGAGTTGTTGCCTGGGTTGCAAGTTGTTTGGATAATACTCTCGTAGTGGATGATATAGTCATAATGAAAGGGACATCCCTATTTTGTGAACACCAACACAGATACTCCATACTCACCATTCCCACACAAGCTAAGATCCATGTTTGTACATGGTGTAGGAGCTCCAAATACTCAAAGAATGTGCACATTTCATGCTCATACATCAACCTCCAGCCTGCAGTGTTAGGTGATTTTAAATTTTTGCAACCTCCTTCAATGTGTACAATGGGAGCATGAAATATAGGTAAACATGTGAAAAAGAACATAAAAATTGATATCTTTGGCATGAATAACAAAGTGCCATGAAATAAAGATGAAGTATGGAGCAACCTCAAAGGTGTGTGACTCATTTGACCAATTGCGTTGAAGGCAACATTGTGACAGGTTAAGAGAAATTTTTTTGTCAAAATGCTCTCCACATAGTTTCATAGAAGGACTTCCATGTCACTATTGGTCCAAAGAGTTGGCCAAACAAGTAGGTGACTATATTCTTCATCTTGAGAAAGTATGAGCCAAATAGGGAAGTTCATGATTTGCTTGACCAAACAACTCCAACCATAGCATGTTGTTCCACCATGATTTAGAGTTTCTATGTGAGGAAATGATGAAGGAGGTATCTTGCATCATCTTCCATCCCATGACTAATAAAGAAGAGATGCCATGGTAGGAAAGTTTGAGCTCGTGGAAAGAAATTGCACCTTGTTCTATCTTGTGGCCATTACATGGCATTTGAAGAGCATTGGTCCAAATCTTCAAAGATTCATAGCCTAAGCATTCAGTGATTCTTTTCTAAACATTGGCACGATAAAATTGAGCTTGTAAACTTTCTAAAAAAATATCCCATAGCATCAACCCAACATAAGAGGCAGCAATGGGATATGAAAAATAAAAAATAGTTAAATAAGGCATGTGATTGCATATGCAGGGCTCTCAAGGAGTTTAATATGTTATCTTGAAGGCAAGTGAGAAAGAAAGGGGTAAAGGTTTGGCTTCTATACTACATGATCAACCAAAAGCCATGGATAATTCCAAAACCAATCATCTTGAATTAGGTCTCCCATTGGTTTTTGAACTATCATAGGCACGTAAATTTTCAATTGGGAAGCTATGAATGAAGACCAAGTACATGTAGATGAATTATAAGAAAATTAGTTTCTCTTATCACATGGACAAGATGGGAACTTCTAAATATAGTACAAGTGTCTCCTGAAGCATATGCCATAGATCACTTTAATATGATCCAATTGCTATAAATCTCTTGAAGACTACTTTTGAGTTCAATGGAAATGTTTGAGGAAATTCACAAGCAGATATTTGGATTTGAAGTTTTCGTTTCTCTCAAGTTGAAGATCTTGTGATTCATCATTATGACATGGGAAATATCTTATTCTTCATGCAATGTAATCATTCTCATTTTCTATCTCTGCCAACAGAAAATTTTATCATTTTGGGTTAATTTTTGTGAGGTTAATTAACCTCTTCAAAATTACATATTTTTGAGGTAGTTATTAACCATAGAGGAGTATTTCTTAACCTCCGTGTCTATATAAGGAGTCATTTTTGGCGTTTTATGGGGAGGACTTTTTGGGACTTTCGAATAGGAGAAGACTTAGGTTAGATTTTGGTGATAAGATAATATTTGGAAAGTGTGTACACATTTTATCTTTGTAATAAAAAATTCCTCTTAGGTTCTTGCTGCAAGAAAATAAAGGAAAATATTATTTGAGTTGTCTTCTTACACAATATAACTTGTTAAAAATGTTGATTCTCTTTGCAATGAGCATTTTCATGGTATTCTATAGATGTTTGTAAATCTTTGGATTAACATTGTGCTAGTGATAATTCTCAAGTGTAGATCTTGATTGTTGTTATTAATGGTTTAAGTTTAGTCCAGGAAAGCTTTGAAGTCATCTGGTGCATTCACCATCAATGGCTTTCTATTGATCTTTTAAAGTTTGATTTTATGTAATTTTTTTTGAAAAGCTTCAAAATTATATCATACAAGGGAGCTTCCCCTCTAAATGCAGAGGAAGGTCATATATCAAGGGCCTATCCTACTATAGTGAATAGTTTTCCACATACACTCCATTGGGCCATTTTCAAGTGACAAATTTTTTTACAAACATATTTTTGGTAACTTTGCTAGGGACTAAAAAAAGAAAGATTAATCAGTCATCTTTGATGAAGTAAGATGGTGTTGCCTAATGAGAATGTGCTTCCAATTCTATAGCCAAACCTTAGTTTCCAAGACACACAAGAAGACATTATTTTAGATATGAACACTCTGGAGGTGTAGACAAAGTGCTCAGCAATATCATCAGGTGAATCAAGTTCTAGAATAAGAAGAAGAATATGGGGAAATCTTGTGAAGAGCTCCTATTGGTCAAAAAATTATTGTCATTGAAATAATAGTTGTTATTCCAAGAAGGAACATGAAAAATCTTGGTCAAATCCAATGTCAAGTAAATAATAATTAGTAAGTCGTCTAATGAAAGTACCTTCCCTTGAATAAAGGTTGGTGACTCTATTTAGAAGATTGAATATTGGTGACTCTATTCAAGGTTCAAATTCAAAACATGGTTTGGTACAAAGGGAAAGTGGAAAGTGATAGTAATAGTAATAGTGATGAAGAATACTTTTCATACTCAAAGAAATAGATTCCTGATGAGCCTCTACAAGTTGAATTCTTGAAGAGTTTCTATGGCAGCAAGAGGCTAGATCCTAGAATGGTTCATCCTTGCTTGCTCCAAATTTTCCAAAACATCGAAGAAGATGATGGAAAAGATTACGAGTTTCATTCTCATGATCATGAATTTATCAACATATACAGGTAAAGGTCTCTTTGCAAAATGTCTTTCATCTAAATCAGCAATGAAGAATAATGAGAATATCTCTCATTCACCTATCTCTCAAAAAAAATAGATTTTCATCAATCCTAAGCAAGGTAGCTTCCTGAAGAGTTTCTATGGTGGACAAAAATTAGATCCAAAAAAGATCCATCCATCTTTGCTCTGAACCTTACAAAAGATAGATGAAGAAGATGGAAAACATAATCAATTTTTCTCTTATAAGCCAGAAACTTTTCCAAAAAGAATTTCCACATGTGAGCATAAGGAAGAAATTGATCAGAAAAGTGATTCATGTGAATCAAGGTATGATAATGGTGGTCAGAAATGGGCCCAAATGCCTACACCTATTGCTCATAAAAATCATACTTCCATCAATCCCAATCATGTTGATTTTTTGAAAGTTTCTATAGAAATGCATGCTTGGATCCTGACAAAGTGCATTCTTCTTTACTTCAAACATTGCAAGAACTTGAGAAAGAAGACCCATGCAAGAATTATTTCCTTGGTAAAAGAACATCTCCCTATCCAAATGTTAGAAAGGAATCATCTAGATCTACATGCCTGAAAGAAGATAGGGATTCAATGTCTAATCAAAGAGATGGTTAGGAAATGAAGTCTATAAAAGAAGGGTCTATTAATGTATCAGGGCATCACTATTAAGATGTCAATACCCAAGAGAACATATTCAATCATCTCAATCCTAATGAGAAAGAAAAAAAAAAGTCAAATGTTTCTCAAGGAACTACACAATAGATGATTAAAGATGAGGGAAATCTAGATCAAGGTGAATTTCATACTACTTTTATTCCTACTTGGTGCCTCAATGCTTCAAATGATGACCTCCTATGTGGAGAAGATCTTCCTATTCATCCTTCCATGATCATTGAATGTGAAGGATCTGTTGACAACAATAATACTTCAAATTTTATTACACAATCTGAAAACATTACCACTGATAAAGAAATAACCTCAAGTGAAATCTTGTAGACATCTTCGTTAACTCCTGAGATCGAAGTCTTTACTTTTGAGGATGTTGAAGAGTTTTCATAAAGTAGTATGATCATCACAAGAGTAGAAGATCATATTCAAAAGAAAGATAATGATCTATCTCAAGGTTACATGCAAGTGGAACATGAAGCTTTCCCATTTTGTGAAGATGGTCATCAAGAAGAATCAATGAACTAACTTTGTTAAAATAATGGTGAAAACTTAATAATATGTATGATAGAAATGGGAATTGAAGATAGGATTCAAGTAAGAGAAGATGACACATAAATTTCTCACTCTTCCTCATGCATGTAACCTGAATTTGAAGCATTCAAGTTCACAAGTTGAGACTACAATGAAGAAAACATTGTGATGGTATCTCGCACTAGAGAAGTACTTGGCCTTGAAGAAATGTGTTGTGATATAATGATTGAAAAATGTAAAGATGAAGGAATAGATGATGATGCTCTTTTAAAAGAATTTCCCTTACATCAATATCAAATGATGATTAATTCTTCTAATTAGATGGACTCATTAGAGGATGTGTGCACCAAAATAGAAAAGATGAGTGTTCCTTCTTTAAGAGATCTAATGGGAGAAGAGGAAGAAATAAATCATGGGAAGATCCAATGTGACAAGGATGTGCATTCATATTGGAATAATTTCATGGAGAATACAAACAAAATCATCCCCATGGAAAAGAAAGAGTGTCTGGTGTCAGAAATAAGTTCAAGAATTTACAATGACCAATCACTAGAATTTCAAGTAGAAGGCTTGTCAAGTGGAGAAAAGTATCAAAAATGCATTCATAAATTTGTGATCCTTACCTTTCAACTCTTTCAAAATGAAGTCATGAATGGCATGCAACATGAAGTAGAGTTGATTTCAAAGTCAAAGAATTTTGATGAAGCTTAATTATTTTGATACTTTCCTTTATCTAGAGATGTGGGGTATGCTAGGAATCTCAAAGCTAGAATTCAAGGAGTGCACTTATATCTGAGCCCATGGAAGCTTGAGAGTTATCACATGTTGGCATGCCATGGTATTTATTTTCCCCAACTAGTGAATGTGTTTGCATGATTATACCTTGAGTCATTGGAGTTAGGAAAACATGTCTTGTACATATAGTCAAGATTGGAGTTTTTGCTGCATTGTTTTGTTGTGCCTAGTCTTCCTTCTAGTTGTCCTATTTTTGGTGTTAACTTTCCCCTTTGCAAAGTGGTTCCTCATGTGACTCTGTAGCCCAATGGGTGAGACACTATTCTAGTTATTCTAGGTTTGAGCTTCATCCTTTTTAATCCATGTGCCTGGTTAGAGCCAACTATTGCCATGGTTCTTATATCTTCCAAATCACAAAAATTGCATGTCTATTTTGAGTGAAAACATTTTCAAATGTATCAAAATTCAATATTTGAAATGGCTAGTTATCTATTGTATTTTTAACAATTTTTTGATCTCAGTGCACCCATTTATTCTTTGGCTCCATCAAGCACTTTGAATTTTTAAAATGCAGTTCCTAAGTCAAAAGTTTTTGCAAGTTAATCGAAGGAAGAAAATTATGTATTTGAAAAAAAATCATTAACCAATAACATTTAAAAAGGTTAAGGTTTTGGGTCCAAAACACATATTCCAAACTATTAACCTTAACCTCTCATCCAAAAAGGTTAAGGTTTGGGTTCCAAAACACATATTCTGAACCATTAAACTTAACCTCTCATCCAAAAAGGTTAAGGCTAAGCTCCAAAATACATATTTTTAAGGTGGTTATTAACCTCTTTTCTCAAAAGGTGAAAGATTCTATACATGGTTCAAATTGATTAAATTATTATTAACAAGAAATAAGAAGGCTCATGCATTTGCAAGTCAAGAGTCATTCCTCCAAGATTGCCAAGAAAGATAAATTCATAATCATCTTAACTATGATCTCCATTGGCATTTTCTTCATATATGATGAGTCGTTGCCTAGGTTGCAAGTTTTTTTGATAAGACTCCCATAGTGGATAATATAGTTATATGGAAAGGGACATCCCTATTTTTTGAACACAAACACATATACTCCATACTCACCACTTCCACAAAAGCTAAGTTTCCTATTTGTACATAGTGCAGGAGCTCCAAATACTCAAATAATGTGTGGGTTTCATGCTCATACTTCTTCAATCTTTAGCCCACAACATTAGGTGATTTTAATTTTTTGCAACCTCCTTCAAGGTTTATGATGGGAGCATGAAATATGGGTGAATGTGTGACAAAGAACATGAAAAATGATATTTGTGGCATTAATAACATAGTACCATGAAATAAAGGTGAAGTATGCACCAACCTCAAAGGTGTGTGACTCGTTTGACCAAATATGTTGAAGGTAGCATTGTGACAAGTTAAGAGAAAATTGTTTGTCAAAATGCTCTCCACACAGTTTCATAGAAGGACTTCCATGTCACTATTGGTTCAAAGAGTTGGCTAAATCAGTAGGTGACTATGCATCTTCATCTTGAGAAACTATGAGCCAAATACGGAAGTTCACGATTTTCTTGACCAAACACTTCCAACTGTAACATGTTGTTCCACCATGATTTAGAGATTCTATGCGAGGAAATGATGAATGGGGTATCTTACATCATTTTCCAGCCCATGACTAATAAAGAACAAATGCCATGGTAGGAAAGTTTGAGCTCGTGGAAAGAAATTGCACCTTTTTCTAGCTTTTGGCCATTACATGGAATTTGAAGACCATTGGTCCAAATATACAAAGATTCATATCCTAAGCATTTAGTGATTTTTCATTGAACATTGACATGATAAAGTTGAGTTGGTAAACTATCTAAAAAATACCCCATAGCATCAACCCAGCATAAGTAGCAACAATGGAATATGAAAAATACAAAATAGTTAAATAAGGCATGTGATTGCATATGCAGGGCTCCCAAGGAGTTTAATATGTTATCTTGAAGGCAAGTGAGCAAGAAATGGGTAAAGGTTTGGATTATATACTATATGATCAACCAAAAGCCATGGATAATTCCAAAATCAATTATCTTGAATCAGGTATCCCATCAGTTTTTGAACTATCATAGGCACATCAATTTTCAATTGGGAAGCAGTGAATGAAGACCGAGTACACATAGATGAATTATAAGAAAATTAGTTTCTATTATCAAAAGGACAAGATGGAAACTTTTGAATATAGTATAAGTGTCTCCTAAAGCATATGTCATGGATCACTTTAATATGATCCAATTTCTATAAATCTCTTGAAGACTACTTTTGAGTTCAATGGAAAGGTTTGAGAAAATTTATAGGTGGATACTTGGATTTGAAGGTGCAATTTCCATCAAGTTCAAGATCTTGTGATCCATCATTATGACATAGACAATATCTTATTCTTCATGCGATGTAATGGTTCTAGTTTTCCATCTCTGGCAATAGCAAGTTTTATCATTTTGGGTTAATTTTTGAAAGTTTAATTAACCTCTCCAAAATTAAGTTTTTTGGAGGTAGTTATTAATTACAGAGGAGTAATTCTTAACCTCCATGTCTATATAAGGAGTCATTTTTGGCTTTGTACGAGGAAGACTTTTTGAGACTTTTGAATATGAGAAGACTTAGGTTAGATTTTAGTGATAAGATAATATTTGGAAAGTGTGTACAAATTTCATCTTTGTAATTGAAAAATCCTCTTAGGTTCTTGACGAAAGAAAATAATGGAAAATGCTAATTCAGTTCTCTTCATTGAAAATCTAGATTTGTTGAAAATGTTGATTCTCTTTGCAGTGAGCATTTTGATGGTATTGTGCAGATGTTTGTGAATCTTTGGATCAACATCGTGCTAGTGATAATTCTCAAGCATAGATCTTGATTATTGTTATTAATGGTTTATATTTAGTCAAAGAAAGCTTTGAACTCATCTGGTGCATTTTTCATCAATGGATTTATATTGATTTTTTAAAGTTTGATTTCTTTTTTAAGTTGAAAAACTTCAAAATTATATCATATCAGGTAGTTGCCCCTCTAAATGCAGAGGAAGGCCTCATATCAAGGACCTATCAAACTATTGTGAAATTTTTTCCACACACACTTTGTTGGGCCATTTTCAAGTGACAAATCTATTTACCAACATATTGTATAACATAATTTTTTTGATTAGATATATAAAAATGCCTGCAAACCTTGACTATTGAATATGAGGAGCAATAGAGGTATCTCTTCCTCTATATAAATAAATAGAATGTGAGTAGAGGAGTATTGAAAGAAAAGTTTGTGTGTGTCTGCTAAGTAAATTTTACAATGGCCACTTCCTTCAAATTTATTGGAGTAAGGGCAAAACAACTTTGTGACCAAACCAGTGCTCTATGGTTGACATTTGTAGTCATCCTATGGGTATTAGTAAAGTAGTTCAAGAGGGATCCTAATTTTCATCTAGGGCCAACCTCATTGCCCATCATAGGAAACATCCATTAGCTTGGGAAGCTTCCACACCTTAGTTTTCATGAGCTCTCAAAGAAGTATGGCCCTGTGATGTACTAGAGATTGGCTTTTCTACCTTGTGTTGTGGTCTCTTCTTTTGAGATGGCAAGGGAGTTTCTAAAGACACATGATTTAGTGTTTTACAATAGACCTTCTATTGGTACTATAAAAAACATTTCTTACAACAACAAGAACATGGGATTGGCTTCTTATGGTCCTTATTGTAGACACATGAGGAAAGTATGTGTCATGGAGCTCATCAGTGCAAATAGAGTTGAGTCCTTTTGGTCCCTCAGAGCAGGGGAGGTTTCTCTCTCTATGAAATCCATGTGGGAGAAGAGCAAGCAGGGGATTATTGCTGTCAATGTTAGCAAGTCTCTACTAGATATTTGGAGGATGCTAAGTGGGATGAGATTCAATGGTAATGATGTGACTAGGAAAGGAGGTGAGCTCAAAGCCATGCTGAGGGAGATTATCAGCACCCTTTTTGCTATTAATATTGGGGACTTCTTTCCTTCCATATATTTGATTGACCTGCAACACCTCAAGAAATGCATAGTGAATGTTGAGAATTGTGTCTCAACCTTGCAAGCTGTTTTCTTGAAAAACTCTAGAAAATTTTAAGAAAAAATCTAGAATTTTCTTGTGGTATTTTTCCACATGTTTATGAGTTGGAAAAAGGTGTATGAATGGTTAAAAATGTGTCTAGTATCTTAATAATGTAGAAGGGCTATTATTAGAATGTAAACAACTCATTATATGACTTGTATGGGGGTCTCAAGTACATGAAAAAATCATGGATAGAAATGGTATTCTTGGAGTTACAAATTATAATTGGGTAACATGTGGCATGCTTGTTTTTCCCATGGTTTTGGCCCATGGTTTTGTAAAACCACAAATTGTTTCCAAGTGGCAATCACTATAAAAGGAGGGCTTGGGGAGGTGTTTGAATCATCAAGTTCAATTTGCAAGAATAGTGCTAGAAGGAGTATCTCTCTGAGTCCAAGTTTGAGTTCAAGTTGTAGCAATTCACTCCTGTAAGAACCTGCATTGCAATTGTATTGTAATCTTCTAGATTTGAGAATACATTGTGTAGGTTTTAGATTTGAGAATACATTTTGTAGGTTTTGGAGGGTGAGGTTTTCCTCCAAGAATAATTTCTCCATGGTAATCATTATGTTATGAGTACATTATTATTTTGATTAATTTATTATGCATTTCATGAAATCTCTACAATAGTTAGTCAAAAATTTTGATGAATAGTCCCTTCCTTATATTAAGAAAAATACAATAAAGTTCAATATTCACAAAAAAAAGGGTCAAGGGATACACAATCACCCCATGAGTTCATATGGCCACTAGCTAAAAATTAGCTATTCAGCAAAAAAATTTAGAAAACAATAGAAAAGAAAGATATCCTCCAGCTGCCAGTGCAACACTAGCTGAGGAAGGAGGATCCTTATCATCAGAACCCCACCCAAAATTGGGGAGAGTAGATGGCTAAGGGGGAGCCCAACCATCATCCGTAGCAGTAACATTATCTTCATCTTTCTCTCCCTTGGGCCTGTGAGGAGAAATGGCTAAATCCAGCTGGGGAAACACCCACTTGGGGTTTGAGTGAGTAGAGGGACAACTAGTAGTAGGAGTAGTAGGACAAGTCATGGGGGACCACCCTGAACTAAACCTCCAGCGAGGCAAGGCTGAGTGGTGTTGATCAAAAGCACCATCATTGGGAGAGCGATGTTGTTGAGAGTGAGGAATACATGAGTGGTGAGTAGAACTACTACATCCTCGATAGTGACTATGAGGAGGGGTACGGTCGTTGAAGGAAAAATCTAGTGGAACATGAGCAACCATACAGGGGGCATTTCTCCAATGTTCCAAAAGCTCCTATAAGTGTGCTACCTCCAAAGCCACTTTATCCATCTACACTTGAATCTGCAATATGACATTCTTATAAAATACATGCTTTAGAGTACATAGCCACATTAATGTTAAGTGTGTTGTGAGCATAAATGACTATAGTGCGATCTTTCCAAATGGTAAATAAGATCCCCAATCTGAAAGCATGCCATATCTAGGTGTATTTGAGGGGAATTAAGGTATTATCATGCAAAAAAACCATATGCCAAGAAAAAGGTTTTGGGAAAAAGGGGCGAAAGATATCATGGATCCATTGCTAGTAATACTGAGCCCATCTATAGAACCAAAAAATGTGCAAAAAGGACTTTGGTTGACCACAAAAAGGCAATGGAGGTTAGGAACTCCCAGATGCCACATTCGAGAGCCCAAACGCAAGCCCTACAAAAGAATACACTAGGCGAAGTGCACAATTTTGGGTTTAGTAATGGCATGCCACATAGTGGAGAACCTATGACTCTAGGTGCGATGCAAAGATTGCAAATGCTAATGTTGGTCAAGAACATCAACCATGGTAGGTGAGGAACCAACCAATTGTAACCCAGCCTAGGTTTATGGCTAGTTACTAGAGTGACTAGATACCACTTCCAATATTTCCACCAAGGGTGAGAAGACTGAATGCCCACTTTGTGTAACAAATGTGAAGGCACCACAAAAACTAGGAGATCAAAAGTATATTGATCTAGACGAGTGAGATGGAACTACACTCGCATGTCTTCCCATGACCACAAGCTCAAAGTAACTTGGGAGAAAAGATCTTTAGGGGTCCTTATGTCACATTTTAAAAAAATTAGAGCATTAGCCCCATGCACCTTAGCTAGGGGAACACCTTGAATAGAAAAGAAAGGTGACCACCAAAGATTATGTTGGTTCAAGGAAAGCCCATCTCTGAATCCATTGCCAACCTAGTGAAGCTAGGGCTTAACTACTTCCTAGGCTTTCCAAATACTCTTGGAAAAAAAAGTACATTGAATTTGAATAGGTTTAGGGGTAATTAGAAGGGTTTGAAGCAAAATCCCCTTCCAGGCTTGCTAGTGAACTAGAAAGCTTGAAGAAATACAATGCCTTAACATAATATTCTAGGCTTCATTGCCAGAAAGAGCTCAAATCACCCATTTGGCACATAAACTAGTACCTTGCTTCTAGGTGGATAGCAAGCCAATGCCACTAGACTCTTTGGGAAGACAACAAAAATCCCAGGCAACTCAATCAAAGACCTGGTGACAAGTGTCTGATGCCCAAAGAAAGTCACATAAAAGGAATTCAATTTTGAGGTATGAGGCATTTGACAAAGCTCAATAGGAAGAATATTAAAAATGGGTGGTAGCTAGCACTTTGGAACAAATCTAGAATTTTCTTGCAAGTGAAAGAGGTTTGGTGATCCAATACTCCAGTTTCTTCTCTATTCTAGCAAGAACAACATTCTAGAGCTCAATAATCGAGGCTTGGAAGGTGAAGGGGATACCTAAAAAAGGAAAAACTTCCCCATGTTGAACCCATTTCCATTGGTATTTCTCAAGAAAAGTAGGACGAGGAAGGTAAGACTATCTGTAATAAAGGGTTTTGTGCCACTGAATGACATACCCTAAAGCAAGATAGAATGTGCGAAGACATTGCAAAGTGAAGGCAATATTCTCTTCATCCTCAATGAGGGTGAGGAAAGAATCATCTGCAAAATCACCATTCACAAGTAGGTTAGGGGAATCTAGAAGGGAAACACCTCAGACCCTTCTTTGGGAGGTGGCATTTGTGAGAAAATACCCAAAACCTTCTACTGCCAAGACATATAATGAGGGTGTGAGTGGGCAAACTTTGCTAATTGAACAATGAAGCCCAAATGCTTGAGATTGACAACCATTAATGGAGATAATCAGAGGCATCTCCAAAGAGAATTTAGACTGCCTGCAAAAGGATAGGGCCAAACCCAAGAGCCTAAAGCATGGCCAGAATGAGAGGCCACTCAATCCTGTCATAATCTTTAGCAAAATCAATTTTGAGAAAAATGGCCTATTGTTTGGAATGGCAAGCCCATTCCATCCCTTCCCACACAAAAATTATATTATCCAAGATATAACGAGACTTGATAAAACCTATTTTTTTAGGGAAAATGATTTGAGGTAGAAGATGATGGATTTTGAGTGAAAGAGCCTTGGCAATGATCTTATAGGATGCATTCAACAATGTGATGGGCCTCCAATTGTAGATGTCTTCAGGGTTTCCTGCCTTAGGTATGAACTTAATATTCCCTTTGTTAATAAGATTACCCAGAGAATGGGAATTGTATGCCTCAATATAAACCCTATGCAGGTCTAGACCAATCTCATCCCAAAAAGCTTTCTAAAATTCACAAGGCAAGCCATCAAAACTAGGGGCCTTATCATCTGCCATGGAGAAGATAGCTTCCTTGAGGTCCTCTAGAGTGAGCTTTTACTCATAGAATGCATATTGTTCTAAAGAAATTTTTTTAGGTGTGACAGCCAAACAAGCCTACAAGGCTTGGTCCCTAGCCATCGAGGGACCCTAAGCTATGAAAACTTTTTCATAGTGATAAACAAAGGCTTAAAGGATATCAGGAAGCTTACAAAGGGTATGTTGACCCTTCCAAATGAACTTGATCCCACCATAGAGTGGCATGCACTCAACACATTAAAGAATTCCTTGGAAGCTTGATCACCAACCTCCAGCTAGTGAAGATGGGCTTTAAGTTGAGCTTCCCAAGCAGTATAATTGTCTGCAACTTGTTTCTGATGGTGAAGGTTGGCAAGCTAAACCTGGAGATCTATATGAAATGGATTCATGGCAAGAGCTTCAGTGGCCATATGGAGATCTTTGATAGTGGCCTCATAGGATCTCTTGTAGTACGTAGCCAATTGCCTCCCATAAATGTGAAGAAACCTTGTACTACGGGTGATGGCATCATTCCACCACTAGATCCACCTAGAGGATGAGTGGGGCCTAGGTTCACGGTTCCAAGTTTGTAAAATATGGGCGGCGATGGGTGGATGTGATAGCATAGAAGTATTAAGGTAAAATTGAGTTTTACAATTACAAGCAAGGGTAGAATGCTACGTAATGGAGAAGTGGATGGGAATATGGTCTGAAAGAGTCACATCAAGGAGTGGAGTGACATGTAGTAGACTCGTGTGAGAAAAAGAAAAAATGGATTGAGCAGAAATCATAGCATGGTCCAACCTTTTAAGGACCCTATCAGCTACCTCTCAAAAGTTGGACCATGTGTACCAAATGCCATCAATCCAGGGGTGATGAACATTGGGATCAAAAAGACCCAACTTGTTCTACATGTAGAACCAGGCTTCTTGCTCACCAGCTGACCATCAAAAAGGTAGAAGGCCCACTTTATCAATAGCTAGCTCAACCATATTAAAATCCCTACAGAATAATTAGGTGGTAGATTGTAAAGGATTAGCTAGCCACCTCCACAAGTGTGAGTGCTCAATCACATCATTAGAAGCATAGATATTGACAATGCCAAAAGAATGACTTTGAAAAGAAAACAAAATCCAAAATACTCTCTACATGGGGCCAGAACCATGAGAATTAACAAAAGTAGAAAGCTGAGTGGAGAGGAGAGTAACTACACCACCTTGACTAGCTTCATGCTAAGAAGCAAAACTAACACCATTTGGCCATATCACACAGCAAGCTGAGTTGACAAGGAACCTAGAGACTTTAACTTCTTGCAAACATAGAACATCAATAGTGGCAAGCCTATGCTTGGTATCACTAACATAATACTTTCTAGGGAGGTCTATTAGCCCCCACACATTCCATGAGTTAAATTCATCATAAACCAGCTTGCATATTCTCCTCATCCTTAAGCGAGGAAAAACTATTATGCAAGAAGGCGAAGGGTTCAAATGAAGAGTCACCCAAAGTGATGACTCTTCGCTTATTTCCTTTAGGACTGCATGAGTGACTTGTAGATGAAGAACAAATCATAGAAGCTGGTTGAGGTGCTCAAACCCATGTAGGTTGTACCTCTGGCTTAGCTGTCCCCTATGATGTAGGTTTTGAAACAGGTGGCTGCGTCACAACAAGAGGAGCCTTTGGTGTCGAGGGCACAAGAGGAGCCACACTGGAACTGGGATAGCTAGGTTCTTGAGAAACAAGGTTTGGCTTAGTAGCACCCTTGCCTTTCTTGACAGTTATTGTTCATTTATCTTTTTTAACAGCTAGAGACAGCATGGGTTCTTGCAATAGAGAGTGATTGTTCTCAAGAAGAGGAAAATCCTTGATCTTGTGACTTGTAGATGTTAGTCAAATTTTCTTAATTAACCTCTCAAATATTTATGTAGGAGGTGATTATGTACCTTTAATTCCTAATTGTGAATGCCCACAACTTCTTCGACAAGATTTTTGGGAGAATTATAGATGGTGATATTCAGCACAAGAGAAGGGCTCTAGAGGAGGAGTGGAGTAAGGACATCCTGGATGTGCCTCTTGACTTGAAAGTATCACAGTTGTTGGAGCTAGAGTTCACTAAAGATAATATCAAAGCAATGCTCTTCATATGCCACTTTCACTACCCTCTCTATGATATTGTGTTGCATTTTTCATATTACTTTATTGTATTCTAGGGTAGGAGTTTTACAAAATATTTTTTCTTCTGCTAATAATTTTGTATTGCAATATATATTTGAACAAGATTTCTTTATTGGCAGGATGGAAACAATAGCAACTAGCATGGAATGGGCAATTATTGCACTGCTTAGGCATCCCTAGGTAGCCAAGAAACTATAGGAGAAAATTGATTCTATAGTAGGTGAAGAGCACATGGCAACTAAATTCGATCTACCCAACATGCACTACCTAAAATATGTGATTAAAGAGGCATTGAGGCTATACATGCCAAGACTATTGTTGCTTCCCCATGAGAATAGCGAAGTTGTAACTGTGTCATACCCAAGAAAACAAAGCTTTTTGTGAATGTGTGGGCCATTTTAGGAGACCCAAATGTGTGTGAAGATCTAGAGGAATTCAAGCCTAAGAGATTCGAGGGCAACAAGAGCTTTGAGTACCAGGGGCAGGAGTGTGATATGTTTTTCTATTTCATCATCCAACAATTGGACATGTTGTCATTGCATTTGTGAAAATTGTGTACAGTAACCCTGGGGTCCCATGGGGGGGCTTGGGCTCTATGTTTAAGGAGCTGGAGGTCCATTTTGGGGGGGCTAAAGCTTAATTTGGAATCTTTTTCTATTAACTAGGAGCCCCTACTTTTTAGTTGAGCATATGCAAAAGGTGGGGGGCTAGAAATAGCCCCTACTATTTAGGGAAGAATTTTGCCACTTGGCAAGAACCTACCCTTCATTTTCCCTCCAAATTGAAATCATCCTGCCAAAAATTCTAAAAACAACAATTTATATTTTTAATATTTCCTTCAATTTAGGAGCTAATTTTTTTAAAGTAGATTTATATGTAATGCCCATGAGACCGCTCTTCTTTAAATGTTCCTAAAAAAACTCAATGGCACTCACTCTATTTTTAAGCAAGTGGGTGCCCATGGGACCCCAGCCTAACTAAGTTTCTAATAATAAGTAGCATCATCAAAGACATGACAAAAACAGTAATGTTTTCATTGCCAAGAGCAAGTCTGCCTTGGTTTTGAAATTCTTAAAATAGCAGTGTGAACAGGGAGATGACATGGCATAAAATGAAACTGGTTACCAACTGCTAGTGTGAATGAAATCGACGGGAATAGAGTTTGACACCAAGTAATAAATCTTTTTTCAAAGGGCACGTTCTACTCTAGGCTATGTAGTTCTTTGGCAATCTAAGATAAATTTACTAGTGTATGGATTTTTTGAATCATATTATTGTTGGTTTTGTGGCTTCCATCACCCTTCGTTGTGGAACAGCTTAAACATCACACATAAATACTGAGTAGTTTTAGCTTCATAACATATGTTTCATTCATAGGTTGGATGCCAACAGTGCATACATGGGTGAAAACTAGCCCTTTTCCCTAGTAAGTTCTAAGGGTGATAGACATTAAGAGAACCTTTCTTCACTACCTAATCATGATGCCAATCGGGCAGATGTCATTTGTTTTGGCTCAGTTCTGGCTCAGTTCTGGCACTTCTTTGAGTGGAGGCTCGAAGGCGATCCTGCTGACTTGGATATGGAAGAAGAGTTTGGAGTCACTGTGTCAAGGGAAAACCATCTCTATCCCATCCCTTCATTGAAGCTGACCACAGACTTCTAGCCTAGATTTTTTTTATAAGAAATGTATTCTTTTATTCGTCGTAACTGGTGCTGTCCACGCACCTGAGAATATAACAATTCATCAAACTTGCAATAATGGTGGTTTTTTACATAAATAAATTAAATATAAACTCAACTTCCCTACATTGGCCACTTCAAATTTCTTTGACGGGTGGAATAGAAGTTGCAGGAAAATAAGAAAATGATTTTATAAAAGATTGTAATTAAATGGATGCGTTTTAATGTCCTAAGAATTTTGAGTGGAATGAATGCTCCCTGTTTATTTCATCTTCTCACGTCCAATCCTTTTTCCAGAGTCTTCTCGATCAATGCAATAACCTGCATGCTTTCAAATTCCTATCATGTTTCAAATTCCTATCATGATACCCACGGGGCAAGAATATACCAATCATTCAAACAATGCAGTTGCGTCTTTTATAAACTTTGTTTTTTTGTGCCAAAGGTTAGTTGGAGGTTTCATTGAATAGTTACCTCTATTATTTTGTAATATGAAAGAAGATTCACATGAGTTCACTCACATCTTTTCCCTATGCTCAATTATTTTGGCATAATACAAAACTGAACTCTCCTTTTTAAATTTTGTCTTCCATATCATAGTTTGTGATGAAATCCAAAATTAATTGGAACCCCCTTTGTATCAATATGTAATCCTCTCCATGTACAGATTTTATCTAAGTTTCATCTATGAGCTATTAAAAGAAAAATCATTTGTCACACTTTTATAAAGGAAAAGGTTAACAACACCAAAATTGTTCAACTTCAATTATATAAAAGTGATATATCTCTTAATAATTTGATGATGATGTAAAATACTAATCCATGGAAAACATGATGAAGTTAATGACTATTTAAAAATTTATAATTAAACAAGAATTGTCATATTCTTTTAATTTTTAATGTCCATTTTATGTTTGGAGAAAAATATTGTGCACGAAGGTAGTTTCCTTGTAAGGAATAACAATGCACCACACACAACTAGGGAGGAATCAGTTATGAGAAAAATAAATATAAAACCAAACTAACAACTAATAGGTTTGAAACATTTAGAGGAATTCAATTAAAATAAGACCATAACACATAAAACTAATATTTAATTCTTAAAGAAAATCCAGTGATAACTTTAGTGCTGAATATTCATCAGTTGGCGAATTTCACTCATTAGAGATGCCAAATTTGGCAAAACTTTGAAAAAACTTAAGCTGAAACTATGAAATGTAGAAAAGAAAGTAGAAAATAGAGCCAATAGAGAGCGAATTTCCACATGTGTCCTCTTGATCTAGCTCTTTCTATTCCTCAACTACTTCTTCTTCAATAACAGTTATTCTTTTATCCATTATAACTCGTGTTGTTCAAACATGTGAGAATATAGCATATCATGAAACTTTCAATAATGGTGGTTTGCTTTCTAAATAAATAAAATATGAACTCAATTTCCCTACTTGGGCCACTTAAAATGTCTTTGATGGCTGGAATAGAAGTTGTGGAAAATAAGAAAATGAATTTAGAAGAGATCTAGAAAGTAAACTAGTTTTTAATATCTAGTTTTTAATATTGGACTCATAGGTGGCTCTCTATTGCTGGTAGGGTGACACTCCTACAATCTGTGATTCAAGCCCTTCCTCATTGTATTTTTTTAAGGAATTTGATGCTCTCTCTCACCAATTTCTTTGGAGTGGCAGTTTGTGAAATACCAAATGGAGCCTCATCAATTGGGATACTGTTTGTAGGCCAAAAAAGGAATTAGGTCTTGACCTTCGTTCTGCTATCTTCTGCAATCAAGCTCTTGTTACCAAGCTCTATTGGCACTAGTGTTTTAGTCAATCTCAGCTTTGGACCTATATCCTGTCACACAAGTATTTACCTAGTGTTGAACCTTCAGATATTTCCAAGTTTTCTCTTGAGGGAAGAGGCCCTATGGTGTGGAATACCCTAAAGATTGGTGCTCACCTGGTGAAGAGAAGTTTATTTTGGATTTGTAATAGAGGCACTGAGGCTCTATTTTGGAGTGATTATTGGAATGGGCATCCTCCTTTCTTATCCTCTCATCCACACTTGTAGTCTCTTTTTGACTTTTTCCTTTCTGTTGGATGGAATAAGGTGGCTCATTATAAGGAGGCTTATAACTTGGGCCTGGCTGTGGGTTATAGATGGAAGAATTCTTTTGATTGGCCACTAGGTGCCTCTCTAGGGGATCAGTTGGAGCTATCTCAGCTATTTCCTTCTAGGGAGTACATCTCTCTATAGGAATCTAATGTTTTGGCTTTGGGAGGTGCTTCTTCTGGCAAGAATTCTATTTCTTCAGGGTACCTTGCACTAATGAAGCAACTTTTTGGCGAGGTGGAGGTGTTTTGGTGGAAGAAAGTTTGGAATAGTTTTTCATGGCCAAAGTGGAACTTTTCCCTCCAGATTTTGGTTTACAATCATTGTCTTACTTGGGAGAATCTCTACAAGTGAGGCTTCCAAGGGCCTTCCATCTGTGTTTTGTGCCACAATAGTGAAGAGACTATTTGTCACCTTTTTTCCAATGCCCCTTTGCAAGATGATTTGGCACTTTTGGTGGAGTGTGTGGGGATACACGTACTAGCATGTTTTCTCTTTGTCTAAATTTTGGGACCATTTAGGCAATCTGCCTTCCAAGACTTCTTTTCTTTAGGCTGCTTTGACTATTGGCCCTTCCCTTATTTTATGACGTGTTTGGCTTGAGAGGAATAGGAGGGTCTTTTATGATGTGCAGTTTGAGATCAGGCACCTATGGGGGAAAATTGTTAATTCTCTTCATGAAAGACTCCTAGCTAAATGTTACATTGGTGGAGGTTTGGATCCTAGAGATGCTGGTATTTACTCACGCCTTTCCTTTCCTCTCCATGGCTGCACTCCCTTAGTCACCCACAATCGCTTTGGGAATAGAGCTAGGCAACACTCTTAGCATGTTAATTGTGAGGGGCATTGGTCTCCTCCCAAGGTAGACATTCTTAAAATCAACACTGATGGTTCTTGTGGAGGAAATCCTTGTTTGGCTGGTATTGGGGGAGTTGGGCATGATAGTTCTAGTGATATTCATTTTCTATTTTCTATATACAAGGGTTACCATACTAATAACCTCATGGAAGCCCTGGCTATCTTGGTTGTAGTGGAACAATGCTATCAACATGGCTAGAAAAGAATTATCTATGAGATTGACTCGCAGGGTTGTGAATTTATTGAATAGAAGGAACCTTGTGCATGTGGATTGACATTTGGCTCTGGTTATTTAGTAGATCATTTAGTTATGCAATTCTCTAGATTCTATGTCTTTTATGCATATCCCTCGTGAGTTCAATAGTGTGGCTAATTGTTTGGCTAAATGGACCTTTGAGCACGGCTAGCTTGGAACATTATTGATCTTAGGATGTTTCCCCTTGATTTATCTCAGATGTTGGTTCAACTTGTGGACTAGGATAAAGCTTTGCAGTTCTCTTTGTTTCTTGTGTTGTTTTGCTCTCTTTGGTATTCAATAAAAATTTTACCCCTCTTTTAGTGTTAATATCTAGTTTTGGTTTTATTTCTTTTTTGATGCTAGGCTAAACGATTTTCTCCTCTTTCCTTCTCTGTTAGAGTGAGATTCGATACTACTTATAGACTTTATAGATAGCTATTATGTTTCCCTTTTCTAATTATTGTATAAGATTATTTTTAGTTTGTGTTATTTTTGTATAATTGGGTTGGATGGGCCACACCTCAATCTTGTATCTCCATTCATTTATTCTTGTTTGTATTTGTTATCTACCAATTAAAATGGTCAACTTATTCATTAATTTTAAAGGCCAAAAACATTTTTCTTGTTCATGAAACATGTTTGATGCTAGCCTATTGAAGTTGTGAATCCTAATAGATTGTATAAGTCATAAAGTTTAGAAAATGAAAATAGAACTATTATTTGATGATTCCACAAGATCGAACTTCATCAATATCTAAATAGCTATAATAAGCCTTATTTATCTAGTATAAAATTTTATACAAAAATTAATTCACCTCGACTAACTAAAGCTAATAGAAAGGTAATTAAATTTATCCAACCTAGTATAAAAGTAGACTATACTAATTTTAAAGTTCTAGCATCCCCCCTTATTACATTATTTTTAACAAGAGACAAACATTATGGGTTGCAATTGTAGTATCTCTAGTTTGTTGAAATGCCTTAGCTAATCTTTGGTGCTGACCCTAGAAGCATCAAATTGAATTCATGTGTATCTAGTTACTCTTGTAACTATGTAACTTAGATTTCTTTCCTCTATAAGTCCTCATCTCTATGTTTCTAACACCTTGTCAAGTGTTGCAATAATAATCTCTCTTTTGGTACACAAAAAAATCAACACATATGCACGTGAAACAACCTTTCTTCTAAAATCCCACATCTCCTAAAAGTATAACTAATATATTTCCAAGTGTAAAAAAAACATCTTCATCCTTTCTCTTTGAATGGAAAAATATAGTTTTCCTCCCCTCATTTTCTTTAATGATACAAAATAAGGTCCTTTAATTGCAATGAATCATCCTTGAAGAAAAAGCTAGCTTGGAATGATAGGCATTCTCCTTCCTCTATTGCCTATAATTTTGAATGATATTATTAGTCCTTCCACTCTAAAAATAGTATGAAAGGAAATGACACAATTCATTGACCTAAATTTTTATATTCTTCCCATCAACAAGATTCCATTATGGTCTATGCTCAAATTAGCTTTGACCTATACTATAATACATTAAAAAATCAATCTTAATACGAAAACTTCATATTGTCTTTTTAGACATACATTTATAACAGCTCCAAATATTAGATTTGTATTAGAATTAACAAGCCCATTTATTATTTAGCAATAACATTCACCTGAAATAACACTAATGTCTATTAAGGTGGTTCAATGCATTTTAAATAAGCATATCTAGCCCTCTTCAGCCTAGGTGTAATGCATACTTTAATCACTAAGGACCCAACATTTTCCATAACATCTCTTACATAAATGAATTCAACCTTTAACTTTACAATCAGTGTCAAGGAATGTCATCATGAAAATTAAAAGCTTTTATAAATAATAATTAATAAATCTCATCTAGATTTAAAAAGACATTATCCACACTACTTGCCAAATTAGAAATCATTTCTTGTACAACTCAGCTATGACCATATGTTGCCTATCCACTTCAATCATTTATATTGCCTCATATAAAATATGATAACCTATTAGATAAACATGTGTCTACCAAAAGGTTTTTGTAAGAAGACTATGGGTTAATATTTTGTTGTTTCTAATATTATCATAATTAACAACAATGACTTAAACATTCATTGGACAAAAAACAATTCCCAATAACCTATTGTGACTAGCCATTGTATCTATTTTATTTAGCCACTCACCATTAAAATCTAATCAACAACCACATACATTGTGTTTTTCCTTTCATGTATCTTAAAATTGTAAGTCACAAGAAAATTCAACTACATCCCCCTACTTGTGTAGACAAAAAGCTTACTATCTTCCACCCTATTTGTGTTCCCTACATTTCTTTTACAAAGTATCACAAGTTTATTTAAAATCACACAAGTCACAGTCCAAAATACTTCATTGTAGGCTATAGTTATGTTGACAACATCATTTTAATAGAAAACCTAATTTTGCAATCTATTTTCTCTCTGTCATAGCCATAGTTTTTTAGTAAAGAGAAAAAAATTAAAATAAATTTTTGATATTATTTGTGTATGTGTTTAAGTTAGATGATAAAAACCTTGAATCATAGAAAGTGATATAAAAAAAAATTTTGTTCAATGACTCAGCACTATAGAGGTTTATGTTGATATCCAAATGACTTTATATTTCCTTGTATAAATCATTTGATAAGATAAAATTGTTGTTAACTAATTACAGCCAATTCAACAACTTGTTGGAATCCTAAATTTTGCAAAAAAATAGAGTTCCAAATGCTATGCCAAAGGAAGAATAATATGATGAAGTTGGTCTTGATGCATATAAAAAATAGCTGATCTCCAAATAAGTATGTGTTAATAATAGCTTCAAGTATGATCCCTTGGAACCATTTATATTTCACTATAGTTCTTTCATACTTTTCAAAATATCATTTGATTTGTCCAAACCTTTGTTAAACTGATCACCAATATATTTTCCCAATGGATCTTATGGTGTCTAAACAAATCTAATAAGATCCTCTTTATTTTCCAAAAGGATATTAGTAAAGATACACAGTATACTATTTGATTATCAATGCATTACAAGTTTAAGGTACACATTTTTTGGTGAAACATTAACTATTGTGAGATCTCTTTAATTTATATCAAAATGTCTTGATAAATATTTGAATGTAAATGAATTAGAAATAGTACACACCTCTCATAAATATTTAGATATTTTTGAAAAGGAAATATATTTTAGATGAAAAACATAAAATCAAATTGCCATTATGGAAGCCATGAGCCTATTCAAATCCAATTTTCATTTATGACTTTATCTATTAGTCAATTTTATTAATTTTGATGTATATTAAATAAATATTTAAAATTCATCAATTATATCATCGATAAGTTCTATATCTTTTTTGAATATTAATATACTAATTTAGCTATTTCGTAGTGACTTAAAATAGGGCTAGCAAAATGACAAATTAGGTAAAGCATTCAAATATTGGAAAAATCTATGGATTGTATGACAAGAATAAAATGATCCAACACAATACTTAGAGACCTAGATATATCAATAGATTAGATGGAGCCTCTAAGAGAATTTTGCATCATTGTTATGAAAGATAGAGAGTATGATTACAATGTAAACTAGATGTGATGAAGGCTTATTACAAGATAAACTGACACTTCCTTCACAGTGTTCTCTTGGCTTTTGGTTTTTGACAAAAATGGTGCAAGTGGATCATGCAATGCATTAGAGGGGCCAATTTCTCCATCCTCGTCAATGGATCCCTAGTGGCTCACTTGAATAGCACAAAAGGTCTTAGATAAGGTGATCCACTCTCTCCATTTTTTGTTCATCATTATGGTAGAGACATTAAGTAGATCAATATCAGAGGGTTGTGATCATTGTTTATGAAAAGGAATCATTATTCCTAACTTTCCCATATCAATTACACACTCACTATTCATAGATGATACACTATTATTTAGGCTAGCTACTATCTCCAAAATCATACAGATGAAGAAGGTCCTCAAATATTATGAAACAACTTCTGGGCAAAAAGTCAATCCTCTGAAGTCATCATTCTTCACATTGAATGTGCGAGCAGCTTTAAAAAATAAGATTGCCTCTATTATAGGCTTCCAAGAAGCTACTGTACCCAATACACACTTGGGAATCCCCCTCTTTTTGGGAAGTAACAAAAGTAAATTTTGGAATTCCATCGTTGACAAAGTTAAGGAAAAAACTACCTCATGGAAAGCTTGATGGTTATCCCTTTCAAGTAGATTACTTTTGGTAAAATCTTGGCTTGCAAAAATCCCAAGTTATGTCATCTTGTTCTTAAAAGCCCCTACTACTATCATCAAATAACTTTATAAGATCATCTCCAACTTCATTTGGATAGACAACATGACAGACAAGAGAAGGATTCATTTTGTCTCATTAAAAAAAATGGTGTTAGGTAAATTGTTTGGTGGTGTGGGACTCCATGATATTACCCTCAAAAATCAAGAATTTTGTGCAAAACTTGTACAAAAAATGTACATATGCTCCTCAGCCCCTAGGTCAGAATAATGCAAGACAAATATCTAGATTCTCCCAATAACATGCAAATTTTCACTCTGCAAAATCCTCCTTTTGGTTCAGTGATATGAAATTTCATGTTCCACTCAAGGCAACTTATCACTTTGTACATTACATGGGAAGTCCATAAATGTGAGGAAATCAATTTTTGGTTGGATTCTTGGTCTATTTTTCCTCCTTTGATGTCTATCCAGGAGCTTAAGGTAATTGCAACATTGGTATCTTCAATTTGGGGATCAAAACTCATGCACTACACTGACCCAATTCAAATTGGCACTAATAAAGTCATATAGAATACTTTTCTAATCTCCCTATCCCTCTTCCTCACAAACATTTATTTTGTGATATCTTACAAAGAAGAAACATTTTCCTCTCAGTCATCCCAGATGAAGTTAAATGGGCCCCATCAAACACTGGGCAATATTTATTTAAGCAAGGTTATGAAGCACACTCCGCATCCAAAATGATATAACCTACTATAGAACCTTAATTTTTTATTGGAGTCAACTCATTCCATCTAGAGAAAGATGCTTCTTATCGGCCGCTTTGTAGAAGTGAGCATTGACTAGTGTCTGACTTGTAACACTTAATATCTCTAATCCATTTCTTTTTGTTTTTTGCAAACAAAATTGTACAAGACTCAAACCACATATTCCTTAATTACAATTTTGATCAAGAATGTTGGTGATTTATTCTTTCAACTCTTAACTTGAGTTTTCCCCCTCCAAAGCATCTTTAGGACCTATTATAATATTGGCCCTTACTACACAAATCTTCCCTTTTTGGCTCCTTGTGGACTATAACTCAAGATATAGTTGTTTGGGCAATATGGTGAGAGTGAAATCAAAGGATCTTCTGATAAAAGGTATCCACCGACTCAATTTTCCTTGCAAGATTATAATACTCTATTTCAAAATTCGTGAATGCACAAACACTAGAGATAAACTCCTTATCAATCATTTTCTCACTTTGGGATGGAGAGGTGCTCAAGAACTAGAAATATATCAATCTTCCTCCTCTTGGAGCCTTTACCTTTGTCCCTCCACACTGAATCAATAGAAAGGAAATTTTTTGGCATACACCCCATTGCCCCCTACCAAAAATTAAACTTTGATGGTGCATCACGTGGCAATCCAGGAGTGTCAGGTGCAAGATTTACAATCAAGGATCACAATGGCTCACTCATTCAAGGTTCTTTGATTCCTCTTCATTCCATGAAAAATAATATAATAGAAGCACTTACCTTGTTATATGGTCTTCAAGAAATTTTATCCCATGACATAATGAAGGTAGTCATTGAAGGAGATTCAACAATCATCATCCAAGCAAGGAAGACCAGGAAATCCACAAATTGGAGACTTCACTACATTGTGATGTAGGTTTGGAAGCTATTACCAAAACATGAAAATACTTATATTGTACACATATATCATGAGGGAAGCTTGTTGGCAGATTTGTTTGCCAATTTAGAAATTGATGGGATCAACTTAGTAGTCAATGACACGTTGCCATCCTTGGAGGATTTCCAAATCATACAAAATATGCTGGCAAAAGATCATGACAACTCTCAGAACTGAATGTAGATTTCTTTTTGTGGTTCTTCTAGTCTCTATTCTCTATTATTATCCTCCACCTTTTGGAATACTTTGTATACTTATATCCTATTTAAATATATATAGGCTTATGCCTTTTGTTTTAAAAAAAACAATCTTGATCAGTAGATCATCACTCTAAATTTTCATCAGGATTGGATCCAAGTGTCCATAGAGATGATGAGAATTTTGAGAGTCCATTTGAAATTTGTTCAAACATGATTGGAAGATAGCTTAAGTAAATTCCTTAGTTGTGCGTTATAAATAATTTATATTTAACTTGGATGACAAAGTGATGAATATGTGTAATGATCACAACACACTTTCTCTAGATTCAATTTCAAGACTATTGTGATCGATTAAAAAATATTCCACATTATATTTATTGAATTATTAAATGTGATTGAGGAAATTTTCAGTACTCGAGTCCTTGAAGACTTACCCAACATAATAATGACAACAATTATAATTTAGGAGATACAAATTTATGGGTTATTAGGTTTCTAAAAAGATTGCATCCACAAGAGAACTCAATAAGCATGAGAGGAGACTTCATTTTCATAAATAGATATAACTATGAAATGCTCACAAAAAATAATATCCATCGGCATCCTTTGGCACAATCCTCAAGTCAGGAATGTAAATAATTACATAAAATTTCCAAAGATTTTTTAAACTTGAGCTTTTTCAAAAGCTTGAAAATTTTTAAGATCAACGAATAGTGAATATTGGGACAAGTTCCTCATTTTTAAGTGGACTCTTCTATTGCTTCCATTGGTTTGATTTTGATAGAAAAATTCATTTCTAGAAATTTCAATTCTCATTGTAAAAAGTACCTTAATAAATTCCACATCCCAAGAGAAACAATTCATCAATTTTATAGAACCTTGAACACAAAAAAAACTCCATGGTGAATTAAAAGATGTGGATCTTCTATTGATCAATTTTATGACCCTAGAAGGTAGATTTGAATGATTTCACTCTCATCTTTTACTTATGTTCAATAATCTTGGCACAATCTAAAACTCAATTTTCCTTTTTAGGATTTTATCTTCATTATCTTAGTTTATGATCAAATCAAAAAATAATGCCCCTCTCATTTGTATCAAGATTTAATTGTCCATAAGCACAAATTTCCAAGAGATTTGACATGTTCCCAAATCTTATTGTAATAAAATAAAATAAAATTAATCAATTAAATGGTCTAACAATTTAAATAACAAGATAAAATACCTTTAATTAATTATCTTAATTAGTAAATATGGGGGTCAGATTATGTAAGTAACAAATAATTAATATTGTTTGTCTCTAGATGCTTCTTGGAGGCCTTTATAAATAGATGGTTGGACATTATAATTATCAATTGATTTTATTTGGTTTTTCTTAAGGCTTGAGGTTGAAGATAGTATGCAAATAATTTTAGAGGTAGAATATTGTCCTCTACATTTGTAATTATTTATATTTTGAAGTCACAACTTTCATCATTTCAATAGCATATATACATTATATTTCTTCTTCAATTGAATTTCTAGTCTACATTTTAATTTTAGATGCAAATTTTCTTTGAGAATTAAAAAATTTCATAAAATTTAGGCAATTTCGTCCCTTTTGATAGATTTTTTTCTTTTCTTGTATGAGACGATTTTTTAGTTTATTGGAAAAAATCTATATTGCATTACATGATTTTTCTCATTTATTGGAAAATAATATATTTTATTAGATGATTTGTCCCATTTATTGGAAAAATTATATATTTCATTAGGCAATTTTTCCTGTCTAGTTAAAAAACATATATAATGTGTTTGCAAATGTGCTAGAAAATGACATGATCACTCAATGAATCAAGGATGAGAAATTGATTATATTTTTTTCAAATAAGTTGTGAAGTAATCAAAAGATTATGCTCTGTTCTAAATCAAAGAGTGATAAAAAAATGTAAGGTATCCATAGGATGACATGTATATGGAATATCCTATTACATTTATGGTAGAGTAGAATCTAATCGAAAAAAATCATTAAATTGTAGACACCTTGGTCAGTGCTTGCCATTATCAGAAATGTAATTGATTGCCAAAAATCTGACTTCCTATGGAAGAGGGATTTTGAAATCAAGATCTAAGCCTTGTTGTCAACCTATATTTCACTATGGAGGAAAATGACGAATAAAACTTAATCTAACTACTTGGCATACTATAGCTTTGTAGATTCTCTATACTGATCTCAAGAACACCATCAAAGAGCTCAAAAAGGAGTAGGAAAATGCATACCTTTGAGAAATTTTGTTGAAATGGGTCTTGACCCTACTAATTTTGAAGAAAAAATTGCAAATGTAGTGGAACAAAAGAAAATAGAACTTCAAAGCTTTTGGTATGTTTCAAAGGATAAATGAAGCATTACAAAAAGAATAGTTGGTTTAGTTAGGGTTTATTTTGTAAAACATATTATCAAAAAGTGTATGAATTTTAAATGTAATGGTTTTAAACTTGTTGAATCTATTTTTGAGGGAAACCACAATAGTTTTTGGTGTGTGTGTGTGTGTGTGTGTGTGTGTGTGTGTGTGTGTGTGTGTGTGCGTGTGTGTGTGAAGATCAAATGTAAAGTAGATACAGAGAATATAATGCAATGTAAACCCCTTTTTTTATGTTTGATATTTTTGATATTTTAGTGGCATGGTGTTTTCTTTTGGTCTCTACTTATTTTATAGTAATTATATAATGTATTAAATTATTACTATCCAAATTTGTGTAAATTGTAATTTCATTTTCTAATAAGTACCTATTGGTTAGTAGTAGTACTCAATACACATGCCACATATGAGTAGGAATTAATGTGTTCAAAGTGATAGATTTTTGAGAAAAGTTTCAAATAATATCTCATATCTCCAACATGCATGCATAACTGATAACATCCATCTATAGACTATCATCTGATAATACTGTATCAATAGTTGAAGGTTTATTTCAGGCCAATGTCTAGAATGAACTGTTGACCTTGTTCAAGTCTCCAAAATGGTGACACATTTCCTTCCACCCTAGATACCACTTGTAGTGGAAATTATATAGATGTCTTGTCACAGTCAATGACATTTCCTCTTCCATTGACTCTACACACATTACATCCTTTTGAGCACAAAATTGCTTTTATTTTGAAGATTTGTAAATATTTAATCATTTAAAACAATAGATGAAAGTATAACTATTTCTAATGGTATATATATACATATACATATACATATATTATGTATATATATTATATATATACACACATATACACATATGTATACAAACACACACACACACATACATATATATATACATATACATATATATATAAAAATATATACTCACACACACACACACACACACACACACACACACACACACACACACACACACATAGACACACACACACATATATACATATACATACATACATACATATGTACATTCTTGACATTTATGTAGGTTGTGGATACTAAGCATTTACTTCCCTGAATTGTGAGGATGAGCTTTCCCTATCACAATATCTTAATGGTAAAGATGGGAGGCAATTACCAATTGCAAATCAAAACACCGAGCCAATTCTTCTAGTGGTAAAGGACAAGTATCTAAATTCTTTACTCTTTCCAATTTGTTAGGGTGACATGAATTCGATGACTTAAGCCTTGAGTTTGATTTTTATGTTTTATTTGGTTGTAAAGTTTCTTGTGAGTACTATTACTTGGATAAATTCACAACCACATGGTGGAAATAGAGGAAAAGAAGCTTGGAGTGGATATGAGTACTATTACATGGATGTTCCTTGAATTTTTTTGTGAGCAGTGACACAAACAAAGTGAAAATGATTTCACAAGCTAAGACAGTGGTGGAGTATGAGATAATGTTGTTAGAGCTTATGTCATACACATGGATCAATGATAGTTCACCACTAATAGTACAACACTTTATTCAAGGAATGAACAACCATATCATTGGGGTGTGAAAGTATTCTAGCCTAAGAACCTTAAGAATGCAATTCAAAAAGCTATGAACTTGTGGAGAAGAATGTTACTTTGGGATATGGTGGTCTTTTGGGGGAGCCCACTAGTAAAAACATACCTTAAATATCCAAAGTCACACAACACCAAGGAGTGGGCAGTAGTAGTTCTTGTAGAGATAACTGGGAGCATAAATAGGGAGAATCATATCATCTAGCATGAAGTGGTGGTAATGGCTCAAACTTAAGGATTACCTCATAACTTTTAACACAACAAGTGCAAGAAATATTGCTAGCCAACACAAAGTACTCTTTGTTTTGCAAGTGGGGGTAGCTTTTAGCAATCTAGTGCACCTAGGTTGTGGGGAAGTTTGAGTGAAAACTTTTTTTCATGTGGATAATGCAAACATAAATCAATCAACTTTGCCCAATGAGAACCACAATTCTTGAATCACAAACGTACAATTTTAGAGCCTGTGGTTAGAGATATGGGTAGATATCTAAGGGTGTTTGTAATAGAGACTCAACCTCCTATAGCGGGGAAGGTTCCAATGGGCCCATCACATTAGGTTCTTCAATTTTTATTATGATTTTTAGGCTTCTAGGAGTAAGACCTTTTTTGCAGGGGGGTAGATGTAGTGCCTACCTCATTTTACATTCAATTATATTGTTAAGAATTTTTAGGCCAGTTTTCTTGATAACTTATTTAATGTAGTGATATTGGTTACCTGGTTGATTGACACTATCATCATGATTTTCTTATATATTTGATGAGATACTTTGTACATGGGATATTTCATGTGTTATTGTGATTCACAATTATTCATGTGATGATGTTTAACTTCTTTGATAGAACTATTATAGTTAGATTCATGATAATATTCATATGGATTATGGATACTTACACCATACTTGCATGTGTATGTTGCGCATGTATGTTTTACTTTTTGTTTATCATGACTAGTGTGTTTGAGGAATAGATTTCTAACTATCTTCTAGTTGAGATATACATAATGTTCCACTTCCCTCCATTGTCAATTTAATTTGTGTGTGTGTGTGTGTATGTGCATGCTCAACTTTTATGCAAGATGTAGGTATTGGGCATCAACTTCCCTAGATTACTAGGATGAGCGTTTTGTATCTTAATATCTAAATGGTAAAGAGGCGAGATAGTTTTCAAGTCCATATCCCAACCCTGATCTAGTTCATCCTATGGTAAATGAATAGTATCGAATCTCTCTACCCTTTTGAATTTGTCAAGGTGATGTGAATTTGATGACTTAATCCTTGAGATTAATTTTAATTCTTTGGCTAGTTGTCAAGTTTATTGTCAGTACATGGTTTAATTTGTAACTCAAGGTGTAATTACTCATCGAGAGGAATTAAATAAATTAATAATTTAAATGGAAAACCTATAGAAAGGAAAAACATTATTATATTATATTTAAATAATTGATAATTAAATAAAATGTGTTGAATCAAAAGGCCTAGTTGAAAAGTCTAACTTTGGAATTAACAATATTTTAATTTTCCTAAATGTTAAAGTTGGTGAAATAAAAATTAGTTAATTTAGCCTTTGTAAATTTAAAATTTTTTATTTAAATAACATGAATTTAATATTGTTTTAAATTGTTATAATAATATTATTATCTTCAAGTAGCTTTCTAAATTAAGCCAAGTTTAAAATTTAAAAATAAAACAAAGTATAAAAGAGACTAAGTGTGCATGAAAAAATTGTTTAAAAGAAAATAAAATTAAAATTAATTAAGCGATAAGTCATTTTGGAAAATATGAAGCCTAGTTCTAGGGTTAGAGGCCTTTAATTGGAAACCGGACCTCATTTCTCCACACATAGGTTTGGAGGACCAACTTTAGAATTGCCAAGAAAGATTTTCTCTATGGACTTTTGGAGATAAGAACTTCATGAGTACAAGAATTCACTAGTTTTGATTAGCATCACATTGAGGTAGGGATTTGAAAAAATCTATTTTTGAAAATTCCTTAAGATATTTTATCTTCTTTTTTCTTGGAAGAAAGAAGAAATTCAGTATAGTTGATTATTTATTTTGATTTCACTTTTATAAAGTTTGTAGAAGAATGGAAACCCTCGTTATAGACAAATTTAATGTTCTTCATGATTAAACGATATAGGAAAAATGACATTGAAACCCTCATTGGAAAGATTTGAATTTTAGAAAATCAATTCGGGTAGGGCTTGTAAATAATGAAAGATTATTAATTAGTAAATTCAATTGATTAAAAATTAATTTGGAGAGGACAGAGCGGGTTGGGGGGATGGTAGGGTCCACCACCCCCACCCCCCTTCTCTCTTTCTCCCACACTAGGCTTTAGGAAACACACATCTTCCAAAGGTAGTTTTCATTCTACTGAAGGAAGGCAAGGCTACCAAAGGCAGGGCACCACCATAAGTCAAAAATGTTGAAAGCTTTAGTTTCATTTTTTTCCTTTAAAAATTATATACTTTTGTCTATGTGTGTGTGTGTGTGTGCGTGCGTGTGTGTGTCTTTTTCTAAACATTACTTAAAAGAAGTCAAATTTAGTTTTATTCAAATATTAATTTAATTGGTATTGCAGTTAAATTTGGTTTAGGATAAAATTCAATTAAATTTATATTTAAAAAAAATTGATTTCAATTTAATTTAGAATATATTATTGTTGAATTTAATCTATTTTGAAATATAATATTATTTGGCATTACTACTTGTAGATTTAAAATTTAATTAAGATGGATTTGAGTTATTTTATAGTGTATTATATAAACAATCATTCTTTAAAAAGATTCTTTTAATATAAAAAATTGTTATTTTTTGAGAAAATAATAATCTCTATTTTTGTGAATGAAACAAAGCAATAGTTTTATTAGGAATAGGTCCTTTTCAACTACGGAAGCTAGGGAGGGTTTTATGATTAAACTATACTCAAAACTATATCTATCGGGGAACTTTTATAAAAGAAAAATTGGACTTCAATTCTAAATCAAACTTTATGGATTACTATTTAAAAAGAAGTAGAATGGAAGAATAAATAGACTTGTTTTATTTTTAGTAGTGATGTTTTATTTTTTCTTGTTGGCAGGTTTCGAACAAATCTTATAGTTTGGCCAAATAGGAATGTTTACTAGAGGCTTGGAAAGTGGTTGATTTTGTGATAGCTTTTATGTGTTGTTGTTTAGTCACAATTACTTCACCCCCAATAAATTTTCTATACCTCATGAATTTAGTGATGAGAACCAATTTTCTATGTGAGCTCGTGTTGTTAATCTATTCATGTAACCTACTAAGGTTTTTAATATGTGATCTATCTGTGATTTTAGTTTCTTGTATAGAATTGATGTAGTTATGGTAATTTTATGAGATACATTTCTATGAGCTTACGGTAGGTTATCTATGTATATGTTGGGAAGTGGATTGTGATGGGGGTCAGAGCCCTAAAGAGGCTTCCTGGGTAACTCATTGCAAGTAGTATTGATAAGTGATAATATTTTCATTAATAGGATTAAAATGAATTAGAAAGATGTCAATTTTTTTGCCTCGTCAATGCCTTGAGTGAAAGTAGAGACTAGGATGGGAGTATAAAAAGTTCGTTATTACAACCTTGCTTCATTGATATGCATTGTTTGTATGAAAGGATATTGATGCCTCGTAGGGTTGAGCTCCTGGGAGAGTACAAGGGGAACCTTAGAGTTGACTTATGTGATGATACTTTCCCTTATGCACATTAGGTTTCCTATGTGTCCTGTTGCCTCTAGGATTAGATATTACCTTATGTATTTAGTACCTTTGAGATAAATTTCTTTTAGGATCTTGATTCTTAGGAGTCTTGATATGATTTGTGGATTGATATCCATTTGGGACTTGAGATTATCTCTGCAGCATGATGGAAGTGGGGCTATTTAGGTTCCACAAGGTTGAGAGATAGTGATTGTTTGCTACTAAGATTCAATAGTTGGACAACAATGCTAGACATATCATTGATGCATTGTTTGAAATTAGCTAATGAAGATATATATAATTACTTTCATTTATGGAAGCACATGATGTACATTCTTATAGGAAACCTCATAAATAAAGATACTTAGCTTTTGGTACTCAGAAAATTGTCTAAGTATGAATTTGGAATACAACAACGTATTGTTTTGTTTGTATCTTGTTGTTGATGTCATATTATGACTAGTGAAGTTAGATGGAGATAGTAAACATGTTGATGATGATTTTTATAACCTTAGAAGTAAGTATAGACTATTTGAAAGAGAAATATTTGTATTCTAATGAAACAAGATAGAAGAATTAAAGGAAATAAATTTTTTTTTTACAAAATAATTAGATGACCAATTAGGGTTGACATACTAGATGATTACTCTATGTTGGAAAAGTGTATTATTGTCTTATCTAACCTAGAAGCAATTTTTGTACAGGCATGGTATTTATGCAAAGGACATGTGATGCGAAGTGGAATTGTGATGTAAGTTGTGTGAGTATTGTGATATGTGAACTTACTGTGAAACAGATATATGCAAAGTTTGTGATTCTATATTGTGATCCAAGACCAAACTAAGAAAGAATCTATATTCTAAAAGTCTGATTACTTGTTTGGGCAATGAGCTCTTCTTGTAATTGGAATTGCATGTTTGGGCAGTGGGCTTATTTTGCATCTACTATGCTACAACTCCTAACAGTGTTAGCACAACTCCTAATAGGGTTGGCACAACTCCTAATAGGGTTGAAATCTCCTAATAGGGACTCTTTATAGTAAATTTTCTCAGACTTCCAATAGGGTCCATCCTCTAACAAGGAACATATATATTAGTATTATCTAGTGGTTATCATCCCTACCAGGGCTTTCCATTATCCAAGGTTTCCCTAGTTAACAAAATATGGTGTTATGAGTTATCTTTGTGCATGGTTATTATTACTATTCAACATTATTTTATTACTTTATTATGTATGGATTAAAGTAAGAAATAATATCTAGTTGGTGACTAAAGTTTGTAAATTACTGATTCACCCCCTCCTCTGAGTAATTCCTATTTCTAACAATTGGTATTAGAGTGCACTTACTCAAAGGAAGTCTAACAACTTGAGTAAGATCACTATGGATATGGAACAGTTGATGAAGAACCTTGAAGAGGCACTTGACCAAATTGATCTCCATACTAAAGAAAGAGATAAACTGAAGGATAGATATGAAGACTCCAAGGAATAAATTGGACAATTGAAAGAAGGAATTTAACATCTCAAATCCAAGCTTAAATCTGTTGAATCTAAAACTAGTGATGATGATTATTCAAAATTGAAGACATAGTACAAGATCTTGAAGCATGAATTGAAGATTATGAATCTGAAGTTAACTTTGTGGAGTGATGCCATCAAAATTGAAACTGATTTGAAGACTAAGAATGCAGATCTTAGAGAAAATCTAGCAAAGAAGACATTTGAGTTTGAAACATTGAAAGAAGATCATGAAGAACTTCATAAGTACAACACTACTATGAAAGGTGAATTAACTCATTGCAAGCAACAACTTGAGAAGCTTTATTCTAGCAGAGAAAATATTGATGATTCAATGTCAATACAAATACCTACTTATGATAAGACTAGTCTTGGTTATCTATTTAACATGTCTGGAAAGAAACCTAAGATTAGATCAGATTCAAAAGAAAAAGATAAATCTGATGATAAGATTGAATCCAATCAGTCTTCTAATAAACCTAAAGAAGTTGGACAAGACAAGGAAGTTGAAATTTTGGATGAACCAAAGTAAGTGGAACCTACTAAGGAAACCAAGTATGAAATTAGAGGTAAGTGTTTTCCATGTATGAAATAGGTCATATGAAACGAGATTGTACAAATAAGTCATTTAATTATGTTAAGGATTTTTATTGTCATAATTGTCATGGTATGGGCCATAAAGAAATTGATTGTAGGAAACCTAAGTATGTTAATGATAGAAGGAATAGTAGAATTTCTAGAAATACTAACCCTATAGATAGAAGAAGATCTAATGAAAGGACATCAAGAGAATAAAGACCTTATGAAGAAAGAAGATAGATAGTGTGTTATAAGTGTAATAACTTTGGACACATAGCTTGGAATAATCATACACTTGATGATCATAAGAATCCTAGAAGTAGAACTCCATTATGTCAGTTATGCAACAACTTCAGACATACAACAAAGTATTACAGAATGGATAGAAACTTTGGAGATAGAAGGAAAAATGGAAGAAACATCAAAAATAGAAGGAATGATGGAAGAAATGTAAGAAATAATAGAAGAAACTATGAAAGGAACTCTATAACTAAGAAAGACAATGAGGAACAAAGAAATGTAGTTAGTGAACTTCAAGAAGAACTCAATGAGGCATTTTTAAAAGGATTAGACACCTCTAAAGAAATGCTAGATGATGAATAGACAAGAAGATGGAAGTCAGTTATCGAGTTTGATTCAACTCAGTTGAATTAAGCTTATTCACAACAATAGAATTTGTAACTTCACTCAGAGATCAAGGTATGAGTAGAAAAGTTGGAAAAGGTGTACCAAGATAAGTTTACATGGTATCTAAGCTCACTTGCAATTTGGTGCTTATCTAAACTAGTTGTGCATGAATTAAGAGTTAATATTTTTAAAGAGAAAGTCAATTCTATAGTGGAAGATGAAAACTATGCTTTTACTAAGAATTTCATGGAGTGAAATTTTGTGGAGCTTTTTCATGATGAAAGGAATTTATAGCACACCATGAGTAGCATCTAAAGATCAGATAGAAGATACTGAGCAGATATTTGATTACAAAATGTAATTGACAATTTATTTGTGTTTGCTAAGTACTTAATTATTTTAAATTCAAGTTGAAGGAATAAAATAGAGTATAGACTTGATTACTACTTCATTACTATTACACCCAAAGAAGAGAACACTCAGAAGAGACCGGTTAAAGTGATTTTGAAGAAAACCCTATTTTTTGAAAGAGGTATTTTATCATTTATCTACAAAATTTATGCAATAAAAGTACATATTTATTAGAAGAATGGATATGTCTATAGTTCACAATGTTGAGAGTGAGGATAGACCTAAGTTGAAGATTATTTTTGTGAAACCTATAGAAGGAAACCCTAATTCAACATTATCCATTACGTTGAATAATGTAGTATATTTGGAAGATATAGGAAAGTATCTTAACAAAAAGTTTGAATCTATTGGAAGTGAATATATGAACAAGGAACTAGACCTATTCAAATATCATTTCTACTAAGAATTGGACACACATGATACTAAGTAGAATACATGATGGGAAACTATGGATGCAAGATAGTGTAGTTGATATCTTAGCTGACCTTATACATGAGGTAACTAGTCTTAGTAAACAAGGAAATGTACCTATAGATGAGAAATTGGTTAAGAAGAAAATTGAGAGTTATACGAAAGCATTTTATAATGGAAAGGCCATGGTGATCAACACCATTAAACAAGATGATGCAACATTCCTGAGTAGAATCATTGCCTACTGCTTATGTGCAAGTTCAAATATTGATGAATTCTTAGCTGAATTCATCTGTGCAGCCTACAAGATATGTGTTGAGAAGGAGCAAGTTAACCTTAGTGAAATACTAAGAATGCAACTTCTTGAGAACTTAGAAAAGATCAAAAGAACTAAGAATAGTGTTTTTAGATTTCAATCATTGATTAATCACATATTCTTTCATGTGCTTAAAAGATTTCCATATTTATCAGTTACAAATTTTATGAGTAGTGAGAGGTGTACAATGGAGAAGATCAGAGAAGTGTGTAGAAGACATCCAATAGATAAGATATTGGATAGTGGGAACTTGATAATGAAAACATTTTAGAATGAAATGAGACAAAGATTCTAAATTATACTTGCAATTGTAGATAGATGTAAGGAAGATATTTGTGTTATGGTTGATATAGATTTTACTTATATTCAAGCAATAGAACCTTGGGAAACATTTTTTGATCCCTTAGGTTATGAATTGAGTGATGAAAAAATAGTTGGATACATTAATTTATTGCTAAAAATAGAGAAGGACCAAGCTAAATATAGATTTGGAACATATGATGAGATTAACCAATGAGCTCATCAAGCATCCTTGGAGAAGGCATCTCACAAGAAGATATAAACTATAATAAAGAAATCCTTATCAAAGGTTAGTATGGCTGAGAGTGAGTAACAAGTATTCAGGATAACTATGAAGCAAAGTATACTAAACGTGCAACCTTTGTCAGTGTCTATTGTAGAGACATCTTCAAAACAGAGTGTTAGTGTAAATAATTAACTATTATTACATTTTACTTAATTTTACTTAGGTTAATGCATTATTTATTTATTTATTAGTTAGACACCTAGGAGTATGCATACTCATATGAGTTGTCTTGTTGATAACATAGGAGTTAGCAACTCATTTTAGCACATGGTGTCTACAACACAAGAGTTTGCATATTTATTTGAGTTTTCATATAGATAATGCAACTATTCACACTCTAACTAAGCACATCATGTCTACAACATCTTTTATGTAACACACCTATGTAAGCTTATCATCTCATTATTGCACTAACTTCTATGCTCAATGGTGTATAATCCACTCTTGGTGGACACGTTCTTAGTTGTGAGATTTATCACTTTGCTGAGTCCTAATCATTCTAGAGGCCTTTATATATAGGAACTCCTAGTGTGTATGTAGATCAATTCAATTTCATATTGTTATTCTAATCATAATTTATTGGTCCATATTATGCTAGTGCTTGAGCTTCTTATTTTGGGTGATTTTTCCCTGAGGAAAATTCTTACATGGTATCAGAGCTGAGGGAGCTTCTCTTCACATAGCCATTGGAGACCATTTTTACTTTACCTCTCAGAGGACCTCGATTTAGATCTAGAGTATAGTAGTCATTGGGAGTGTCTAGAGCCAAAGAGGACCTCACCATTGTGTCCAGAGTGTCAATTCGATGAATTCTACTTATAAATTTACCAACACTAGGCCACAGTGAAAATTGAGTCAATTTTGTTTTGTAAACTAGCACTAGAAGGCTTGATTTGTTGAATTTGGTATGATCATTTTTAGATCTATTTAATTTATTTTTTGGATTAACATATTTGTGTCTCTACAATTTTTTTCAAGTTTGCATATTCTGTATTTTCAGATCTACAATTTTCAATTTTTTTCAAAATTATTTATTTTGGCCTATCAAGCCTATAGAGAGCATTTTTTTGCAGGAATTGGGTGTTCAAATCCTAGTATTCCACATAATCTAGCATAGCCTATACCAACCACATACCCAATGGCATATTCCTTACAAATCCATTGGAAAATATTCCACACGTATTGATTTATTCCAAGCAAAACTAGCACCGCATTCACATAAACTGGTGGTTCAAATTTCTATGGCCCTTAAGCCACTATTCCATTCATAGGCTTTTTGTTTCAAACCACTAGGCATACATTCAAGTGGTGAATGTGGGATTAAAAATCCCACATCCACTGATCAACATTATCTACCTCCAATGGCCTTTAACATCTCCAATGTTGCCAGCATTTGATGCCCACACTGATAGATAGGTCATGCCTAAGGTGGAAAATTGTTCTTTGCTATCAACAATCTTAGTCTTCTCGGCCACTATAAAATAGTTCTTTTCACCAACCTTGTCAGCTTCTTCACAGTTTAGTGTTGTACACAAAACTCTTGTTGTCATTGACATTTTTTGGCACTTGATCTACCATGTCAGATCCATGGCCTACCACATCAGTACGTCAAGTAGTGACATGTAAGAAGCTCACTCAAAAACTATCCAAATTAGCACCTTGCCAAGTTAGCACCATCATACGAGCCAAATAATCATTATATAGCTAACATCATCAGTTATATAGTATGACTTTCCATGTCATCCAATGAGCCCTTTTTTGCTAACATCACTTTTTCACAACATTAAATTTGATGGTCATTTAATCATCATTAGTAGGCTAGATTGCACTACTATGATAGCTATTTAGATGTCAAATTTAATAGAGTGTTTTACTGATCATACCTCTCACCATCTTCAATTTTTATTTGATAGGCTGACTTTAGGAGGCCATATGTTAGTCATTTGGACTCCAAATTAGGTGCAATTTTTTTATTTGGGCTAAAATTCTTGAATTTTTTAGCGATGCCATTATTTTCTTATTTTGGGGCATGTATTTGTCATAAATTTCAATTTTTGACAAATGTACCTGTCCAATCCTTTTTTTTGCAACTTCAAACACTCCATACGAGCTCATCTATACACATTTTATATTCTATTTTTTTTGAAAGTAAATAATTTTTTTTCTACTTTCTAGATCTGCAATTAGATTATAGGCTTGTGTGGACAAAAATACCACTTTCAAAAATAGGTCATTTTTTGCATTGTATTGCTTTCATAAAAGTTCAAAATTGTTGTACATTTGAGCTACATTGCTAAGTACGAGATTTGAACTCCAAAAGGAGCTTGTAAACAACAAAATTAGAAGCTCACTTTTGTCCATTTTGACAAGTAGCCTATTATAAATGTACTACATATAAAATGCAAAAAGCATCATTTTTTGGGGTGGTTCTTTGATTGAGTGAATGGGGGGTTGTGTCATGTGTTCTTGTGACTCTCTTTCTCTCTTGTACACTATTAATTTTCTACATCATGGGTTCACCTAATGCTCCACTTTTAACTTCATAAAATTATACTACATAGAAAGATATTGTATGGAGTAGACTAATGGTAAATGGCTTAAATCTATATGTTGATGCTACAATTGTAAAACCCACTAATGTTGCTACACAAGTTTATTGGCAAGTTAAAGACAACCAGGCTTTAGGAATTATTAGGAGTTATGTTAATAGAGATCTCTTCTTTCACATTTCCAACTTTAAGGCTACCAAGGGTGCTTGGGAGAAACTTGAAGGTTTGTATGGTAAGGTAGATTAGGAAAAGGGGGGTAAAAGTACAAATTTGTGTCACCTTTCAGGCTGACTTATCAAACTGATTTAATTTGAGTATTTCCATCCAAAAATCTTTTTTTTTTCAAACACATGATCTTGCTAAATTTATTCTAGCTAAGTTATGTATAGTCTCACTTTTCTAATTGAAAATTTCTATTAAATGCATTTTTTATACTAGTTAATATCCAATTACTAAAGAAATAAAATTACTTTAGAAAATTGATGTTTCAATAACTCTTACTATTTTTAACTATATTTTTTTAATAACACATAAACACCATTTTATAGAGCTCAAAGTCATGAATATTCTCATATAGAGTTTATCGTGTTTTAATTAGATATAGCATATTGTAATTAAAAAATTCTACAAGTATGTATTTTAAAACTCAAGAAGATGCCGATTTTGAGAAAGAAAAATATATTCAGTCATATCAAAATAAATAAATAAATTATATGATGTTCTAGAGGAGAGAGTCCTCTTCCAGAATCTATAACTTTTCATTTGGTTGGAATACATTTATTTTGAAAAATGTGGTGGGCGATGAAAACTATCAATTTAAATAAGTTGAAATTTGAATCATTATAAAAGAGAAAATATAGGTCTAAAGCTAATTTTTACTTTTGTTTGTTCTAGCTACATATGTTATCTATAACATAATCTGAGATCAAAGGGAAATAAGTTTATTTCTATGTCATTTTGTGGTGGGAACTAGACCTCTAATTTTTAGCATTTTTCAGTAACTTAAAAGTTATCTTTAAAAATAGGAAAATATATCATGTCTTATTCCAAATAATGATTAAAAATTATAATCCTAAACTTCACCCATTTCTACACATTTCATTAGTTTACTTTATTTTTAAATTCCAAATAATAATACCAATTTTGTGTCATTTAAGGTGAACACTTATACTTTTGTTAGACTTAAATTCCTTTGTAAAAGGGTGACACAAGTTTGTGCTTTTACCCAAAGATTCCAAATTGAGGATGATCTACTTCTATTAGATCCTAAGAATTTTGACAAAATTCAAGACTATGTCAACAAAGCCAATGAATTGAGAGCACTACTTAAAGATTGTGGTAATCCCATGAAGGATGATAGGTTGATTCATCACATCTTGAAGAGGCTGCCTTTAGAGTATGCATCTTTTGTTTTTAGTTACAACACTTATAGGTTGACCATGGGAAGTCCCTTCACTAAGCCTTCATTTGATGCATTTCCAGAAATGTTGATGTTGGAACAATCAAAGTTGATAGATATGGGAATTCTCAAGTCATCCAAGTCTACAACATTGACGGCTAGTAATCAGAACCAAACAAATCAAGGTGGAAAATGTTTTACCAACAGAAAGAAAAATTAGTGGAAGCCAAAATCACAACCAAAGACACAATAATCTTCCTCCTCACAACAAGGCAATTCTTCTTCCAACAAGAAGGATAGACTATTTTGTGCATATTGTAAGAAACCAAATCATAATGAGCATCATTGCAAGACTAGGAGAATAGATGAGTTGAAATATTTACTTAGAAAGAACAAATTCAATGTGCCAAATGCTACCAATGATTCAAATCCATCCACTTCAATGAGAAAAGGGCAAGCATTTATGTTAAGTTCAAGTTCTTTATGGGAATGGATTCTTGACTCAGGGGCCTCACATCATATGGGTTCTTTAGAAGGACACTTTTTTCATTGAAGTAGTCTAAGGTACCTCACATCTTTATAGAGAATGATACACAACTGGAAATTGAAGGACAAGTTGAGATGGAAAATGGAGAGTTCAAAGATTTTCTCTATGTTCCTAACCTTACCACTAATCTCCTTTCAATTTACCAAATCACTCACTATGGAGGTGGCAATAAAGTTGAGTTCCTTCCTGATTCATTAATGGGGCAAAATCTTAAGAGTGATTCATTGGATGTAGTGGGTAAAGTCAACCATGACAAAAGGATTTATTCTTTCTCCCACTTTGTGCCCAAGTATCCTTCACGTGCCTTGTTGACACATTCACAATTACATAGTAAATTATGGTATGAGTGGTATGGAAATCTTGCTTTCCACTATCTTCATCAACTTAGCTCAAATAATGTGGTCAAAGGTCTACCTACAATCAATTTTTCTATAGGTGAATGTTCAAATTTTTTTAATGGATTTGCATCGAGAAGACAAGTTTGAAAAAGGGAAGTCTTCGAGAGAATTAGTTGTTCTTGAGTTGGTTCACATGATTCTAGCAAGCCCTTTTTAAGTGACATCAGTTACCAAGGGTCGCTATGTCCTTACTTTCATTGCTGACTTTTCATGCTACACATGGGTCTACATTCTTGATCACAAGAATGAAGTGTTCGATAAGTTTCTAGCCTTCAAGAGTCATGTTGAAAAGAAATCAAGTAAGTCCATCAAGGTTCTTTGTATGAACAATAAAAGTAGATATGTGAACTCAAGACTTAGAGACTTTTATGAAATTGAGGGTATTGATCTTCAGAATCCTATACCATTTAGTCCACAAAAGACAAGTGTTGCAACAATAAGGATTAGAAATCTTAAGTCAATGGCAAGTTACATGATTCAAGCTAAGTCTCTTGATCCATCACTTGAAGTCGATGCTATAAGTAGTGCCAATCACATCCTTAATAGGTCTCCTCATAAAGTCTTAGATGGAATGACTCTTTTTGAGGCATGGTGTAGAAGAAAATTAGTTGTGAAACACTTCAAAGTTTTTGGTTTTCTAGCATGGGCACACATATCTTCAAGGGAATGCAAAGCACCACTACCAAGGATTTGTACTTTCATGGACATGATGAAAGTGTTAATGCATATATACTTATGGATCCTAAGACTCATGATATATTCATAGAGAGGAATGTTCACTTTGACGAAAGTTCACCAAGCTTATCTGCTAATCCTCTCCATACATCATATATTGTGGGAACTGATAGTAACAATAGTGATAGTGATTCAATAGGTTTAGCTATGGGGGATCCTATTGATAGATGTAGAAAAAGATCACAACATCAACACATTCCACATGTAATCATTGCTATAGTGATAGGTCCATGTAATTTAGTATAGTTGGGTACACCTTGTCTTCCAATTCTAGCATAAGGGGATGACTACATGACATATATTTCAGGTTTGTTTGTGGAGTCCTACATAGCAAATTTGGGAGATGTTATTGATGATATACATCTTCTCTTTGATGACGAAGATCCTTCTTCAGTTGTTGTGAGGGAATACTCTAACCCTCTTTTCCATTCTCTACATGATCAATCTTACAAGGTTGATATGATTATGGATCCTTATATATAGCAGTTATAGGAGGTCTCTTTATCATTTGAGGAGATAGTTGGTTCTTTAGGACATCTTCTACATCAATCCTTGCTAGATCTGAACTTGTTCTTTTCAGAAGTGTTGAAAAGGATGACCATTAATATTGACACAGGGATAGTTGAGAAGGTTTTAAAGACATCTTTCATCTTTAGAATTCTTTCCATACATTTGGGAAGCATCTCATATGTATGTATGACATTGTTTCTTCCTAAGGGGAGGAACATTATTTAGTAGTTATGGATCAACTTCTACATTCATCTTGGAGAAACTATCACTGATCAACATTCTACATTTGGGGGTGGTACTACCTTATCTCCTTTCTTCTTCTTCTTCTCTCTAATGGGGGATGGGGGGTTTCCTCTTCGGGGATTGTGTTCTTCTCATACTTCTCTATTGTATATACATGATGTATGGTGAAATGGGGGGGTCTTTATTACTCCATCCATCCATGCATCTTGTTTTTTCATCTCTCTTTTTGGTGGAGGGTTTTTCCTATGAGGTTTTCCCTCTTTCTCCATTTTTAGAGAGATTGTATTGCATTAGATTTGTACATGAGTACCTAACATGGCCTAGTAGCCGGGACCCATCATGCATTTTCATTATATCTTTCATGGGCTTAAGTGCATTCCCTTTATTTGCACTTAAGGGGGGTGTTAGTGTAAATAATTAATTATTATTACACTTTACTTAAGTTTACTTAGGTTAATGCATTATTTTATTATTTATTAGTTAGACACCTAGGAGTATACATACTCATATGAGCTATCTTGTTGAGAATACAAGAGGTTGCATATTTATCTGAGTTGTCATGTAGACAATATAGTTGTTCAGAATATAATTAAGAACATGGTGTCTACATCTTTTTACATGACACACCTATGTAAACTTATCATCTCATTATCACACTAACTTCTGTGCTCAGTGGAGGATAATCCACTCTTAGTGGACATGTGCTTAGTCGTGAGACTTATTACTTTGTTGACTCCTAGTCATTCTAGAGGCATTTATATACAAGAACTCCTAGTGTGTATGTATATCAATTCAATTTCATATTGTCATTTTGATCATACTTTATTGGTCCATATTCTACTAGTGCTTGAACTTCTTGATCTTGGGTCATTTTACCCTAAAGAAAATTCTTGCATAGAGCATTCCTTATGTAGTAGTATGTGATGTTCATCCAAGTGAGCCAAAGAGAAAATCTAAGAGATTAGTGGAAACTATGACCTCATAAACTTTAAAGGGTCAAGCAAGAAGCCATTGGACCAGAAAAAAGACAAAAGACATTGTTGACAATTGTTGAGCCTAGTGAAGAAGAAGAAGAAGAACAAGAACAAGAACAAGAACAAGAAGTACAAGAAATTAAATAGACATAAAAGATAACAACTTCAAAGAAGTCAGCAGGAAAAGCTCGACAACCCTGGAAGCCGAAGATAAAGAAGATAAACTTAGCTATTGTTGATGAAGGCAACTTTGTGAAAATGAATAAATTTTATGATTTGTATAACAATTTTGAGAAAGATCAGATTGATATCTCTATCGTGAGATACATTATAGCTAATAAACTAAAGCTCAAGGATATTGAAGGCATGGTAAACCAAAAGGTCTATGATAGAATTATTGAGAAGAAGGCACCAGCTAGAGAAGAGGACACAAAAATTCAAAAATATATGTTAAGAACAATATACAAGACTAATGATGAAGAAGAATTTAAGAGATTATTTAATAATCTAGCACCTTACTTAAGAAAAAAGGTAAGACCATTTCTTTTTATGGTGGGTGAGAAAGATAAGATAAGAAGTGAAACTATGAAAACTATAATTTAGATGATGAAAAAGTCCAAGGAAGCATCTTTGCCAGCATCAAAAACCTTAGAAGTATCAGTGAGTAGTGACACAATGGAGATAGATCAAACCAATGTTACCATTAAAATTGATGATACTAATCCATTTGAAGGTTTCGAACAAAATGAACCTCATACTGAGGATATTGAAGAATAACTAAGACAAATTGAACAGGAGAAGAGATTGCTAGAAGAAGAGAAAAAGAAAATAGAAGGGGCCAAGTAGAAATTACTTGAAGATGAAATGAAAAGGAAAGTAGAGGAAGAAAAGAAAAGAAAAATAGAAGAAGATGAGAAGAAGAGATTAGAAGAGGAAGAGAAGAATGAAAAAGAATGAAAGGGAAGGGAAGAGAAAGAGGATGAAGAAAGAAGAGCCAAAGAGGAAACTAAAAAGAAGCAAAGGGAAGATGACACTAAACCTTCTAGTTCATCTACTCCACTTTTTCTTTCCAGCGTGGCAACTGATGATGATGATCAAACTGACTTGATCTCATCTTTGTAAAAACTTATTCAGAAGAAAAAGACAATGAAGTGCATGCCGAGAACCTTGATGGAGGTTACTAACAAATTACATAGTACTCTCACAGTGTAACAGATAGAGGTAGATCTAGAAAAGAGGGCACATGAAGTGGTAAATTCTTTTGATGAAGAATTCACAAATTAGTTGAATGTTGCAAAAACTAAGGCACATATCTTACATAATGCTAACTTTCTTGGCACCATTTGACAAAATATCAAGAATGAATTGATAAGTTCTTATACTTGCATCAAGGAACTTTAGAAGTGTCAACAAGATGGGAAGATACTATACATTAAGTGTACCATATCTTATAAATTTACTAAGGATATTAATAGTCAGACTGGAGGAAAATTAGTGAGCTACAGGCTTTATCTAGCCAATTACAACATATTTCTAGTAAAATTGTCGACTTTGGAGGACAAGTGGCTAGTATTCAGAGTGATATAAGGAAACTAGAGCTTTGGAGGGAACAATTTTTGAAGAGACTATCAGGTTTTAGAGAGTCTATTACTTTGAAAATATCTTTTGTTGAAAACAATTAGAGGAATGTGTCAAGGCCAAGGACATGTATTCTAACTTTTTATACTCTAACCTTAATATAGTTGAGATTGCATCATATTCCTTATGTGAAATTCTCACATCTACTAAATAAATGAAAGATACATGGACAAAAGGAATGGATAGTTTGAAAGAAAATTAACAATTTTTGGATAATTTTTGACATTTTAACCTTTTTCATTAATGG